>VZTD01004640.1:296534-495172 GCA_013397725.1 Rhagologus leucostigma | reverse complement strand
AGGCCTGGAGAAAAGAATGGGGAAAGCCTCGTTCGCTCCCTCTCCCCGCAATCGTAAAAGTGGTTCGTTCCTCCTCCGGTGGGGGCGGCCGCGGCGCCGCTGGGGGGAGCGGAGGAGGACGAGGAGGAAGAAAAGAGCAGGAGGAGGAGCCGCCGCAGCGGCGCGGCTGTGGGACCGCCCCCGGCCGCGGCGGCGGGAGTCGAGCTGAGGCCAGCCACGCACACGGGCGAATGGGCCCTGCCCAGCCACGGACAGGCCGGCGTGCTTAATGATCGCCATCCTCCTTCGCAAACCGGGCGGGTGCGACTGTCCCATGGGTCCGTTTGTGTATCTCATGCCCCACGAGCTCTGTTAGCGAGCCGTCCCCTTCCCGGGCTTCTCATCCCGTATTGCTGCCGGCCTCAAAGCTGCTCGTGTTGCGTGGGTACTCCCCAGCCACTTGCTTGATGTCTTGACTTCCCCCAGCATTCAACAACCCACGGTTTTATTTTCTTAAGTCTATAATAGAATCTTTACCTGCTACTTAGTCGCCATTAACTCCTGGGTTTGGTGGAGGTTTTCTTTGGTTTAGTTGGTTAGCTTTGTTTTTCAACTAGGATTGCTACTAATTCAGACTTCATGTTACTGCCCTTGTCCTCTGCATATCTATTCTCTCCTGGCTTGTTTACCGACCCGTATTAAGCTTCCTCCTCTCCTAGCATTTCAAGCCACTGTGCCCTCCTCTCCTGTTTCTGTCAGCTGATCTCCTTGCTGAGTGCATCAGCTACCGCCAGCCTCCCCACAAATACCTTTCTTCAAAGAGAAGACCTCAAAACCAGATATAAACCCACTACCTTCTTTCTTACAGCCTGTCTGTCCTGTTGTATCTAATCCTAGTTCTGCATCAAAAATTAGCTTGCCTGTCAGCTCTCTGGGGCTTTAGTTCTATGTGATGGCTCCACACAGAACCACGTGCAAGTCATATGTACACTATGTCCTTGCCATACAATGGGTGCCCAAAGCAGTAGAAAGCTGTAAGAGTAGTGGCACAAAAAGTTACTCCTTACACTGTTTCACAGGGACAGACCCCTAGCCGTATGTGCTCAAGTTTTCATCCTTGGTGTGTGGCCTGATGCACAAGTTTTACAGGTCAGTTTTCTGCCAGCTGCCCTCTGTGCTACTTGAACATAAAGGTAAGTCCTTGTGAGAAGAATCATCTTACCACTTTCAGTTTTGATACTGAAACTAAAGTCAGGCCCAAAACACCTCCTGCAGCTGCCACAGAGCAAGTTGTGATTTGTTCTAGGCTCTCTCCTTCTTAAATGCAAAATGTTTCTTTACAAATGTTAACTGTAAAACTTCACACCATCTGTATTAAGCAAGAACGAACTGCAATTTTCTGGTGGCTTAAATATGTCAAATTTGTTTGATTTTCTTGGATGTGGCAAAGCTCATATCCCTGACACCAACTCTCTTATAAAAAATAGAAAATCATCAATATATTAAGACAGATAAAAAACTTTCTTCCTATGTAAAAATGAATGACCACTTGGGGCAAAAGTCCCCATCCCTGGCGGTATTTAAAAGATATAGATGCAGCACTTAGGGACATAACTTAATGGTGGCTGTGGCAGTGCTGGGTTAATGGTAGGACTCGATGATCTTAGAGGTCTTTTCCAACCTAAATAATTCTATGGTTCTGTGTAAGAGATGTATTTTCCAGTATGTGAGGAAGGAAAGGTATTTGTTTAACTACATGCATGCAGCAACAGTATTGTGTCTAAAGTAATTTTTCTGAATGAACGTAAAAAAGAGCGTGGGACATTTTGGGCAGATAAGCTAATATTACTGGTTCAGAATCTTCCAAATTTTTATACTGCCAAAACCTATCAGATCATTCAAACATGATGTTAATGCTCTGTTTCCTTTCACGTTATCATATAATTTAAATTTTTTCCTTAGCCAAGGCCATTTTTCATCATATTAATTTTTAACTACTCATCAAAAAACAGCAGAGAGGATGTCCCCTTCACTCTGTATTTTTTATCAAAAACCCCCCAACCATGCTGTCATTAAAAGAACTGCAACATGATGAAATCTATTTGTGCAAACCTGGGCAAAGAACTTATTTCATTTGGCACAAGGTATTTAGAATAACTGCATGATGGAGAAGCAGAAAAACCACAGTTAAAAGCCAATTATACAAATCAAGACAGAAATTAGAAATTAAGTTTTGAGTCTTTATCTCAGAGGGTGAAAATATTACGGAGCTTTTTTTTTTTCTTTTTATTACAACTTCAATTTGTACCTTGAAGGATGTATCACTGACATGTTACTGCTGTTGTCCACTTTCCTAGGATATTGTAGGGTGGATTTTATTCACTCAGTCTTTTATGCTGTTGTTGTTTGACATCATATATGTTTACATGTGGGTCTTGAAATCTCTCAGTTGAGACGTTTCGAAGAACATTTCCCTTTGTGCAGCGAGGCGAACAGAAGGGGAATGGTAACTTTGTTACCAATCTCCCTCATCCACCCTGCTGTGATTTTTGTCGCATGGTCTCTCAAAATCATTTACCTGTTTGTTTCTCTTGATAATCTGAGTGGAGGATGTGCTGCCCCGAATTTGAGGACATCCACATCTCAATCTGGCTCTCACGTCAGTCTGTCATTTTCATTTCCTACAGGCGTATTATATTTCTGGAATTCAGACTCTCCAAACCGTGTGTGGGGCTGCCGGCCGGCCCGCAGGCCGTGTGGGCGGCGGTGGCGGCGCTGCCGGACCGCCGGCTGATGACGTTCGGCCGCGGCCGGAAGTTGCCGTTGGGAAGGCGCCCCGCGCGCGGCCGCGTCCCTCCCGGCGGGGGCTGGAAACAGCGCGGCGCTTCCCGGCGCTTCCCGGCGGCCGCTCTCGCTCGGCTGCCCGGAGCGGCCTCGGGGTGCTGCTGCTGGAGCTCTGTTTTGACGTTGTTCCCTCAGCCCTTCCTTCCAGGTAAAGCGCCAAAGCTGCCGGCACGGCTTGCGCTCAACCACGGGGCCAGCGGAGCAAAGGGATGCTGCTGCTTTGGTCTTTGGCTTGCTTAAAATTTTTCAGCCTGCGTTAGTGAAAACCCACTCGTTAGCCGAAACAGCTGCTGGTGAGCTTTTTATAGGTTGCACAGATGTGGTAGTTCCGCGTGGCTTTGTGTGTTTTAAATTAGTACAACTTAGTTAGATTTAGTTTGCTGGAAGCGACCTTAGAGATCCTCCAGTTCCGTTCCCTTGCTGTGGGCAGGGGCACCTCCCACTAGACGAGGTTGCTCAGAGCTCCATCCAGCCTGGTCTCCAACACTTCCAGGGATGGGGCAACCTGTTCCAGTGCCTCACCACCCTCACAATAAAAATTTTTTCCCCATATCCAGTCTAAATCAATGGCCTTCGTAAAGCTAGTTAAGCACATTCAGAAGTTCGTAAGGAGAATATGACACAAGTTTTGTAGGTAACATCTATCGAATGTTTTACCTCCTCAAGCAAAAACTTCTTAACTGTTTTGTTTAATTGTGGGGCTCTTATGAGCCGCTCCATGGCCCTTGAATTTTTTTTTTCCTCATTGAAATAGCATGCTTCTGGAGTGTATCCATTTGTGTGCTAATAAACTATGGATATGTATCTTAGCAGAGAAATGTGGTGTATTCAAAATCATTAGCATTCCCAGAAAACTGTCATTAGGTATTCCCCCCCACCCCCCACGTAATTAAAAAACTTAAAAGTAATTTCGGATGGTTCTAAAACATCAAAGTGGTGTGGATATGTCAGAGGAGATTTTGCTTATGTTTTGCGACAGATTTTTTTCCTGCTGCAGCTATTATTTGTTGGATAGTGACTGTGAATTCTTCTAGAGGTGAAAAAAGAGACTTCTGAGAAAGTTTTAGTTGCACCATTTTTTTTTTCTACTGTTCATATTTTGGTATAAAGCCAAATATATTTTTCAGCAATACATCCAAATATATTTTTCAGCAATACATATTAAGAAAAGGGGTGGTTTGAAAAACTACTTTCTTAGTATTCAGAGCTATGTCTTAATGTGGAAATTTGGCACGATTGATAAAGGTGTAGTTTTCCATACCAGGATACCTCATTTTTTTTTATCCAATCAATTAATCTTTGTTGAGTACAGTACTGCAAGTAGTCTGTCAAGATTTTCTTCTCACATGTAAAGTTAAAGTTTTCAGTGTGCAAGTCACCAATAATTTAATGGAACTTAACATGTGCCTAGAAATTATACTACAGTCTATACTTAAAAAATGAGATTTTTCAACTATTTTCTCATTTGAGATGGAAAGAAAGCTCTGTTGTTTCCTCTAGGTGTGTGAGTGACTGTTGCATGGTAACTATTGTGTTTTGAGTGTTATGAACACGTACACCAATGTGAATTCTGATGGGTAGATGTTAAAAATCACAAAGGATACCTCTAGCTATTCTTTATGACTATACTGCTTTTATGTAAAAACAAAACAAACAAACGAAAAACGCCAAACCACAAACTCAGGTTTTACTTATTAGAAGTATTTTTTTACTTATTAGAAGTAGGTTTATTTTTTCTGCATTTTCTGTTAAAATTATAGATTGAAGCAGAAATGCGTTTTTTTCTTTTCCATATTTCTAGTGCAGGTTATTAGCAACTGGAATGAATAAAATCATCATTATATTAATGTATTACACCAAGTGCTGCCATTGGGCACCACAATATAAAAAAGACAGTAAAGTGTTAGAGAGCAAAAGGAGGCTACAAGGTTGGTGAAATGTCTGGAGGTGAAAGCCTTACAAGGAATGTCTGAGGTCACTTGATCTGTTCAGCCTGAAAAAGGAGACTGAGAGAAGACCTCATTGTGCCCTACAACTTCCTCGCAGGGGGAAGTGGATCTGCACCCAGCCAGCATTAATCCTTATCGCTGGTGACCAGGGACAGGACTTGAGGGAATGGCATGAAACTGAGTCAGGGAAGGTTTAGGCTGGATATCAGGAAAAGATTCTTACCCCCGAGGGTTGTTGGGCACTGGAACAGGCTCCCCAGGGCAGTGGTCACAGCACCAGCCTGACAGAGTTCAAGAAGCATTTGGACAATGCTCGCAGGCACATGGTGTGACTCTTGGAGGGTCCTGTGCCGGGCCAGGAGTTGGACTCAATAATTCTAATGGGTGCCTTCTAACTCAGCATATTCTATGATTCTGTGAACATGTGACTGCGGGCCAGGGATGGTAAAGATGGAGTCCAGGCTAGTTTCTTGTTTTGGACTTTAATATGGATGTCCATCTGCTATCATGTTCAAAACCAAACCTTTATGGGTCATTAATACTGACTGTTGAATACAGCTTATGTTTCATGTTACCTTGCTTTAATTAATGAAAAGAGGTCATTAATGAGTTTGTTGTTCAACTTGAAGTAAATAATGGATTTTTTTAAGGTCTGCGTTATAAATATGTTGTCTGTATTGATTTCTTTTTCATTGTAACACTAAATTAATGATTTTTTTTTGAAGGTGAGTGGAGTTATAGTTCAATTTAGTATTCTTCCTGTATAGTCCTAAATATTACTGATTTATCTAAAACAATAAAAATATGTTCAGATAGAATATTCCAGGTTTGTGAAACACTTGGAAGACTTGCTGTGTTAAAGGCTGCTATCAGACAGCAAACCTAGTACATGCAATCATGGTATATGCATTTATCTTCAATAGAATTATTTTGAAGAGAAATGGAGTTTAAAATATTATTACGACATAGAGGATCAGTGTATGCAAACAAAATATTTTTATTCATATTCAGAAAACTTTGGCAGGGGATGTTCTGCTATGTTACTATATATATTAATCTACAGTATTTAAGCTTAGGAGACTAGAAGTACAATTCTCATAGCTAACTAAAGCTGTAAAACTACAGTTGGTAATTGTTCACATGACATAGTAGTAACACTGTTTTCTAACTGCTTGTAAGTATTAACGAATGATTCTTCCAGTGTGTCGCCAAATAAACTAAAGCATGTCTCTGTTACAGAGTTTAATCATCTTGGAAGCTTGTCAAGTAAACGTATATACAGTCAACAATTCATTCTTCAGAGTTTAGAGACTTAAAAAACTGCCTATTGGCCATCATGACTTCACCCTCTCCAGCCACCTACTCTGTCACAGAAGCTAGAAGGTGAGCTTCATTTCTGTATTTTTAAGTCCAGTAATACAGTTCCTGATTTTGTGGTTTATCTTCTAGATCCCTGAAGTTACGTAGTTCAGATGAAAGAAGAACCAGATACGGTGTGATATATGCAAGCTATGCCATGTCAATACAGTTATTAGATCCTAGAATTATGGTATGGCCATGGTTAGAATAGGCTTCAAAGACCATTGAATTCCAACCCCCTGCTCTGGATAGGGACACCTTTCACTAGACTAGATTGCTCAGAGCCACATTCACCTTGGCCTTGAGCCAACTGTCAGGAATGGGGCATCCATAGCTTCTCTGGTCAACCTGTTCCAGTGCCTCACCATCCTCACAGTAAAGGATTTTTCTAGTTTCTAATCTAAACCTATTCTTCTTCTATTTAAAGCCATTCTCTCTTGTCCCGTCACCACTACATGGTGTTGTAAAAAGCCTCTCTCCATCTTTCTTGTAGTCTCCCTTCAGGCACTGGAAGGCCACAGTTAGGTCACTCTGAAGCCTTCTCTTCTCCAGGCTGTACAATCCCAATTTTCTCAGCCTTTCTTTGTAGGAAAGGTGCTCTATCCCTCTAATCAATTTCTTGGCCCTCCTCTGGACTCACTCCAACAGGTCCGTGTCCTTCCTGTACTGGGAACCCCAGAGCTGGGTGCAGCACTGCAGGTGGGGTCTCACCAGAGCAGAGCAGAGGGGCAGAATCCCCTCCCTGCCCTGCTGCCCACGCTGCTTTGGATGCAGCTCAGGACACGTTTGGCTTTCTGGGCTGCCAGTACGCATTGTTGGGTCATGTCCAGCCTCTCCTCCACCAGCCCCTCCAAGTCCTTCTCCCCAGGGCTGCTCTCCCCCTAATTTGTTCATCCCCCAGCCTGTGTTGACACCAGGGGTTGCCCTGACCCAGGTGCAGCACCTTGCACTTGGTCTTGTTAAGCCTCCTGAGATTCCCATGGGTCCACTTCTCAAGCTCGTTCAGTTGTGGGAGACTGTGTCGAAGGCTTTACAGAAGCCCAGATAAATGCCATCTGTAGCCCTTCCTTTGTCTGCTGATGTTGACATGTTACCAGGTGATAAATTGTCTACACCTGGTGAGCTAACACAATGCTTGTTCTCCTAAAACCACTGGCCTGTGGAACTGCACAATGCCCGTTGTGTAAGAAGAACTGGAAGTTCACCAGCCCCAGTGCCCTGCCAGCTCGACTGTCATCTGTAACATTGGGGTCCCTGACCACTATGATCTACCAGAGAGACCCCCAGGACAGAACAACATGTGTAAAGGAGAGGGAAAATATGTTAATGATAGCGGGAAAATGATTAGCATATGTATATTTATTCTGGGACAATCAATGAATGTGTATGTAAAATACAGTATATAAACAGAAACTTTCCTATACTGAGCCTGCATGATTTTAGGAGGAGCTACCGCCTTGTGCATCTGGCCGAATAAAGAATGCCTGCTTCTTAACGCTACCTTGATGTAAAGGAGTTTTTGTTTTACCAAATTTTTGGTAGCAATCACTCCGTCATTGCAGGTTTGCATACTGGCCGTATGATGTGCAAGAATTCTCACACAGGCATAGGAGACATGGCAGAGTAGTTTCTGTCTCCATTTAGGAGCAATGATGTGGAGTTCCAGAAGGGTTGTCTGCAATAGCTGTGGAGGTAGAGGTTGGCTATTAGTCTTGCACATGGCTCTTATTTTTGTTTGATACGGGTTTGATCTTTGGCACAATTAAAGTAAACTTTAATTCATTCTGTTTATCTTAACTGTGAAAACTCTTTGTCACTATTTCACATCTGATTGTAGAAAACTGCCGTCTCTATAGAAATAGCAAAATTCCATGAATAGGTACTTTGGTTAGGAAGTCAGGCTACAGGACTACTTCAACTGCAGAAGTTTAGCGTAATTGCACTGCTACATAGTAAATGAAAGAAAGTTTCTCTGATACAAAATTACTCCACATTTTCAGCCAGATACGGAAGAAAAGCTAGTGAAAACTGTTTCTCTGCAATGTTCTAAGTTGACTGTAACTAGTTGACTTGTAAAGTGAATGTGAATTTTTGAGCGTTCAGTGATGTAGAACTCAAAATCTATTTCACCTGCTCATATGCTTTCTTAAATACTCTTAAAGTGCTACCAGAAATGGTGTCTTAGATAAAAGCTCTAGTTGCTAAAATATGTATTTTCATTCAAAACCAATGATCAATGAACTATTAATACGTGAAAATGGAAGTGCAAAGCAGTCTCTGAATTCCTTAGACTGCAAATCATACATGATTTGAAACTTTCCAGGCATTTTGTGTGATTTTGTGATTTAAGCTTCCAAGAACTTTATGCTTGTAGCACTTCTACTTGTAAATGAATATGGAAGGAAGACTCTTCTACAGTAGGTATGAAGCTTTCATAAAGCACTGCATGTGCTGATGTCACTGTGGTGATTAAAGAAAATATCACAGAAATAAGGTGGCTAATTAAGGATAATACCTCTTTTATTTGAAAATGTTTAAGTAGATGAGTAAAATGATGAAGTAACATAATATTCCGTCAGTTTTGCTGTCAGTGTTTTTTTAAGTTGCTGATTTGGTTCTATACTAAGAACAAAAATAGGCTTTTCTGCTTTCTATTTTTAAGTTTTTAATAATAATATTGTAAGTTTAGAAGCTGTGTGTAAGGAATTACTTTTAATGCTTTTTCCCCCCAGTACTTACTGTTATGCTGTTTGTCTTAATGCTCTTATGCACATTTTTCATTTCTATAACATCCCTAATTTGCCATTAATTGTGGTGTCATGTAACTTGTTTGTGAGGTGGTTTTTTCCCCCTATTGGTCCAGTTAAGCACATAGTTAAATTTTTCTCTGAGTAAGTTTTATTGTGCAGGTATCTTCAGTATATTTTTTTAAATGAATAGAATAATGAATAGAAGTAATGAATAATGGGTAATGAATAGAAGAGTTGAAAGGAACAGCTTTTTTTTAAAGCTGATTGCCATAAGAACCAAGGTAGTTTCCTTAAAGATTTGAAGGTGTTTCTTTTTAATTACTTTACAAGAAGTGGTTGTTCCCTTGCTTTCATTTCATGTGCTTTCCTTACAAGAAGTATTAAATATCATCAGACTTAAGCAAGCAGAATGACCTCCTCACTGCCCACAAACTATCAAAATAGTTACCCTTTTCTTAATCCTTGCTCTTTGCATTAGTCATCCCTAGCTTTCAGTTTGGGTCCTGTTTTTCCCGCTAACCTGTGCTTTGTTAACTTTGGTACCACCAGGTTTTTGGCTGTCTTTAGTTGAGATAGATACTTCTTGTATCATCTTTGCATAAAGCAACTTGCCTTTCTTTCATCTCTGTTTTCCCCAGCCATGGGAAAACAAAGGTCTACTAAACCTGATATATGATGTCCACAAACAACCTTTTATATGGTTTACAGGTGCTCTTGATGCCAAATTCATTTTTGACTTTTTTTTCTTTTATTTATTTTCTGTATTTTTTACACATATATTTGTAGCTCTGTAGCCTGTCATAGTATTCGTAGCTAACATTTTACCTACTCTATTAGACAGAAAGACAAAATAAATTCTCCAGTGGCTCCAAGCTGGGGGCCCAAGGTTAAGATTCTTGGGGAAGCCAAGGTTGAAACTAGCTCTCCGAGACACATTTTCATAAATAAAGTTTAGCTCCGTTCCAAAAGAGGGGGAATTCAAAGAGGATTGAACTGGGGGGGATTTACCTCACCACTTATGTCTCTAATTAGGGATTTTTGTCAGATATGCTAACTTGCTAAACATATGAAAATTGTATATGTGTTATGCTATGTGTGCATCTTCAGCATTTTCTACCTGGTGAATTGTGCACCTAAGGATCCTTACAAAGATAACCCCTTTTTATCAGGTAAGTGTGTCTGGCTCATGATTTTAGGACCAGCGAAAAGGCATCACTCTCACTGTTCAGATTCTTCTTACTTCCTGCATGACTTACCACTGTATCTTCTTATTGCATTAGCTAAGAGTTGCTTAAAATAATGATATGTGATTTTACTTACCTGGTTGCTAATTGTTTGCCCTCTGAGATGTGTTGGTTCCTCTGGGTATGGGTCTTGTGGTAAATACTGAAAGCTAATAATGTGCCAGTGGTTTTCTTGCAGTACATGTGGGTTTTAATGATCCTTATATCCTACATTTATTAAAAATATAAAATGTGTTAAGTACATGGCACCCTGTGGAACAATTACAGATGACATACAATTATTCTGATCACACAGATGAAGTCCATCTTGTTTTTAAATGAAGATTTGACAGAATTTATTAAATTATAAAATATTTATAGGCTGCCGCTAAAAACCTGAAATTTCATCATTTTTTGTTATTAATGTCCTTAAAGGCTACATTTAATCTAGAATACTGTTGCTCTTGTTGATGACATTTGTGCTAGTCAGCTTATTTGAGAAAACATATATCATCAGGTAAAGGTTTTAGTAGTGAAAAATGTTAGTGGTGCCTGTGCGTAAATCTAGGAGAAAAGTGATAATTTTTTTTTATTTAGAAAAACTCAGTATACTGGATTTTAATTATACTGTTCTTTCTGTAATTAATACTTAAGACTTCATGTAGACTAAGGTAAGCTATTTTAGTATTTTTAGCTCTGCATGAAATGATGCCATTTTTTGTTTAATTTAATCATGTTTCTTTTTACAGTTTAATTAATATTTAGTGGCCCTGACAACTTTCACTTTTGTGTGGAGCAACTGATGGTTACGGCCATACTTAGATAGTTTTAATAATTTGAAAAATGACTTGTATCAAACAATGTGAACATTGATTTTCAGCTCCTGAAATAATTTAAGAGTTGTCCAGTTTGATGTTATAATAATTGATTGTAAGATAATGAAGCTATTTAATTAAATATGTATTTTTATACTAATTTTTCACTCTCTACATTAAAGCTTGTTTTGATTATTTTGATATTGCTTGTGATGCTCAGAGGTGAATCCTGTTACTTGCTGAGTTGATTTTCTTTTGGTTGAAAAAGTAGTTGAAATAAGGTAACAGAGTATTTTAGGGGACTAGACCTTTAGTTTGTATTTTGTTTGTGATCAATTGTCTGTCTGTAATTTAGATGTGTATATCTTTGGAAATGTGGAAGAGTGAGGTTTATTCCACATGTATGAGTTTGTTCTATGACAGCAATGTTTTTGAGGCAGTAATCCATGTTAAAAAATGAGCCTTACTGCAGAGACAAACAGAAACTTGCTGATCATTTTAGTGTATGTTGTTGGAATGATGTTTTTTAGCATCCTGGAAGTTTATTGGATCAATAATAAAAATAATGAAACATAATTAAAAACTTAAGTGCTTAGATCAACTTAAGGAAATTCGAAGTGCCTATCTGATTTAAGTTCCTGCTGCTACATCTCTCATAGTTTGCATAATAAGCAACAGTAGGATGACAACTGCATGGCGTAATTTTACTTAAGTGAATGTATAGAGCTTTGCATCCACAGTCTGATAATTGAAATAAGGGATAATTAAAACTTTAAAGGAGTGCTTATGTTTTTTTAAAACAACAATATTTTGCAGCTTACATAATGTAGAATGTGAGTTACTACAGAAGAGCAATGAACTGGAATTGGATGCTGTTTTAGATCTGAAATGGAAACTTCTTCAAGCTAAAAAAGAAAATTTGGACTTAACTATTCAACACAATCAAGAAGTAAGGACTTCTTTTTTATTTGCCTTGTTTTACTCTTGGAATAAATTAATCTTGTTTGATTGAAGTAATACTCTCACATGGTGGATCAAAAGCACAGTCACTAGCTGGAAAATATCAAGGAAGGTGTCGCTGTACAGACCTCTCATACCTGTTCATAGGTACTATTAGCACCTCTTCTCATTGTTAATACTTAAAGGTGTGGTAGGTAACTTCATCACTTCAGAACAACAAAATGCAGAGGAATCTTGTGCATCCCCAGCTCCGTGTAAGAGATGGTTGGTTTGTTTGTTTGTTTTATTCCAGATAATTCCAGGGATCCATTTTTTGCAATCACACCACAGTTGATAAGACAATGGGAAAATAACAATTTAACTGAAGCACAAGAGTAAGTCATTGTGGGAGAAGTAGGCATCTCTTAATTTGGGTACATATCCAGATAATAAATGGATATGGAGCAACAAACTTGATTTATTGGCTGTATTTAGCCAAAAAAGAATGAATGAGCACCCACATCAACTGCTCTGGGCAGAATTGCTACCTGTAGTAGTAATAATACTTCTTCAGCAGCATCGTTTAAACCAGATTACCAACTGCCAGATTGGCATTAGCAGATGTGGGAAGTGTGCCTAGCAGCAATATACTGAACCTGGTTACAACTCAGCGCCCACCTTTTCCTGTGTTTTTTAGTGGGAAAACTGATACTCAAACTAAAGAAAAGATTAATTGAATATATTCTTAATACTACTTCATTTCAATAGTAGTTTGCTACTACAGCATCAAGGAAGTCCTTTGTAATGTGGGTGATTTCCCATGCATGAAGTTCTCATTAACAAGAATATTGCTACTTTGTAGATGTTCTGAAGGAATATATATTTTACTTTCCACCTTCCTGTGTTAAAATATCTTGACTGATTTTCTGAATCCAGTTTTTGGCGGCGAAGATTGTTTTTCAGCCTGTATAAGATCCCTTTTGGAAGGTTTTTCTAATCTTAGTTTGTTGTGTGTTAGCATTAATAGCATCTGTTTAACTACTGAGCATTATTGGACTGAATTTTGTGCTTGTATGTATATTTATGAATTATTAGATGTCTGATGGTCTAGTATCCCAACTAGACTGTTTTTCTGAGTGTTACCAGAAAATTGTCTGTGGAATATAATGTTTCTCTTGTGTCATTTTTTTCCTCTGAGGTGCAGGAAGATGACAGTAATATATGGTTAATTTTTTTAAGGTAGTATATTTTTGGAAAAATAGAGGGGTATGCTTAAGGTACATGAAATTCATCTAGGAAAAGGATCAGTTTGCACAAACCAGTAAAGTATCAAAATGTGCATAAACGTGCAGTTGCAAGATTGTATTTCAAATTCAAATGGAATAAGATGACAGTTTTCAGTGTGATTCCAAGTACCTTTTAGAAATATTTTGTAGGTGTATTTCTGTAACATGTCGCACTTTTTCAAGGAAACATTGTTGGCAGTTTTGTGAAATTTATTTTCTAGGTTTCCAACTATGAAAGCCGGATAATCAAATTACGGTCGCAATTTGAGAGAGGAGAGGCTGTTCGCCAAGGTCTGGAGTATGAATTGGCAGTTGCCAGAAAAGGTGCCCATCTGAAAATGTGTACTGCAGAAGAAGAGTTAAGTGATGCAAAAAACAAACTTGTGGAACTGCAAGGTAGGTTTCAAAGAAATACGGATGGAATAAAGGCCAAGTCTGTTTCATGTCAGTAAGGTAAGTGGGAAGTGGGGACTTAATTAAATGTTCTAGTTACTGCTGGTTTTCTTGAATCTCTCCTATGTTTCCCATCTCTTATCCATCTTTAGCTTTTGAAAACTCCTAAGAGTTCACAAAACTCTTACTGTCTCATGTGTGAATTAAAACTAACTGGCTAAACCTTCCAACCTTTCTTTCCTCTTGCCCATCACCATCTGTTATTTCTTCCTTCAGTGCTGTCTGTGTATGGAATTGTAATCATGGTGGCCATCTCCACATCCAGGTTATCTCTGTGTCTGGTAGTTCTTCCTTTTCCATTTCAGTGGGAAAAAAAAAATAATAGAAAAAAATAACTCCTGCTCATTTCTTTGCACTATTTCCAGCAGCTTTTTTCCAGAAGTACTCCTCGTGCTGCTATTTTCTTTCATCTTTTCAAATGTTTCAAGCTTTTCATTGTTCATATCTAGTTTATTTTCTTATCATCTTTGTTTCTTTTTTATAGTAATGTATGTTGTGACATTAGTATGTGGAAGGGAAGGTTTTTACCTAGACTTTTTATTTCCCACTACTTTTGTATTCAGAAACTCTGATTTCCTTGATAGTACTCAAACAGAGAGATTTCTCATTCTTACAAGGAAGTGAGGTGCGTTTTTAGCTACCTAAACTAGTATATCTCTTTAATCTAGTATAGGAGATATATCTGTGAGTTTGATGAGCCGTTGATATTGAAATGAAGAGTTTGGAGTACTCCTTGAAGATTTTAACCTTCCAAGAATGGAAATAGGGTCTTGATCTTCCAAGTTACTTAAAGTAACAAGTGTTTTTAAGATATGTGGAAAGCTGAACTTTCACTCCTTGAACACATGAATAATCAAAAATCTTGGGGATTACAAACACATGAAAAATAATGAATCTTACGGATTGCAATCTGGAAGAAGGCATTTTTTTCCCTCTGAAAATTTCTCTGTGATTGCAAATGGAAGATTCGAACTGCTAGTTTCTCACCTAGAGCAAAGTTATATTTTTTTCCATGTGTGCTAGTTTCCTTGCCAATACAGGAGTCATGCCATGTAGGTACCTAAAGGCAGGACTCAGGAGAGATTGATGCTGATGGAACTACAGCACAGTGAACCCAGTCTGGGCTGCCTGTCACTTTCGTGAGTGGACTGGGCTAACATGTGGTGAGGTGACTGGAGAACAAAAAGGGAGTAGGAAAGGTTTTGCAGAGGCAAGGGATGTCTTCTTAAGTGCACATGTGTATTAGTTTCTTTCAATACCATAGTCAGTAATTAGTAGTCTGTCAACTGATGATAAATTCCATTGGCTGAAATTTCTCAAACTTTTTATGTCTGTGACAAGTGCCAAAGAAACCAAATTATCATTTTGCTGCTTAATTTTTTTAGCAATTAAGAATTTTCTGCTTCTTTTCCTTTGTCGCTTGGAGCCTTTCTCACCTCACATGGTGCTTTGATATGACCCCAACATAGCTCCTCAGACAGAATGCTTAATTTGTGCCTCATTTGTTTTCTCCAGATTGTTTTTCTGCTGTTCTTATTCGGGGTTGATTTTCTGCTGTCTGACAGTCCTTTCCTATAATTGTGTCCACTGATTCTCTGTGTCATCTTAATGTGTTCTCTTTGTTTCATTCTTTTCTGACTAGGAAGAAATGTCAGAAAACTGGGATGGATTTGAAATAAGAATATATTGGAAAGTGGTGATGACTTAAAAGCCAATGCAGCTAGTTGTATTCAGTAGAATGCAAAGCCATTGTAAAGTATTTTCTCCTGTAAAGCTGCTTACAGATTATGAAGATTTCCATGGCATTTAAGCTTTCACAGAAGAGTATATACAGTGTTCCCCATCTCAGGTCATTTGTGGGCTGAAGATTTAAATCTCTTGAGGAGCAGTTAAGTTTCCTTGGAAAAGCTACATCTTTGCTTGGTAGCGCAACCTGCCTTAGGTTTGTCTACAGTGTCTTTCATGGAGCAAGTGCCTATCTTTACTGTCGTTTAAACTGAGCTCAAATTTAATTGATAAAGACTAATATCTATATCAAAAATGACGTTTGGAAATAAATATTTGGCAAAATGCAGAAATCTGAAAATAAGTCCTCCATTCTATAAAGATTTCACAGATTCATAGAATATGCTGATTTGGAAGGGACCCACAAAGAGTTATCTCAAGTTTTTATTCTTTTCCAAGAGAAAAAAGTGTTTTAATTTCTAAAAATCTCTCAACCATTCCTATGTTCTTGTGGGAAAGATACGATAGGAACATAAAATTTGCTAGTTTCTTCGTAGTGAAGATGGTGCTCTCCAGTGCTGGAGTGTTAATGTTGCAGTGTTCCACAGGGTATCAAAATACACAGAAGAACTGATGATTATTATGTGTTTGGGGTTTTTTTTCTGGATATGTTTTGCCATGCTACTTGTGTTTTTTTTTCTTTCTCTTTTTCTTTAAACAATAGTATTCAATGAAAACCTTCAGCAGAAAGTGACAGAGACTGAGAAAACATTTCATAATGCTCAACAGAAGTGGGAAGAAGAACAGCAAAGACTTGCAAGGGCGAAGGATGATATCAGCAGAATTTATAACAATGAATATGTATTCCTTCTTAAGGAAAGAAACGAAGTAGAAACGATTTTACTGGTATGGTGTATTAATAGTTGGAAAGTTGCATGAGATAATGGCTGGAACTACTTTAATGTGTAGTGTGTAGTGGGTTGAGGTTTTACTGACTTAGGAAAAAGTCCCCCAAGTAGCTAAATGCTGCAGAGTATTTCTGAAGAACGTAACCTGATAAAGTTACACTTGGCGTGTCACAGTCTTTCTTGCTTTGATGAAATGTGTTGTGGCTGATTTTGATGGTAAATGCCTAAATCAAGTTACCAGTGCACAGTCCATCCATTTGCACTGTCATGCAATACTGAGTAAAATCAGGGACACCTCACACCCACTGATTCAATTTCCCTGTTACTTCTCCAAGTCTAACATCCAATAGCCTGTGAATATGAAAATAGTTTGTATAATAAGAAGACCACATACTTTCAGGGAACCTGAACAGTGATGATGGGATTTCCAGCTGTGCACTGAACATTATTCACTCCATACAACATACGAAAAATAAGCATTCTTGGAAATTCTGCCATTTGGTTAAATAAAAATCACCTAATACTAAGAGATGGTCTTATAATCTGTTTTAGAGTGTGGAGTTTTGTTATTTAGTAATTAATTTAATTGTATTTCCTTATTTATACTGACATTTATATATCCTTCGGGTCAAATGTGTAAAAAGTAATAAAACTATAAACTTGTTTTTACACTTTATTTAGACAGTCAAGCTATTCAAAACTGAAATATGTTTTGAAGAAATCATGTAGCATTATGGTGTGGAAGTGCTGAGTGAAAACATATGTAACTTTTGCTTGCTCCGCAGGGCCACAAACAATTATGCTGCTGTACTTCAATTAGAGTTCCATCTTTTTAAATGACAAGTTACATATGTTGTATCTTAGCTGTGTAAGAATACCATTTGAGGAAAAACAGAACGTATTCAGCTGTAGTTATTCTTCATAAAATGGAGTGTATGCAGGGGCTCTGTTAAGGCTGATAGACATTTGCATTGCTTGATGTATGCAGAGAACAGATTGCTGCTAAAAGATTAACTTTTTAATATATTTTTTCCTTTATAGTCCCTTTTAAGATGTGACAAACTTGTCTCAGTTGGGATGGACATTGGTCAAGCAGTAGAAAATTTTCTGATTGCTTTCTTCCCACGCAGTCAGCTCTAAGCCTGGGACAGTAACAGTCTTCCCAAATGACACTAAACAATCCTTACCTGGCAGCTTGATAGCCAAATTCTGACAGCAAGTCTACCTTTTGTACTATGTTATGGTGCTGTTGGTCGGATTCTATATGGCACCCGTACAAGCAGCTCTCAAAAGAAACAGGGCAGAGACAATCCCTTAGTTACGTATATTTCAAAAGTACTGTGTACTGACTCTTCAGCTGTTTGAAGGCAAGATCTGGAAGGATTGGTACAGTAATGACACCTCTAGTAGAAATCAGGTAGTGTGTGGAGAAATAGTGTTTCTTTGCAGGGACTGCAAAAGGAGTTGCACTGTGTTGTTTATCTTAATGACCAGGAGACCTGATGGTGGAGAAAGATCCCACTGATTCGAATTTTCTCTGCATGAAGGGTAAAAAGGAAATTCCCTCCTCCCGTCAATAACTTTGTGGATATGTTGAACAGTACTTTGAGAGACTGATTAGGAGAATTGTAAAGGAATAGTTTAGGAAAAGAAAAAAAAGAAAGAGAAGGTTTCAGAGAAAGATATGTGAGTTGTTTGACAGGTGATGCCCTAAGGTCCTTCTCAAACCAACAGAAACATGAGTCAGTTTTCCTTCAAAGTCAATGTTTAAAAAACTAGGGTTAGGTTTAGGCTATGAGGAAACTTATTCTTAGACACAGTTTTCTTTTTAAGTTGCTGGGTAAAGCAGGCTAAGAGTGGAGCTTTGGCTCTGTGTTCTGGCTAACGGAAGAGACTGAGTTACGTTGCGAATGGACTTGTCATTTCTTGTATATAGTGTTTAGAAGTCACATTCAGTGAGTTTAATACTGTATGAAAGGAATTATGTATTAAGAAGTTCTCTATAGTCTCAGAAGTGATGTTTATCTTCAGATCAAAAGGAGCAGTGGGTTGCTTGGGTCATTGTGTTCTCTGTCAATGTATGTTTATTCAGAAGTGGAAGGTGATTTGTAGAAGCAGGGGTTTGGTTGGAAGAGTGTACTAAAGCTATATAATTGTTCACTCCTAAACTAAATGTGATTCACTGCTAGATGTCAACTCCTAGTGTGCTTTGAATAGTAAAATTTTCGAATTTAGTTCAATTGAAAATAGTTCAATTTTCCTGCTTTGTTTTTGTAGTGTTCCGTTGCCCATCACCCTAGTTATAGTTACATATGGTTACAAAATTCTGGGAAATAAAAAATACATACATAAAGGCTAAATCTGGACTTGACCATCTTAGTTGTTATTTGAAAGCTTAACTGATTTAACTTGACAGATAAATGTCAGATGGGTCTAGGTTTGTTAACTAAAACTTCAGATGTGTTCCAGTCTTTTGTGTTGTGTATTTACAGTCCTGTTTTAAATAATTTATAGTTACTTTCAGTTATGAGATGAAAGCTAAATAAAGTGGTCTTAATATGTACATGGAAGCAAGATTCTAAGTATGTATGGCCAATCCTGGTTCAAAAACGGCACTTCATGAACTACAAGTCTGAAGTTGGCTATGAAAATGCTGAGGTAGGCATAGAAATGTAGTCAGTTTAATCTACTAAAATGTGTCTCTATGATATGGAGGAAAAGTAATCCTCCCTGCTTTCTAACAGAGAAAGATTTGTATTGTGCTGTATTGAGTGTGCTTAACATAGTGTTGGAGTTCAGTAGTAAGTGCAATAGCATCATCTTGTGGTGAGTCAGAATATAATATTCCTTCACAGAAGCACTCATTTTTTCGTTAGGCTGTTTGTAAAATTGTGTTGTTTATACACACTTTAAACCAGCCAACCAGCCATGTTTTTTGTAAGTGAATATGTATAGTCAATGTGTATATGACATGCAGATACACAGATATATATATAAAGGATTTTTTTTAGCATGGTGAAGTATATTTCTTTCTGAACCTTCCAAGTGCAGGTAACTGCTGGAACAGCTTGGCACAGTCATACCATGTCTGAGAAGTTTAGAGACTTCAAGGTTCTGAAAGTCGTGTTGACTTGTTTAACAAGCTTGATGTATTATTCATGTCAGTTTTTGTCTGCTAGAGTTAACTACATTTCCAGCATAAAATATTTTGAAGTCTTGGTGTAGTATTTGTCCAGGAAATTATGTATTACTTATTTCATATGCAGTTTTCACAGCTCACTTTTGTTGATATGTGGAAGATAAATCTGAAGAGAAATATTTCTGTATCTTGTCAATATGGAGAAGATAATAGTAGTTGTAAATTTGAACAAAAATATTTTTTTTAGCATGCTGATGGGAAGAAACCTCTTCGTTGTCTTGATATTACCGGCAAAGTTAGAGGATTACCTTAAATTTAATCCATATCCAAGTAGACTATTTTTGCAATATTTTGATTTACTGAGGTTCCTATTTTTCAGTTAACTTGTTTAGCAGGCATGCTCCTTGTTACCTTTTCAGAGAATGCCAAAAAATTGTGCCATAGTGCCTCCGCATGAAAAAAGAGAGCATAAATTAATTTTTTCAGTTACTAGTTGGTAATAATGGAGTGGCACTAGGTGTTAGTAAGGGAGTCATGAATCCCTTATTGTCATGTTTAAGTACTCAAAACTTTCCACCTTCAGTCACGAAGAACTTCTAAAATTTGTTTTCCAAACTTTGGAAAAGACTTGTATTTCTTCGATCTTCATGTATAAACGTGATTCTGTCAAATTTCAATCTTCCAAAGAATCATTCGTTACGAATAATTAATGTTCTTTTTCTTCTCCTCCCTGCTCTGCAGATGCCTTATGATTAGTAATTTTCGGCAACAAGATTATGTGATGTAAGAGTAGTAGCAGAATTTATAGACCAGCTGGTTTACTTTAACAATATGTTTCTTGCCATGATAAACGATAGGAATAAATGAACACGAGGACTTACAGTAATCTTTCTGTGTTTTGCACAGAAAGTAATTGGCTCTCCAAAGGTCCTCCAGCTAAGTCACTGGATTTGTAGCTTGTTTCTGATGCTAGTTATGGAAAAGCTTACTCCTGTCCACTAGACCAAAGCTATTCTTTTTTGAGGCTTCTGGAATCTCCAGCTTAAATATGCACTACGATACTGGGGGCTCATTATTTGGCTGCTTTCCTCCGTGTCTGGTGTGCCGTGAATGAGGATTTTGTAGTAGTGACTCCGTAGAGCTGCTGAGTCCAGTAGTGTTAGTAATTACACCAACGTGTAATTCAACTTCCAAAAGCAGAAATTGTGGAGGGGAACAGCTTGGTTATTCTGTCTTTCCAGGAACTTCATAGTTTGTGTAGCTAATTTTTTAATTCAGTTTCTAGACAGAAAAGTCCTCAGAATAGTAGAAATTAAGAATATTTAGTCTGTGGGAGTAACTTTCAAGGAATGTCTCATTATTTGATTTGAAGTTCTAACGGTTAAAATAATAACAAAGTAAAACTTCTGTCTGTGTGTCATTTCATCAAATGCACTTAACTGTTTCCCCCTTCACCATTGCTATTGAGCTGTGAGAGAAAACAGATTGGAGGAGCAACCTTTTAGTCCTTTAGAGAAAGGTTTCCTGTGGAGAATTGGCTCTGAATTTAGTATTACTGCAGAAGGTCATGTTCGTAGTGAGTTTTGAGCCCACACATGTTACCTGGTGGTGGATGAAGAGCATATCTGTTGTTGGGTAAATGGTTGGCATGTGCCGACATACTAGATTTTAATAACCTGTTCTGATGCAGTCTTTTCCTCTTTTGATCCGTCTACTGTAATACTTTATCTTAGAAAACATAACTCTTAATGCCTGCTTTTTTTTGTAGGAGCTGAATGATGAACTGCAAAATACACGTAAGAAATTGAGAGATGTGGAGATGGAACACAGTGGCTGTAATGAGGTGCTGAGATGCCAGGCCAGTGAACTTAAATGCAGCACTGAACGAGAGAAGAGACTTAAAAAGGAACTTGAAGTAAGGCTTTTTGACTATTGCTATGAGTCTCAACAAACACTGACTTTGAGCAATTTCATTTTTGAGGGATGGAACCTTCCAGTTAGGCTGGAATTCTATGTACTTGATGAACAAAATATTGAACATCTGTTTTGCAGAAAAGGCTGAGCAGGTGAATGCCACTTACATTGTGAGTCTGGCTTGAGACTCATGTTTGAACAGCAGATAGGAAAAGGTTTATTTAAGTGTGAAAACAAGGCTACTTTACTTTGGGAAATCTAAATGTCTTAATTTGTCTATCTTCTTATAATTTTGGTTTATTGGATTTCTGATGGAGAATCTGCTGGAGCTGCAAAAATTGCCAGATGTTGTGCTAGGTGAGAGAATAGACTATTGGAAGATCACAGTGGTCTTACAGCAGCCTCTTCCTATCTAGAGTTAGTTACTTCAGGTTTAGTTTTCATCTCTGTTGAGTGAACCCATGGATGAGAAGTCTCTAGTCTTTGAGAGCTGAGACTTTGTAAATACTTTTTTTACACTAAACAGCTAGTTTCCTCCTCAGTTTCAGTATTTTATTTATCCACTTTGTAATGGTTATGTTATCTCTATGTACAGTCTGGACCAAGACGTTCTTGGTAGAACATTTGTCATTGCAGGAAAGCGTAGCGAGTGGACATGTATGACATGTAAGACATGTATTTATCTTCATGTATGTTTTCTACCAAATGCATCTTTAAATATTTTCTGCAATGAATTTAAAGAACTGTCACTTCTAAAATATTGTGAGACCTTAAAGGAACAAGTGACATAGTTTTCAGCTGTGTTTTTTTTCTGTTTATTTCTCTTAAAGGCAAAAGAAATGTTTTAAGCATTGATTTCTAGGTAGGTAGAGTCCTGCATTAAAGATGAAGCACAAAAGAAAATTCCTACAGGGAAGATCAAAGTTCATCAGCTAAAAACACTGACTTATTGAGCAACAAGGTAGACCTTTGTGCCCTCAAAGAATTCTACAGGAAATCTATTGTCATGTATTTTGAGATGCACTTACTGGCATAGATGGAATTGCCTTCAGTTGGAAAGTGTTGCATACTGTGGAGTTCCAATAGCCCTTTTAAAAAACAGAGTTTTGCTTCCAAGTACTTGAATAAGGACTCTTCTTGTGATTTCATGGCTTTTCGTATACTAACAGAGAAGTCATGAGCTGAAAGGAGGAGGAGAAAGGCAGCAAATAATTTATCTTTCTAAATATTTTGATTGAATATACCCACCATCTGTAAATTTGAAAAGAGCGCACACAGTTCCTTGAAAATGTACAATTGCTATACTCTAATGATGGTCCTATTAGGGAATGCTACCTATTCACCACAATCAGGTAAAATATTTTTTTTGCTTCTTAATTTTTGTTAAAACTATTTTAACTTTCTGAATATCTTAATAATGTAAGAAAACATATTTAGTCTACAGAAAAATGAGTCTTGTACTTGTTGTTAAGTATAGCTATTTAAGCAGTGATTAAGGAAAAGTATGTGATGAAACCTCTCGCATTTGAAAGTTAAAAAAAATTAGCACAAGTCTTTGAATCAAAAAAAACCAAACAAGATTAGACTTCAATAAGTATCCTTTTTTCAGCTTGCATCTCACTCTGCCATCTTAAAAGTAAATTGCATGTGTGTAATTATCCAAAAGGGCCAACAATAACCTTGTAAATGGTGATTCCACCACTTCCCTGGGAAGCCTCTTCCAATGCTTTGCAACCCATGCCATGAAGAATTTTTTCCTCATATCCAGTCTTAACTTCCACTGGTACAGGCTGAGGCCATTTCCTCTCGTTCTGTCACTTATTACCTGGGGAAAGAGACCAACCCCCACCTGGCTACAGCCTCCTTTCAGGCAGTTGTAGAGAGTGATGAGGTCTGCCCTGAGCCTCCTCTTCTCCAGGCTAAACAACCCCAGCTCCCTCAGTCACTCCTCACAAATCTTGTGCTCCAGACCCTTCCCCAGCTCCATTNTTAAGGCTCTGTCCTCTTGTCCTATTGCCAGTGGCCTGGGAGAAGAAACCAACCCCCATCTGGCTACAGCCTCCTTTCAGGCAGTTGTAGAGAGTGATAAGGTCTTGCGTGAGCTTCCTCCTCTCCAGGCTAAACAACTCCAGATCCCTCAGCCACGCCTCACAGCACTTGTGCTCCAGACCCTTCACCAGCCTTGCTGACCTCCAGACATACTCCAGCACCTCAGTGTCCTGCCTGATTTAGAGGCCCAGAACTGGACACAGGATTGGAGATGTGGCCTAACCAGTACCGGGTACAGGGGGACAATCCCTGCCCTGGTCCTGCTGGCCGCACTATTGCTGGTGCAGGCCGGGGTGCCGTTGGCCTTCTTGGCCACCTGGGCACAGCTGGCTCGTGTTCAGCCCCTGTCGCCAGCACCCTCAGGTCCTTTTCTGCTGGGTCACTTTCCAGTCACTCAGCCCCCAGCCTGTGGCACTGCCTGGGGTTGTTGTGGCCAAAGTGCAGGACCCAGCACTTGCTGAATGTCATGCCGCTGGTCTTGGCCCATGTCTCCAGCCATTCCAGCTCCCTCTGCAGAGTCCTCCTACCCTCCAGCTGATCAGCACTTCTGCCCAGCTTGGTGTCATCTGCAAGTGCAGGTGCACTCAATGCCCTCATCCAGATCATCAATAAAGATACTAAACAGGACTGGCCCCAGTACTGAATCCTGGGGAGCCTCACTGGTGACCAAGTGCTGGCTGGATGTACCTCCAGTCCCATCACTCTCTGGGCCTGGCCATCCAGCCAGTTCTTCACCTAGCAAACAGTGTACCTGTCCACACCATGAGCAGCAAGTTTCTCCAGGAGTATGCTGTGGGAAATGCTGTCAAAACCTTTATTAAAGACTAGAGATACGCCATCCACAACCTCCTTCATTCACTGAGTGCATCATGATGTCAAGCTGAATTTCCATTCAGGTGTAGAAGCCTTAAAGTAGTACACCCCAGACAGAATGGTCTACATTTTTTCATGAAGCAGCTCTGTATTTTTTATGTCTTCATAGAATTTTTAGCTTATAGACTGAAATTGATGGATATAGCATACATACCTTCAATTTCTATGCTGACTACCTCATGTTAATGGTCATTTGGTTAGCAAATGTGTACTTAAGTTCTTGATGATGAGAACAAACTTCTTAAGGTGATTGTGTGAGGAGAAGTGTAATTCTACTTAAAGCCCAATCTTAAAATCTTTTATTATGCACTACTTGAAAAGCAATGGAGATGAACAGTCTCTGGAGTTCACAAATCTGTTCTTTTGCTACCCTCTGCTGGACATAAGGGAGAAATCCATGGGAAAATACTTGCGTTTTGGTAATGGAAGGAAATACTGAAGCTAGAATTTTTCCTGTCATACAATGACACTCATATGAAGAATTATGTCCAACAGACTATTATAAAGAAAGGAGTGTGCCAAAATCCTACCTGCCCCCCATTTTGGTTTTTTTAAATTCTTTTTTTTCTTGAAATATTAGTCTTGTTTTATCCTTCAATGATTACTCTGATTGTGGTTGGAAAGAGGAAATTTCTAGTTTCCAGAGTTAGAAATTAAGAGAAAGAATAATGGTAAGTTTCTGTGGACTTTTCAGTTGAAAGATAGCTGTTGCTGCACTATCTAACCTGCTAGCTTTCCAGTTTCCAGTCATACTAATGTGTTGCATAGACTTGGAGTGCTTCTGAAGTAGAAAACACACTGTGCCTGAAAAATTGAGATTGAGAACCTCAGATATCGTTCTGTCTCTTTAGCCTGAGAATCAGTACCCAAATAAATTATTGATCTATTGCTACTGAACTCATCAAGATAATACTATTTATCATAATCAATTTTCCAGAACCAGTGTCTTTTATTTTAGCCCTTAGCTCAATTTTTAATGAGGATTCTTGGGAAATACACGAAACTTTTAATATAAAAATAGTGTTTCTTGTGATGCATCCAGCCAAAAAGATTTTGCAATGAGAATGTGGATTTTACCACAAGAAACAAAATCATTAGTTTATAAATTTCAAACTCTTTGCCTTGTTCCTAGAAATGTAATGATTTTCTATTATTTTTTAAATGTGTTTAAGGCTGCCAACTCTTAGGAAGCTGAAGCTCAAGGTCTCTCAAATTTTTAAAGTTTTTCTTATGAGGCCTGAAAAACGTTCCATAACTTGATCTGTTTAGTTTCTGAGACTGAGTGTATTGTCATATTTCTGAGACTTTAAGTTTCCGTATAAAGACCATTCCCTTAGCTTTCACACTGCCTTTTCTACTTCCCTTGCCTCTGGTATGTATATTGACATGTGGTGCTAAACATGTGTGCTTGTATTAGCTTGGTAATGCTGCTGTGATGGGGAGGTGACTGCAAAGAGCACTTGGGCATCTGTATTTGTATGAGATATATGTATGTGCAATACTTGAAGGCTGTGGGCTTATTTCTCACTCCATCTAAGTTAGTGAAACATGAAATTTAGATCTCAACTGAAAACAAAACTAACCCCTCCCAAATCTACAAATGTGTCTTTTGGGTTTTTTCTCTTTATGAACTGCACTGTTAAGTAAGTTGTGGTTCTCATCAGAAAGACTTGCAAAAGCTGTGAGTAGTGCAAGAAAGGACACATTCCTCAGTCAGCTGACTGTTAAACCATTTGCCATCTATGACTACACACTTCTTGACAGCTTACCCCTACTTCATCTTCTGCTTTCTAGTGTCTCCACAAAGCATAGCTGTCATCTAGGAGTTCTAGCTGCTGTGACTGTCACGTATTAGTTACTACACTCTTAGTATGTAGTACAATTATGTATGTATATATATCTGTATCTTTACATCTATCTAAAGAGGTATACTTTCTCTAGATAAAAATATATAGTACTATGTACTTAAAGGATTCTAAGCACTGCAGGTTTTGTAACAGGATCCACTGGCTGGATGATTGCCCTCAAAGGGTTAGTGGTCAATGGCACGATGTCCAAGTGGAAAGCATTCGTCAACCAGGGGTTGGTACTGGGACTAGTGCTTTTTAACGTCTTTGTCAGTGACACGGATGGTGGGATCAAGTGCACCCTCAGCAAGTCTGCTGACAACATTGAGCTATGTGGTGCAGTTGACACGCTGGAGGGCAGGGATCCAGAGGGACCTAGACAGGTGGGTCTGTGCAAACCTCATGAAGTTCAGCACGGCCAAATACAGGGTCCTGCACCTGGCTCAGGGAAATTCTGAGCACAAATACAGGCTGGACAGAAAATGGAGTGAGAGCCCTGTGGGGAAAGACTTGGGAGGTGCTGATGGGGGTGAGAGGCTGGACAGGATCCAGCAGTGTGCACTGGCAGCCCAGAGACCCATCTGCATATCCTGGGCTGCATCCAAAGCAGCATGGCCGGCAGGATGAGGGAGGGCATTCTGTCCCTGTGCTCTGCCCTGGTGAGACCCCACTTGCAGTGCTGCATCCAGCAATAGGATCCCCAACATAAGAAGCACATGGACCTGCTGGAGCGAGTTCATAGGAGGGAGAGCCACAAAGATATCAGGGGACTGGAGCACTTGTCCAATAAAGACCGGTTGAGAGAGCCACAAAGACATCAGGGGACTGGAGCACTTGTCCAATAAAGACCGGTTGAGAGAGTTGGGACTGTTCAGCCTGGAGGAGAGAAGGCTCTGGCGACACCTTGTAGCAGCTTTCCAGTACCAAAAGAAGCCTACAAAAAAGCTGGAGAAAGACTTTTTACAGGGTCATGTAGTGATCGAACAAGGGGAAATGGCTTTAAACTGAGAGTAGGTTTAGACTAGATATTATGAAGAATTTCTCTTCCTTGAGGGTGATGAGGCACTGGAACTAGCTGCCTGTAGAAGCTGTAGATGCCCCATCCCTGGCAGCTTTCAAGGCCAGGATGGATGGGGCTTTGAGCGAGGTGGCTTAGTGGAAGGTGATCTTTAATGTTCTTTCACAGACAAGCTATTCTCTGATTCTGTGCTAATGAACTTCCTCTCAGAGAGGGGCTTCCTCTTCATAATCTCCTGTGTCATGATATTAATGAGGTCCAGTTTGAAGACTGGTTAGTCTTTACTTTCAGACCAAAGTTCTTTCAAAACTGTTTTATGTAGCCCTCATGAGGAGTTAGCAACAAGTCACATAAGTCTTGTCTATGTGCATGTATAGAGTAGCAGTGTCAGTTCATGTACTGTTAAGGTCTTTACTGTCTACTGAGCATGAGAACCAAAAGAGTTATCTTTCTCCCATAAGGGACTTTAGAAAGGGGGTGCAGCTCAGCTGGCTTCTCCAGCTGCAGGTCAATAGGAGATTGGAATGGACTTGGACTTTATCCAAAGGCAACCAAACTATATCAGTTCAGCAGTCCTAGTTGTTTTTAGCCTTTCTTTAACCTAAAGTCAAGCGTATAGCTTATCTTGTAGCTCCCATGCCAGTGTAATTGTTTATCCGGTGTCATGCAGGTCAGGCATGGCTGTTTTGTCACTGAGGCATGCTTCTCTAGACTTTAAGTACAGGACATGTGTATAGTAAGGGTTAGCCACATTGTCAGGCTGAAAGAACATTTACTTCAGTGGTTAAGAATTGTTTGTATTTAAGTAACTTTATAGTTACTAAAAGGTTGTTTATTTTCTGGACAGGAGATGGCTCCACCTTACCATGATCAAGTGGTATCAGCATTTCTAACACTAGGTGGAAGCGGTCAGCCTGTCTCCCACAGATGTGTTTAGACCCCCTGGTTTGAGCTATGAGCCATAGGGAAATGCTTTTAAGTAAGAAAAAGATCTTAGTCTGAATATGGAAATACACGAACAGAATGGTTGAATGGTGATCCAGATAGGAGGTACTGTGTGTCCTCTTCACTTAAAAGTGTCTTGGCTGAGCATTTTACATAGTGGTTTGACCTAAGCCTTGGGTAAGTGTAAGTATCCTGATAACTGAAACATCTTGCAGAAGGGGTTTAAGTAGAAGCAGAAAAGAGAAAAGTTACTTACATTACTGTATCTAAGCTTAGTAAGTGNCCCCCCCCCCCCCCCGTACTGTTTTCTTAGTTGCTTATCTGATAAAGGGTATTTTTGTGTAAATGTAAATGTCAAACAGCAAACATTGGTGTGGTATTGCACGATGTATCATGTAGGATACTAAATTAAGGCTTTCAGTGTGGAGTACACCAGTAATCACAAATATTGCAGTATTTCAAGCAAGTGAGGGACAAAAAAATGGAAGCCACAAAGGACAGTTTGGAAAATGGTATTGCAAACTGTAAGCATGCAGAAAGTGTCTCCTAGAAACCACATTAGCATTGATATGCAATAGGACACTGAAAAAAGTGACTGAACCCTAAGAGATTAAACCTAAAGCATGTTTGCCAACGAGTTAAACGTTGGCATTGAATTTTTCTTAGTCAGTTTTATTTACTGTTTCTCAAAAGTCAAAATTCTGTCTGTGCTATCATGGAAACTGATCCCAGATATCTTTGTTCTTTAAATTAAGACTCAAATCAATCAGCTTGAATATCTAAGGAAAGTTCAGAAATTCCATGAGTTTGTGTCTGCTATCTTAAGATGTCTGCCTTCATATGTCTTGTTAAGTTCACATGAAAGTAACAAGGGACTGAATCTTTTTGAATAACCAATGTTTTCCATGTTGGACGAGCATACACTCTGTAATCAGTGGAGAACTCACTTTTTGGTCCATCTTTGAGATGGATTTGGACCTGACAAGAAGCTTTCCATGTTGAACCAGGATGTATTCCCATTTGACTCCCAGATACAAGCCTGTGATCTGGATATCTGTGGCCTGCAAGCTTGCTCTAGATTGTTTTCACACATCTTCTTTTGTGTAGATAGGCATCGTGTAAAATTTTCAGACACGTGATTCAGTAAAGGTGTTGGTTCTTACCTTTGATTTGATTCAAAGAGGTTTGCCTGTCTAACGTGATTCTGATGCCAGTGTCTTTCTGTTTGTCAGACAGGAAAACAAAACTCCTACCTGTTTCTCCTTTTGGAATTTTTACAATGGTTTTACAGGTTAGGCTCATCCCTGACATTTTCCTTCTACTCACAGAATGTGTAATAGATTGTTCTCACCGGTGGAGTATGCTGCTTCTCACTGTGAAAGAAAGTGCATATAAGTATCAGTAGAGCCTGTTTGAACCTTTATCAGCAAAATAGAGTAGATTTTCTATATGGCATTTTGTTGCAGCTGTGTTCTTCCCAACTGAGTCTTCAGACTCAGCTTTGAATCCAGGTGCAAGTTCTGTGGCTGATGTGCAGTTTGATAGACTGAAATACTGAGCTTCTTTTCCTTAGAGCAATCTAAGCAAATCTGAATTTCTTTCTATTAATAACTCTGTATTGATTAGCCATGCTTAAGTGGTAGTGGCTGGTTTGATATCTCTCATAAGGTTTGGGGTTCTTTTCTGACTGATTTCTCAATGATTTGCTGGCATCTGACTTGGTTTAAATTTGCTAGAGGTATGGTGAACCATAAGCTTCAGCAAGGTGATCATATAGCAGAGGAAAAAGAATATTCATTGCTCCACAGTCAGCATCTACATGACTTCCTCAATACACATATGTAGTTTTTCTCCAAGCTCTTTTAAGCATCCAGTCTTTTGGGTATAGTATATAGACTACTAAAATAAGATTAAGGTTTGCCTGAGTAATCTCCTGAGATTTTTGGAAAGAATACAGTTTACTCTTCATCTTTGTCTTCTAATAATACAAAAAATTAGTAGTAGTTCTGTCAGATCTCTGGCAGTGACTTATCTTGAATGAAAAGATTTGTTTCTTTCCTTGGCTCTTTGTTTTTTGGAGTTACAGAGAACTAATTTAAACAAGATTTTAAAAATCAAAATTATAACAAACTACTGAGGCAAAGTTTTAAAGCATCAAAGTCTAGAAGAAGAGGAGCTTCAAAATCCAGAATAGGGCATTGAGGTGTTTAACTGCAGGAATAAACACCAGTTTTGAAAAAGTCACTTTTCTCATGCCTTTATATAGGGATACAATCTGTAAGATGATACTTACGTGTCAAAGTTTGATTTCTAGTTTTTAATACGATTTTTCTGTGTATACTATCTTGAATCTATTTGAATGCTTTACGTTGGATACCTGTCAGGTACATCTGACTCTTCTTTGGTTATGAAGAGCGTTCATAACTCTTTTCCAGTGGGCTAGATACACTGTCCTCTTTGTAAAAGGAGCTATTTCTCCTGTTCCAGAGTTCATCAGAGATGTCTGTGGCTGAAACGCTAATTTTTGCCAGTCCTTTTTTTTTAATAGGCGTGCTAATTCTGCAAGTTAATTCTTCAGTGACTTGTGGCAACACAAGCAAAGGCAACATCTACAAACATTACTGTTTAAATGGAATTGCTCTAATTTCAGACATCAAAAAGTGATATATTGGCACTTTTTACAGATGTCTGCCTGCTCCTGCCTTCTTCACTTACTGTCCCAGGTTTTTCTTAGGACTGAGGTTTCTATATTTCTGGGAGTTTTTGTTTCCTTTGGACCACATAGAGTCCTCAACATTCCTTTGTCCTTGCATAGAGTGTCCATCATGCTAGCTCAAGAAGACAGACTGTTCTTTTCAAGATCTATACCAAGAACTGATACTTGCATGTTCTGTTTGGGAGAATCGTGTTGCTCCAGTTCTTAGTTCTTGCAGATGCCCTCATTCAAGCTGTTATTTGTTATTTCAGTTTTTATTTTTCATCTTGAGACTGAAAAAATCTTAAAAGTTTTAGGGGCTTCCATTTGAGAGGAGAAGTTAACCATTTTGATGGTGTTTTGCATCTCTGGTTTCAGCTGGAGTGAGGCTGAGATGAAGGCATAGTTCTACTTTGGATAGGTGCTCGGGAAATAAGATGTAGAAGTGAAATTCAGTACAGAGCTCGTGAATTAGTATGTTGTGCCTGAAAACTTTACTTACAGAATCACTTTTTTCATTTCAGTGTTTGCTATAAGAACAGACACTTGAACAAGCCAGCCAGAGACAGAAAAGTTTTTTTGCTGTTTAGGGTATGCAGTGAAATATTCTCAGTGAAGTTTCCATTTCTTAATTTAATTTTTTTTTTAAATTACGTTTCCCACTGTAAATGTTGTAATAGATACCTTCCTCACTGTTTCCTTTGTCTTCTGTCAAACTTAAAACAGAATTACTTTCAGACAGACTTTTAAAATGTTATAAAAAAGAAGTGAAATCCACATCAGTTTTATTTATTGTTGACTTTTAATAGGCTGGCAGTATTTTCTGAGTAAAACTGTCCTGTTAACAGATGTTCACCTGTGGGAGGATGCTAAGGAGTTCTTCCAAACTGAAGCAGGACATAGTTTGCTAATTCTCTATTAAGGGCGAGGGGGATTAGGGCCTGATGTTTGGAAGGAATAATACCTAGAGAATATGAAGTGTCTTAATAAAGCTATTTTTCATGGAGTCACAGAATGGGTCATGTTGGAAGGGACCACAGTGGGCCATCTGGTTCAACTTCTCTGCCGGAGCAGTCATCTCAGAGCTCATGGCACAGGATTGTGTCCAGATGGTTCTTGAATGTCTTCAGTGAGGGAGAATCCGTAACCTCTCTGGGCAACCTGTGCCGTTGCTTGGTCACTTGCACAGTAAAAAAGTTCTTCCTCATGTTCAGGTGGAACTTTCTGTGTGTCAGTTTGTGCCTGTTGCCTTTTGTGCTATTGCTTGGTACCACCGAGCAGAGCCTGGATCCATCCACTGACACCCTCCCTTCAAGTACTCACAGACACTGGTGAGATCCTCTCTCAGTCATCTCTGCTCAAGGCTGAACAGGCCCACCTGTCTCAGACTCCCCTCCTAAGACAGATGCTCATTAGTGCCCTAATTATCCTTCTAGCCTTCTGCTGGACCAGCTCCAGCAACTCCATGTCTCTCTTGTCCGGAGGAGCCCAGAACGGGACACAGCACTCCAGATGGGCCTCACCAGGGCTGAGTACAGAGGCAAGATCACCTCCCTCAACCTGCTGGCAATGTTCTTCCTAATGCACCCCATGACACCACTGGCCTTCTTGGCCACAAGGCTACGCTGCTGGCTCATGGACAGCTTGCTGTCCACCAGGACCCCCAGGTCCTTCTCCACAGAGCTGTTTTCCAGCAGATCAGACCCCAGCCTGTGCTGGTACCTGAGGTTATTCCTCCCCAAATGCAGGACCCTGCACTTGCCTTTGTTGAATTTCAGACAGTTTTTCTCTGCCCATCTCTCCACCCTGTTGAGGCCCTTCTGAAGGGCTGCACGGCCCTCTGGGGTATTGGCCCCTGCTCTCAGCTCTGTGTCATCAATGAACTTGCTGAGGAGGCGTCTGCCCCTTCGTCCAAGTCACTGATGGAGAAGTTAAACAATACCAGGCCCAGTATTGAATCTCGTGACACACTAATGACAGGCCTCCAACCTCTGGTCACAACTCTGGGATCTGCCATGTGGACAGTTCTCAGTCTACCTCACTGTCCATTCATCCAGGCCACACTTCCTAGTTTGTCTATAGGATGCTGTGGAAGACAGTGTCGAAAGCCTTGCTGAAGTCCAGGTAGAACAATATCCACTGCTCTCACCTCATCCATCCAGCTAGTTGTCCCATTGTAGAAGGCAATCAGATTGTCTAAGCATGATTTCCGTTTGCTGAATCCATGCTGACTTCTCTGATCGCGTTCTTGTTCTCCATGTTGATAGAAATGGTATCCAGAAGGAGGCACTTCATTACCTTTCCAGAGATTGAGGTGAGGCCTGACTGGCTAGTAGTTCCCTGGGTCCTTCTTACCCTTTCTGAAGACATTCTTATTTATGAGAATAATCTTATCAATATGAAAGTACAGTGGCAGTATTTGTGATTTTTTTTTAATTAACTATGTTAAACAGATAAATTTTTGAAGAATCTTTTCTGTGCAACGTGTCTTGTTTATGAAATTGTAGATGCTCTATTGATACCTCAATGTATTTCAGAACATACAGAGTGTGGTTATGTTGCCTCAGGTGAGCAAATAGTGGGGCAATAGGTAGAATATTTAACTTTTTTTTTTTTCTTTCTGACCCTAGCTGATTATAAAAAATGCAGCAATAACATAATGCTACATAAATTTACTTAACTAAATAGAAAATATTAATTTAATAATCTATATATATATAAATTATTTTTAAATGGTTTTCTTGGTATGAGTTGTCAGAGTTCCAAAGTAGTTCAGATATATCTGGTTGGTGTATGGAGTCCTAATAGACTTAAAGAGTTGAATAAACTTGGTGTCATATTGTCTCTCTGAATTCAAGTATCCTCAAAATGTACTTTTAGGCAGCTGCAGTGAGAACAAAGAAACTGGAAGAAAGCATTGAAGCAGAGAGAGCAGCACATTTAGCATCCAATTTCACTTCAGAGATCATCCAGGTAAACTTTTTGTTAGATATCCCATAGAAGTTTACAGTAAAACAGTTGAGGAAGTTGTGAAGGTACTATGCTCCAAAAAATGTGAAGAACACTTGCTCCAGTGAAAACTCTAAACAGATTTATTACAGTAAGTGTCAAAATCATAAAAACTAATATATAGAAGGACATAATAGAAGAATATCTGCTTTTCAGGGAACTTTAAGGTTATTAGAATAAATAATAGAATAAGATGTCACATTTGTAAGTTTGAGAATTCCCACTAGCATTTAAACTGTGAGGATAAAGGAAATGTTTCACAGTAGTTAAATACTATACTACTGTTTAAATATCCTGCCATGTATCTTCTGAATGGCCACTTACAGCAATTTGGAGATACAGTGCATACATCTGACTTCTTTGGTACTGAGAGAGTAATGTGTCCTAAAACTGCAGTTTCAAACATAATTTCTCAGAGTACATTTCAGCTTCAAAGTTATGATACTTGCAGTTACCAGTAAAGATTGATTATATGAATAATAGTGTTTGACTTAGAGTGTTGGACTCAGTAAAATAATTATGCTTTATTAAAAAAAGAAGTTTGAAAAATTAAACGGTGATTGCTTAGTAATATCATATTAGTTAACAAACTTACTGGACTTTGAAAAACTAAGCAAAAAAGAAAGGAATTTGATATCTTTTTTTTCCTATTTTCTGAGTAACAAAAATAAGCATCTCCATTCTTCAGTCAGTTAATTTCTTATTTTCTTGATCTTCTGTATGTGCAGGCACTTAAATTTTAAAAGCGATAATTAAACTGGTAGAAAAGATTTAGTTTGTTTAATTTCCGCTCTATTGCTGCAACTTACAAAGGAACTGAGAGGATAACATTCCTTAAACTGAGAGACTTATGCTTTATGAGTGAATAACTGATAAAAGTCTTTTTCCTTGTTTATATATATGTACAAGCTAGAAGTGTGCTTAGTTCTGAGAGGAAGTGTAGCCTTTATTGTTAGTCCCACACTTCATGGGTCTATTTAAAAACTAGAATTTCTTTGGAAAGCTTCAGTATTAATAAGAACTGAAAATGTTCAGACGCCTCCAATCATCTCCAAATGAGAACAGAAAGTAATTTTCATCATCATATCTATTTGTCTCAGTTTCGAACTTCATGTATTCTTACATTTTTATGTGTTCAATGTTTTTTACATGTGTGTATGCTTCTATATCGAATTAGTAGAATATGCTCTACTGTAAAGCAGAACAGACCATAGAACAGCCCTAAAGATCATGTCAGTGTTTCCTAACTTGCTTTAATTGCTTTTTTATCACTTGGTGTAGTTAAGAATTCGAGAACTTGAAGAAGCTGTGCATGTGGAAAAGGACAAACGAGAAGAAGCTCTTTCAGATTTGGAAATGATCAAGAAAGAGTTCCAAGGGTTAGAAAATGCATATGAGAGAGAAAAACACAATGCCCAAAGGAACTTGGAAAAACTCAATGTGTAAGTTTCCCTTTAAATTCGTTGTAAAATGGCAGTAGACAGCTTAATTACCACTTATAGTTTACATTTATATAGTTTTCAGTCAGTATGAAACAACTAAATCTGATACAATTTCCCAAACCAACCTTAAGTTCAGAACCTGGTGTTCCATTAATAACATGTCCATATCAGTAACCATATGGGTGGGTAAAGAAAATAACTGATCTGTTACTGATTATTTGCCAAAGCAAAAATGTTGGAAATGATAGTTATGACAGGGTCCTGTCTCCTGTGTGTTTGGGAGGAGTGTGGGAAAGCACACATGGCAGGGTTAGAACAGATTTTCTTCTTCTGTGTACAGTTACATTATTATGAACGTATTTTTCACTTAAGTGAGCTAGATCAATCGTTAAGACTCCTGTTGAGAAGTCGTGTATCATTTATAGTGGTGACTCTTCATTTTCAGCTTTTGGATGATTGTGGAAAGTGTTAACTAGCTAACGAAAATAGAAGAAGGGATGAAGTGTATGAAAGCAGATGAAATTACCTGGGTTTCCTTTCCTGCTCAGCACAATCTGCTGTGTCCGTGGTAACAGATGTTTTTTGGAAGAAAGGTTTTGCTGTATTCCCTGGGCAGATACAGGATACACTGTACTCAGTCTTCTTCCTTGGCTGAATGAAGTTTATATTGGGGTGAGAAAATGTCAGGAAGAAGAATGGTATTGGAAGACAGAGAACTGAGGAGTAGGTGAAATGTAGGATAGTAGTTCATGAAATTTAGGGTAAGAGGGAGTTTAAGACAACATAAAGTGGGTGGCACACAGTGGGGGTGTGGGGAGAGACTCAAGGTAGTAAAATGGGTTGGAGACAGAGTTTGCATCTCTCAGTCTAGGTTTATGGGGGTCTGTACATAAAGGTATTTGTGGTGACTTTCTCGTACAACCGGTAAAGGGGAAAAAAGAAGCTGGTTTCCCTACAAAAAAGGAATTTTATGGCCTGAATGTTCCTGTATTCCTGCTTACAGAGATGTTTTTAGTAATATAGTTGAAACCTGTACTGTATTATAAACATCTTAGAACTCTTTGTTAAAAATAGGTCAAAAGAGGTCTGAATGTACATTTAGGTAAACCAGAGTCACATTAAAAACTGTAAACTTTTTTCTCGAAGAAAAAGGTATAACTTTTATGATAAAAATTTGTGAAATACGTTATGATGGTAGTCTAAAGTGATTATTCAGGAAGACTGCAGTCTTCACAGCTGTGAAACTGAGTAAGTATGTAAGTAAGGTACTCTACAGTTCTAAAACAACATCAGTTAATTAAGCTGTAATCTCATCCTGCCTGGTTGTTTTTTCTTTGAGCATGGGTTCTCTGTCAGCAAATACATGACACTAAACTGATACCAAGTTCTTTACCTTTCCTGGAGCTGGAGAAGGCCTGCACCATTGATTTGACATTTTACTCCATTTCTTTTGTTTTGTTTTAAAAATGTTCCTTTGTGTTCAAACCAGCCTTTTCTTTAGGAATGGCTGTTTGATCAGTAATTTTGCATAACAGGCTACTTTGTACTGTCTGAGTTTTTCTTGTATGTAACTTTTATTCTTACGGAGCATATGGACTATGGTTCTTTTTTTTTTTCATCTTGGTTTGGTTTTATTAGTTTTTAATTTGGTGTAGTGGGTTTTTTCTTTTCCCTTGGGTAGGTTCCCATATTTCAGTGGTCCAGAAAATATGGAAAAATTCATGTTACAAAAATTTTCTTGAACTAGTGTTCTTCCAGTGTTTGTTCTTGAACCATTTCTTCATTTGTTCCAAGACCTAATATTCCAAAGTTCGTCTTTGTATTGAGGGTAGACCAGAAAAATTCATCATCCTCAGTGAAATATGGGGCATTTTTAGTATGGAGTTTTTTTTTTTACTAATGCTTGTTAAGCCGTAGTAGTTTTCAGTCTAGAAAAAACTGTCCTGTCTTGTCAACAAGGCTGCCATAACATAATGGCTTTCTGTAATCAGTCAGGGAGCTGTTAGTATGAATATTTTCTGGGAATCAATAAATGATAATAGAGATAAAATATTAGCTAATTAGCAGCATTTTAATGGTAACTTAAACATCTGTTTAGGTATTTTCCAAACCATTAGAATTTTACAAGTTTTACCACAAGTTCTATTTATAAAATTTTAGATTAGTAAATTTAGTTTAAAATGTGAACATCTTTAAGTAGTAGCTTTTCAATTGTCTTTGAGAAACTCTTAAAGATATTTTTCTGTATTAGATTGTTTGGACCAACATAAGGATAATGGTTAGATATTGAATTGTATTGTGCAGTCAATAGTTTTGTTCCTTGTGAGAATCTTTTATCTAGATGTATGAAGATATTTCTTTGAGAATTGAAGGGGTTTGTGTCTAGGATATTTTTGATCCACAAAAGTTACATCATTGAAAAATGCAATAACTCTTAAATGAAAATGTTACCCTCAAAAAAGAAAAATAAGAGGTTTTTTAAGAGAGTATTTTTCTTTGTTTGGAATTACTGCAGGAAATACCTGAATAAGTATATTTTTTTGTACTTAAGGCTATGAAATACAGTTTTTACAGATATGGTACCATATACCTTAGGAATTTCAATATTAGTGCTTACAGAGAAGTAAATACTTGAGTTACTAAAGTGCAGGATTAATCTTAGAAAAGCCTTCCCTTTTTGCTCTAAACAGGACAATTACGTTCAGTGTTTCTTTTTCAGGAAAGCAGTATGCCCTATCCTAGAGGTTTTTTTGGTATGAAACAGAATTTATGCACACTTGAGACATCTGTTCTGTGTGTTAATTGAATATGAGAATAAATATTGTCTAATATCTGAACACTGCTTTTCACTGCTTGCAATCATGGGTTGATTCAGGCAATTACTCCTAGCAGCTTCTGCCAGCTGAGATTTTTGAAAACAAATTGTGTTCTGTGATTTCAGGGAATGCAAACCTGTCCATGAAAGTTAAGACAGTTAAAACACAGTTAAAACGGTTGGCGGTTTTGTTAAGAGATCTTGAAGAAACATGAACAGCCTATCCTCACAATTTTGTTAGTCTAGACACCTAAATTTCCAGACCTCTATAAAGATAGGTAGTGAAGGTTAAGCTTTTTCTGAGGTGGACATTAATCTGCTCAGTTCCCTTGAGGTAATTACGTGGTGTGGGCAGGTACTGCCTCATCTGCTTCCTGTGCCCTTTTTATTCTTTGAAGCATACAAGTGTCAGTAACATTGGTGAATATCAGTGATTGCTTTCACTGGACACCTTCTGAGAGAATACAAGAGCCTTTGATCTACTTACCTTTGAAGGGTCTGGTCCTTGGACTTCAGACAATGTCAGGATCTTGGCTTTTTCTTTTAAGACATAATTTGGCATCCAAACGTATTTTCTCTTTTTCTCTAGGAGTTGCATGAGTTTGTCTTTAAGCCTTAGCCAGATGAAAGTCTTACATACTTTCATTTGTTGTGCTAGAACACTTCTATGTCTCTTTAGCTGGACTTGATGTAGGTAAATAACGCCAAAGCTGGAAGCTATATAATGCTGTAAGAATTTATTTTCTCAGGAAAAAAGGTAGTTGTAATAACAGAAACCAAGCAAACGGGCTTTTCTGGGTTGCATAATTTTTTATTTTCTGAGAAAAAATATAGTTGTAATAGCCAAAACCAAGCTAACAGGCTTTTCTGGGTTGCATAATTTATTAATTAGCTCTGAAGCCAGTAGCACTATGTAAATAGGAAGCAACATGGGATTTGGGTCTCTGTGTGAATTTACTTTTCTTGAAGAGTGAGAACATGACATAGAATAATTTGGGACTGCTTTTGCTGTGTTTCCGAAAGCTGTGAGAGTAGAAGCTACTTTGGGGGACTGAAACAGGCAGGTTTTGAAGAATAAGAAGTAAACATCTACAGCTACAGGAAAAAATCAGTCAGGCTGATGCAGAAGCACATAGGTGTTTGGAGGACTGATGAAGTAGTCCTTGAGGTAAAAAGATACATTAACCTATAGCAAATAAATCAAAGTCAGAAGGTGATAATATTGATTCAAAAGCTTCAGAGTTGGAAGAACTTTGAGCTGTTTGCAGTGCTTTCAGTTCTAGGGAGACAGGAGTGATAGGAGAAGAGACAAAGAGATGAGCGACACCTGGATGTTTCTACTGCTGAGAGCTACATCAAAGAATAGTTCAAGCTGAAAGGAACTGCAGGAGATCTATAGTCCAACCTGCTGCTCAAACCAGGATCAGCTATGAGATCAGGCTTTTCAGGGTTTTATCCAGCTAGGTGTTGAAAACGTGGAGAATGGAGATGGCACAACCCCTCTGGGAACCTGTTCCATAAAGTGAGAAAACATTTCTCCTTGTTCGAATATCTTTGGATTCAGTTCTTGTCCTGAAGCCAAACACTGCTGTGAAATGATCAACTGCATTTCCTTGATAACCTCCTTTTAGATACTGGGAGGCTTGTTACACACGGTGGAGTTATTTCTTCTTCAGCTTGAACAAACCAAGTTGCCTCAGTTCTTATATGTATTTCAGCTGCTGACCATGGTGGTGACCATTCCTTTAGCCCATTCCAGCTTTTTTCCTATGTTATGTGTAAAGATGTGCGTAGTTAAAAGTGGTCATTATCCTAGATGTGTTGTAATGGCTGCCAAATAAAAAGTGATTAATCACTTCTCTTGATCTGGCTATGCTGCTATTAATACAGCCCAGGTTGGTGTTAGCTATCTCTACTCATATGCCATGCTGCTGGTTTGTGACTGTGTACTGTGGTTACCAGGTCGTTTTTGAGCATAGCTTCCTATCCAGCCAGTTACGAGCCACGTCACTTTAGGGCGGTCTTGCTTCCTAAATTCAGGTCTTGGCACATGTCGTTGTTGAGTCTCAGAAGGTTCATTCTGGCCTGTTCTTTCTTCGTGACTAGAGAATGGCAGCTCTTCTGTTGATTGTATCGATTGTATTGTGTCATGATCTACCCGTACCCGGTTCACTGTTAGCTGCAGGTCTTGTGAAATTGCACTCTTGGCTTGTTCCAGGTCGTGGATAAAGCTGTTAAACAAATCTAATACAGACCTCTACAGTATTACACCCATCCCAGCTACTACCATCTGGGCTTTACCATCAAACCACTTTTATCAGTGTTGTAGTTCGCATATCTAGACTTAAGTTGTAACTTAGCTATAAAAATACTGTGTGAGAAAGTGCTAAAATCCTTGCTAAAACTGAGTTATATTTGATCTACTTGTCCTCCTTTTGAGCTTTGGTAAATCCTCCCTGAGTGTTCCCAATCACCTTTGTCTCTTTCACGAGCCCAAAAAATTGTTCTAGAAGGATTTGCTTCATAACCTTCTAGGGCTGAAATGAAGCTCACTGGTTTATAGTTCTTTGGCTTCTCTTTTTGACCTTTGCCAAATATAAGTGTGACATTTGTCTTTCTTCATTTGCCAGGGACCTCTTCCAATTTTTGTGACCTTTCATGATGATAACGAGCAATGTCACTTTGACATTGGCCAGCTTTGTCAGAACCTTTGGGTGTAGGTGAGCTGGCCTCTTCAATTTCTATGGGTTGAGTTCTCAAAGATTGTCTCAGACTCAATCCTCACCTTTTGCTAGCAATTGTTCTCCTTTTTGTGTCCTTTTACTGACCATAGAGGCTTGGGACTAGACCTCGTCAGGGAAGATTGAGGAAAAAAAGGAAGTGAGTATGGTGACCTTCTCTCTCTGCTGTTGATAAAATAGCTGTGTCGTGTAAAAGTCTGTTCATGTTTTCTTTCCTGCCGCAACAGTGGTAAAATCCCTTCTCCTTGTCTTTGTCATCTTTTGCAAACACTAATTCTAGGTGCCTTTTCTGAGGCACCTCCTTTCCATCCCTGTATATTTAGGCAATCTTTGAGAATTTTTCCTTGGATTCCTGTCCCTGGCTGTGTCTCCTATATGCTGTTGTTTGGCCTAGTAGTTTTCTCATGACCCGCCTTTTTATCCATGCCAGGCTTTCTATATATTGTTTTCTTGAATACCAGGAGAACTGATGTAGTACAAGAGCTGTTTGAAATTTTGAATTATGTGCTGTTGAAATCATGCCATTCTGAGTAGAATTGTCATGCTTTAGGAATGGTATTCCCCAATTTAGTGTTCCTACAGAAACGCTCCAAACCATGTGCTGCTTGATCATTCCCCCCCGCTCTTCTTCCTCCTTCTGTGACGGGCTGGAAAGGAGAATTGGAGTAACAAAAAGTAAAGATCATGGGTTGAGATAAGGACGGTTTACTGGACACAACAATGAAATAAGACAACAAACTGTAACAGCAACAATGCTAATGACAAAGTGTACAAGAGAAAAAAAGCCATCGATTCACCTGGGATTGCTCACTGTGGAAGCCCACAACCATACCCAGTCCCTCTGCCACGCTACCCGCAAAGGAGCCCTTCCCCTGTCCCCAGAAAAAGCCATGAGGTGGTATAGAGTAACGTCCAGGTCCTAGCCATGCCTGCTCCTGGCTACTGCAAAAATGAACCCTGTTCTGGCCAGAACCAGGGTAAGAATATAGTCAGGTATGTGGAAACTTCAGGAGCAAGCTTTGTACTTGCAGTCAGCATTGATGATGCAAGATGTGATGTCTTTCTGAAGAGAACTAATGTGTTCATTAAAATATGATGACTTCTGTTTATTACGTATAATCTGGAGCCCATATCCAGATGATCAAATTAATTTATGACCAAAAGTCTAACACAAGCCTTGGTAATGGAAAAGAGCATAACCATAACTGAGAAGTTTTTCTTAGAAGGAATATTTAAGTTTCTTCACTTTAAAAAAAAAATTAAGAAAGCAGCTTCAGAAGTCATATATGTGATACCCATAGATTATCTTTTAAATATATGTAGAACACTTGACATAAGTATTTTTGATAAAAATGTTCTAATGTTGAAACTTTCCAGATTAGAAAGAGAGTGTTTCTCCTCAAACAATCAAATGAAAGAAGTGATTGAGGAAAAGAAGAAGGTAATTATAGACCTCTCTGCAAGACTAGGAAATGCTGAAAAAAGCTGCACGGAATTACAGAGGGAACTTGCAATGGTAAGACAAAAAGCCTATGGCACTCATTTAGGTTTTTTTAAACATACTGTGAACATAATCTGCATTTCCTGTGCTAAGCTGTGGAATAAATCTGACTTTGCATAACTCTGATTTTTATTTATATTACTTTATTTTGTGAAACAAGAGTAAGTATAGCTAAGATACTGGAGAAGCTAATTCAAAAACGCATTTTAAGTGATATACCAAGTATTTAACTGAGGAGTTATTTGCAGAAAACTATTACTTCAAAAGTATGGCTATGAGTCAAGAGTAACCAGCCTTTGCATTCCTAATGAAGAAGGCAATTTGTAGATATGGATTATGATTTTATGTGAAGAATGCTGTATCTTCCTACCCAAGCTTTTTTTTCTTAGACTTGACTAGTTACCATTGTAGGCTTTCTTATTTCTGTTTCACGTAATGTTTTGTTTTTAGTGCAAGCATTAGACTGCAAAAATTGTTTGAAAATGTCTTCTTTGAAGGTGACAAAGTTTTTAGTTGATTGGGTTTTTTTGTTTCGTTTGGTGTGCATTTGTCCTATTGGATGTATTTTATAGGATAATTTTCTGAAATCTTTTTCCTTTTATATTACCAGTTGGTGCCTTTCCACTGTCTCTACCCACCACAACTTTGAATAACGATTTTGCTATCCTCTTCAATAGCAGGACGGTCAAAGCAAAAAGCTTAAGATATCTTCATTAAGGACATAGATGAAGAGATGGGAGTGCACCCTCAGCAAATTTGCAGATGATACCAAGCTGAGTGGTGTGGTTGACACATCTGATGGATAGAATGCCATCCAGAAAGACCTGGGCAAGCTTGAGAAGTGGGCCCATGAGAGTCTCATGATGTTTACCAAGCCCGAGTGCAAGGTGCCTGCACCTGGGTCAGGGCAACCCCTGATGTCAACACAGGCTGGGGGATGAACAAATGGAGAGCAGCCCTGCCAGGAAGGACTTGGGGGTGCTGGGGAATGAGAGGCTGCATATGACTCTGCTAAAAGAAAGAAAGCCAAAGGTGTCCTGGGCTGCATCCAAAGCAGCGTGGGCAGCAAAGCAAGGGAGGGGATTCTGCCCCTCTGCTCTGCTCTGGTGAGACCCCACCTGCAGTGCTGCACCCAGCTCTGGGGTCCCCTGCACAGGGGGACATGGACCTGTTGGAGTGAGTCCAGAGAAGGCCACCAAGTTATCACAGGGATGGAGCAGCTCTGCTGTGAGGAAAGGCTGAGAGACTTGAGATTGTTCAGGCTGGAGAAGAGAAGGCTTTGGGGTGGCCTAATTGTGACCTTCCAGTACCTGAAAGGAGCTTACAAGAAAAATGAATAGAGGCTTTTCAGAAGGGCATGTAGTAGCAGGACAAGGGGAATTGCTCCAAACTGAAAGAAGGTTTACGTCAGTTATGAGGAAAAAATTCTTTATTGTGAGAGTGGTGAGGCACTTAAACAGGTTGTTCTTGTAACAGAAGTTGTGGATTATTCTTGGAAGAGTTCAGGGCTGGGTTGGATGAGGCTCTGAGCAACCTGGTCTAGCACCAGGTGTCCCTGTTTGCAGCAAGGGCATTAGAACTAGATGAACTTGAAGGTTCCTTCCAAACCAATCTATTCTATGATTCTGTGGTCTAGAAAACCTTATCTCTCTTCATTGTGTAGTAGCATTTATAGTATTTCTATACTTAGCCAATTTTTTTTTCCTAAACTCCTAAATTTCTCTTCTTCCTTTCTCTTGGACCTATGAGTGTAGGAGATGACGTACCTACAGGGAAGTAGCTCTTCCCTGCTACTGACAGGCATTGTGCTATTCAGTATATAAGAGCAGAGGTCTGCATCAGGGTCTTCAGATTTGTTGGTGTCTACTCTTCAGCTGATGGAATTATTCCGTACATTGTCTTAGTGTTACCCACTTCCCAGGTAGATGGGTAATTAATAAATTGAAGAAAAATAAAATTTAAAAAGCCTTCTTCTTTTGGGAGGACACAGCTTCTTCAATGCAAGCACTAAAGTATTAAAAGACATTTGCTGCTTTAGTCAACCTGAAAAAATCATTTTATCAGGCACAAAAAGAATACAAAGAAATATTCCTTAGTAAAATGTATGTTATACCTGACAAGAATTCAGGACAAAATTCTAGTCATGCTAAGGTTTTTTGGTAATGGCAACAGTATTAAATGGTGTACTCAAAATGAACATTGTGTTACTGAAATGTAAAAGCAAATAGATTGCCCCACTTGAAAGAACTGTCTTATTCAGATAGCAGGTTGTTTTAATTGTTTTACTTTACTGGAATGATTTCAAGCCACAAGACTGTCTTGAACAGGTAATAAAAATACTCATTTTCTGAAGAGTTGTATTAGTGGTCCCCTATGGGATTAGTTTTTTATCACCTTGGATGGCTTTGTATTTTTCCTGAAAACTTTCGTATTTGTTTGGGAAGCAGGAATGCCTATGTGTGGTCTTGTTTACTCAGTATAGACAGCTTTTTTGTTGTTTTTCTTCCTAAAATCAAAAAGCAGAAACTAAGTATAAATAACATTCAATATACTGTTGTTAGGCTTCCCTTTACCCCTATCAAAATTGTGTGAAATTGCCAGTGCGTTCTTTTCCCTTTATTTCTCCCTCCTGCGTTCTTGATCTGTTAATTACTTTCTTATATTTTGTACTATTATTAGAGAGTCTGAATATGTCCTTTCTACTTCAGTCTGGTAATCTTAAGTTGGTTTCTCATGGTACTGTTAACATACAAGATAATGTTTCTGTTTGTAAAATATTTGTAAGATACACAAAATTCATTATTTTGAAACCTTATATGAAAATGTGCTTTTTTTTTTTCCTTAATGAATCACTTGAATGTCAAGTTAAGTAGTTATTCTGCTTGTAATTTTAAATATCACCATGTGGCAGAAGTTTGCCAGAAACTTGCATGGATCAGATGTGATAGGATCTGTTACTATCAAACAAAATTGCTTATGAATGCTCAGCATGAGAAGGCCCTCAATATTTACATTATGTTTATTGGAATAAATTCAACTCAAGCTTGTCATTATTTCTAGCTAGAGTTTCTAGAAATTTTTAGTTTGAAGAATAGGAATTAAGAAGAATGGCTGTTGTTGCTATTTAACACTTGGTTTAGATTGAAACAACCCCACCTGTATTCCTGCCCCATGGAAAGAATAAAAAGTGTCTTTAGGAGTCTTAAGTTACTCAGGATATTTACATTTCTAGTACCTAGTGGTGGGTGATCTTAGTATAGGACAAGCAGGAGATGTTAAACCTTTATTTTATAAGAAATGCATATTGAAATTTGGGGAACTTGGCAGTTCACCAGAATGTATGTTAGGAAAGTGAAATAATTAAAATACTGTATTTTAGTAAGTTCCTTTAATTTGGGAGACGTGTGTATTCATTTCCACCCCTTTTTATAGATTCTATCAGAACTAGCATAATTTGTATATAAGTTGTGTAATAGATTACTCACAGCCTGTCTTTTTCCCTGTGGCGTGTAAATCTTTCTCTTACAGCCATGCCTGCAGTCATGCTCTGTTGGCATCTCAGCTGTCCATAAAAGCCTTGTAGGTTATTGTACACTGAATGTCAGAACAGAAGTGTTTGAGAATCTAGTTCCAAGACGTGCACATTAACCATTGTTCTTTAATAGCAGTGGTGTAGGTATTGACTGAACAGACAATGAAGCAACCCTGAGGATTATAATTCTGTTCTACAAATTCTGTGGAGTAGAAACTGGTACACAATAGCAAAGATGTAAATGTCATCTATGCAATTTAATGTGGAAAATTTCTTGCAGTTAAAAAAAAAATCCCAATCCTAATACACACTCTTCATTAGTTTTGTGCTAATGACTGTTAAGTGTTGTTTTACCTTGATTTTTTTTTTCTTGCCTTGACATAGGGAGGAGTGTTTCTTCCCAGATGCTACTTCTATTTACGTCCTTATTTAAGAAGACTAGTCAGTCTAAAGCATATGCTTAAATGATCTTCTGCAAACAAATGAATTTTGTAATTTATTTGGGAAGTGCAGAGGTCACTCAAGCTGTGATGTCCTGGTGTTGGAAGACAGGCATCTAAAATTTAAAGCTGCAATTCTCAAAACGTTTTCTGACTTTGCAAAAAAATAAACCCCGAGACTCAAAGAGATACTTTGTAACATTCTGTCCCACCAAAAGTTGTTGCAAATCTCTTTTTATGGGACAAGAATAGTTCCACTAGAACTTGAGCATTTTGATTAATTTGTAAGACTGAGATACTAAATTTCTTGAGAGATTGTATTTAATTTACATGTGGCCAGGCACCCTTCTATAGATTTTTGAATATTCCAGCTAAAATAAGAAAATAAAAGAAATATTCTATAGTTTGGTAACGAGCAAAAATAAGTAGTAGCCCAAGGAGAGAGTTTGTCAATGAGGGTTTTGTTTTGGTTTGATTTGGTTTGGTTTTTATGCTACAATTTATGCCTGGTTGCTGAAAAATTTGCGCCACTTTCCTGCTTTACAGAGCATCACTTGAGTAAAACCTGTGTTTTGTGAACTGTGGAGCAGTCTTTTGTATTTCTGTAAATTCTTTGATTTGTTGCCCCCAAGGTCAAGCCTGGTAAACATTCTGATATTTTGTAAAGAATTTACATGAGCCCTTTGATACAGGAGTATCTGAACGTGCTGCTCTTTGGTGGCTGTGTGGATAGTTCTGGATTTGACTCTTACTCTGCCATCGCCAGTTGGGATTTGTACTGCAGACTGAGTAAGTGAATTAGTCCATGTGCAAGACAGCCCCCCAGGAACCCCTTATAACTGTAAACAAAGTGGAGAAAGTTCCTCAGGAATAATGGCAGTTCATTGTACAACTGGACCCCAGCTCCCTGCATACTACTGCAGTGGTTTGTTAAGGTAAGGCCTCAAACTTCTGCCCACGTGTTTACTTTTAAAAAGTTATTGAACTTGAGATACAGATGCACATTTGCAGCATCAGGTTCTGTGGGCTGTCCTGGAACTCTGCAGAGAGTTTACGTTTATTTTATTCAACCATGGCTTTTGGAAAATGCTGAAAAAACAATGGGACATAATTTCTGTATGGGAACAGGAACGAAAATCAAATACTGGTAGTTAAGGAAAATATGTCTACAACCAAGGTAGTAGAAAATTGTCCAGATAAATAAAAATATCCTTCTGGAAGATTAACACAAGTCTGACAGTGAGTGGAATAATTTTATAAGCAGTTGGTTTTCCAAATAGTTCAGGCTATCCTTACAGATACAGATATAAAGTATTTGGAAAAAAGATTTTCTCCTCGTTGCGGTCTACAGTATTTTTAATAAAAAATGCTTGGCTTCTCTTTAATTTCTTTAAAAGGGCAGTTGTGTTTTGAAATTGGTGATTAAATAAATATGTTGTCAAGCCCATTTTCTACTAAAAGGTTTTTGTCCTCAAGAGCTGTTTTATGATAATCGGACCCTTTTTTAAGGATATGAAGTTTGTTTCACGGAAGCATTTTATATGCTAAAATTCAGCATATATTCTGGGTTCAGAAAGTATGATTTTTCTCCCATGTTATTAGGCTTTTAGCCTTCAGTTTGGAATATATTGTGAAGAAGGGAAATGTCTTTGGGGAGTATAGGAAATACTTCTAGTATATTTTGAGAATTTTAAGTTCTGAAGTGTTCATGGAAATTTCACTGATCTCGGGGACCTGGAAATCCCAAAGGCAGGTTCTACCAGTGAAGACCGAGGTGAAAAAAGCAATGAGTAGGCTTTTTCTCTGTCCTAGTCACCAGATCACTGCCTCATTAGCAATGGGCCCACATTTTGCCTAGTCCACCTTTTGCAGATGATATACTTCAGAAAGCTTTTTCTGTTGCTCTTCACATCCTATGCCAGATTCAACTTCAGGTGGATTTTGGCATTCCTAAACATATCCCTGTAGGCTTGAACAATGTCTCTGTATTTTTCCAAGTTTACTATGTCTGAACAATCTTCTTTATGCTTCCTATTAATATGAAAAACATTCTTTATGCTTCCTATTAATACTTGAATTTAATCAGGAGTTCCCTGCATATCCATACAGGCCTCCTGCCTTTGATTTTCAAGGTTGTTTTCAAGGATCACTATCTAGGTCAAGAATGGTCCATTCTGGTGTACAGGATGTCAAGCAAAGTCAGCAGAAGACTTACTTTACAAATATTCTTCCACCTGGTTCTACTAATGTGGTCTGTGAAGCAAACTCTTTATGTAAAGGCTTTAACAATTTTTTCACCTGATTTTCCTTTTGAAGTAACCTAGGAAACACACCAGTACTTTTCTAGTAGTTCTACAGGAATGGCATCCCGTAACACAAACATGTTGATGGATGGAGTTATTGAGAAGGATTGTAATCACATCTCCTGGAATAGTTGAATCTGTCAGCTGCAATTGATTGTGTTTGACTCTATACTCGTGCACTCCATTTTCTTTTTCAAAGTAACACATTATGCATACTGCCTGTATTTGTTCAGACAGAAGAAAACTAATGAGATAATAGCTACTGCTATAAACTATCGAGTGGGTGCTTGTGGAGAAGATGGAGCTATGCTCTCCTTATATCTGTGCATTAGAAGTATAAGAGAAAACAGGAAAGTTATAATTACCTGTAAGGGGAAAACAAAAAACTTCACAATGAGGATTGTGGGATGTTGGAGCAGGTTGCCTGGAGGGTTTGCTGAAACACCATCTTTGAGGATACTCTGAACTTGACTGAACAAGATTCAGAGCAGACTAACCTTACTTTGAGCGTACCGTGCTGAGAGTGGGGAGTGGGACCAGATGACCTCCACAGGTCCTGTCAGCTTAGATTGTTTCATGATTTTATGACTGTATACATTCTTATTAGATACCTGTGAGACGTAAGAAATCAGATCAATAATAGATCCTTTTGGACTCTTAACCTGTGCCTGGATTGTCAGCAGTGTAATTTACAACATTTTTGTCTTCAGTTTCTGATAATGGGGACAGTGATTGAAAATGGAAGTTAGAAAGGAAAGATACTACATATTTTGCAGTTCAAGTGTAGAGAGACTGGCTAGTCTAAGTAATTTCCTTTTGATCTGTATTGCTGTTGAAAAGAGACTAAAATTGACTTAGGAAGTGTAGATGCCGTTAGCAAATAAAGCACAGAGAAGTGGTGAAGGCTGAGTGGACTGGAACACACTGATTAAATTGTGGTAAATTAACTAAACAAAATGGAAAAATTGGATGAGAAGATTGAAAAAAATTCTCACATTTGACTTTTCCATAGGAAAATGTTTGTCTGGGAAGATTTAGTCTGACCTTCACTGTGCTGGAGTATTTAATGTTAAAAGAGTGTTTATTTTATTGTGATGTTTTCGTATTGTTGCATTTTCTTATTTTTAATTTGTGAGGTCTTGGAGATGATGTCAGTACATGAGAGTAAATTAGTTTTATGTGCTTGCATCCCATAAAATATTTTTACTGGATCTCACCATTTACAAGCTCTATTTATATAGATAATTTTATGGAGTAGGAATTAAACCTTGGCTATTTTTCAATGTATAGAAGTGATTTGGAAATTCTTTATGAAGTGTAGTACAAACTCTCACACAAGGAAAGGCGTGTAAATGCTACAGGGGACCTAACACTGAAATACACATATGAATAATATATTAGTTGATGTACAGTACATATAATTAAAATTGAAAGAGTAAAGAAAATTTATAAAATATTTAAACTGAATAGTGAAGAACACTGCAGAGAATTAAATGCATTTCTTGGTTTTTTTATCTTGACAGTTATATGCTACCAATATGTAGCAGTTTTCCTGGGGAGGACGTTTCCCACACATGAGAAATTGCCTGGGTTCTTTGACATGCAGTGAAGCATAACTAAAGCAAAAGTTTCTAGATATGATAGAAAACAGTAGAATTTTGCTCGATAAAAAAGGTTAACTTTCCATTACCAAGTAGAAATGGAAATTACACGAATAGGTGTTAGAATTTAGAATGGAAATAAATTGAGCAATTAAAAGTCATGAGACATCTTTGACCATAACCTTTGTCATAAGAAAATTGTGAAGTTATTTGAATCTAGTTTCCTCTTGAATTGAGGTGGGGGGTAGGGACAGTTGGTTTTTGCTTATTTTTGCTGCTTTTGGGTTTTCTAAATTGCTGAGGTATATTACTTTTTGTCAGTCAGCAGCTAAAATCGTACATTTCCTTGAGATGTCAAAACTACATATACCCAAAAGGACCTTGATCTTGTCTGGAATTATTGGATGCATGTCTTTGAAAACTGCAAGTTATAATATCAGATATAAATTGAAGGAATGATTTGGTATAGTCTTTCTATTGTAGTGATTTTAAAAATCTGCTGTAGTACTTTTCTGGCCTTGAAAAATTTGGTGTCTTGGTTTGAACAATAGACTGCACGTAGTGGACAGGTTAAAGAAAATTCAATGACAGAGGCTGAAGAACTCTGTAGCTTTATGTTCCATCCATAAGGATGAGTTTTTGGTACTGAAGAAATCCACATCTAGCATGGAAGATAGTAACAATTGAAGTAGGCAGGTTTGCAATGAGAATAGGTGTGGGATTTGACTGAGTGCCAAATCATGGATTTCCAGCTTGTCTGCCAGTAGTTTGGTGTCTTTCTGGATGCCCTTGTAGGGTGTAACAATAGATTTCACTGCTTGCATAGATGGACAGAATTTAATGTCCATTAAGATACTTCTAAAGCAGAAGATGATGAAGACTAAGTTTTTGTACAACTATCTTTTGCTTTTCTTTTGAAATCCTTTAGTTTTATGTTGTGTGTTACAGGGTTCTTTATTACTTATTTCTTATGTCATGTTAGACCTCTTGGGTCAAGAAAAGACATAAAAAAATATATAGCAGAAATTTAAATTTAGAGAGGAAGAAGTGATGTGTATTTCTTCTGTTTACTTATTTTAACGTGTTCTCTCCCTGCCCCCTCTTGTCTTGTCTGTTCCTCCTGTCAAATAAAGGCCAAGAAACACCAGGTCTTTCTAACAGAGACGTATGAAAACAACATGAGAGAGCTGGAGTTACTCTTGGACAGCTTTGCTATGTCAGGCCAGCGGACAGCAGGTTAGTTGAAGGTATGAAATGACAGATGCATCTGTCAACGTTCCAAAGTCACTACATTGTGGGAATTCTGCAGATGCCTCTTGCATTCCCTCTTCTCAACATGCTTTGATTTGATGACATGATAAGAGCAGTTCTCACAGCAGTCAAATGGCCTTGCTAGCTGAGAAAGGGTGACGGATTGTGGACCTGCTGTTGTCAGCCCAGAGCTTGATTTACAAATGCTGGGGTGTATATGATCGGTCAGAAAAGGGCTCACTTGCTGTGCTCTAAATCCAACTGAGAAAAAAGTCCTTACAGTATACCTGCAAAGGGAACAGATGTTTTGCCTGAACTGAGCCAAATTCTGAGGCAACCTTCAGCAACTTAAAGGTCATATATTCAAAAAGGTTGTGTAGGACACATGATGCAACACAGTACTTTTTACAGTTGATTGTGGACCAGTACTATGTTGCATTCATTTAATCTGATACAGAACAAATATCTCTCTGTTTTCATTAAAATTAATTGTAAGTCAGTGGTTGTCACTCTGCTACCTGGCTTTATCTATAATTATTTTATCAGACTCGACAAACTGCTCCCTGGTTAGACATTTGAAATAGTGGCTAACATAAATAAGCTGAACTTTAACATCAAGCTAGTGATATTTTGAAGCTGGAAATTGAACACTTTTTAAAATCTTCATTTAAAACTGCAATTCCTTTTAGAAAAATTACATACTAGACACAAAATGCTTCCAATTTACAGTGAAAGTAAACTGGAAGAAAACAAGTAAAATGTGTCTTACACAGTAAGTGGGTTTATTTTATGTTTATTGTGATATGTTATTGCACTTTTTAGCAATGATAGACATAAATAGGTTGTTAAAAACACTTTTAAATGAAGATACGTATTTTTGTATCTTCACAAAATGATTTTTTCTAGGGCCTAGTGCTGTTAAATTTCAATAAGGAAGCAACTTCTTGCGATTTCTTTTGTCCTTAAAAGGCGAGCCTTGATTCTGTGGTGCGTTGATTTCCTTGCATAGGCTATATGATTTTTTTGTTTGGGAAATGGTATCAGTTTTATTCTGTAATTATAAATGTAATTACCTTGATAATACCTGTAGGTTTACAGTTGAAAATCTCTTTAAGAGTGTATGTTTCCCACAGTTTTGCAAAGTTCCATGTGCTCAGAGGGACTTAGGTAACTCTGGGGGGAGCTGGATGCTGCTGCCAAAGCGCAGTTTCCAAAGCAGCAATTGTCTTTTGTAAACCTTGTTGAGAACAGCTTTGACTTGTTTCTATAATATTAGAAATTCAATAACAGTACCTTCAGTATGAATTTGCTTTGTTTGAGGTAAAGTTTAAAAAAATTAATTTAATGAGATTTTTTAGCATCTCTGAAGAGGCTCTTGAGGCAGATAGTAAAATTTAGTTTTGCAGTGGATTGACTGAGTCTTCACAGCTAATATTAAAATAGATGTTGCCTAAGACATTTGTTCTACGTATTTGCTATGCTTCTAATTTTGAAACTTAATTTTTAATGCTTTTGCATTATTATATTATTACTCTGCTGTACTTACAAATTTTCGTATCTGACAGTATTTATTCAAATTTTTTAAAAAATTGTTATTATATTTGAAATGGAAATGCCTAGGTGCCAATAAAAGTAAAAATCTTAAATAAATATTTGTAGTCTAATTACTAGATGAGGGGCTACATGAACCACAGCTGACCAGGCAGTCTTTTTTGTTCTTATGGTCAACTTTGAACTCAAGGGGTTTAGAGATCTACTTAAAAATCTGTCATTATTAAGATCCAGCACTAAAGATCCAGCCCCTTAATTCAAGTGCCGATTAGACTGAGATTAGTAGGCTATACAGTAAAGAGAAGATAAGACTAGATTTTTAAGATTATGTCATAGGTTGATGCTGGGCTCATGCCAGGTACCCATGAAAGCTGCTCACTCCTCTCTGCCGCTGGACAGAGGAGAGAAAATTCAGTGAAGGGTTCATGAGTTGTGGTAAGGACCGGGAGAGATCCCTCAGCAGATACCATCATGGGCAAAACAGGCTTGACCTAGAGATACAAAGTGAACTTATTACTAACAAAATCAGAGCAGGATAATGAGAAGTAAAATAAACCCTGAAAAAACCACCTTCCCCCCAACCCCTCCTCCTTCCAGCTCTACCTCCTACCCCAGCAGCACAGGCAGACAGGGAACGGGGGTTTTGATCAGTTCATCACCTGTGGCTTCTCCCGCTGCTCAGGGAGAGGAGTCATTCCCCTGCTGCACCGTGGGGTCCCTCTCAGGGGAGACAGATCACTGAGAACTTTTCCAACGTGATTCCATCTCATGAGCAACAGCTCTCTGTGACCTGCTGCAACGTGAGCCCATCCCACCCATAACAGTGCTCCCCAAACTGCTGCGGTGTGGGTAACTCTTCCACGGGGTGCAGTCCTCCAAGGACAGGCTGCTCCAGCCTGGAAGCAGCACCTCTCTCTCCACTGGGTCTTCCACTGGACCACAGCCTCCTCTCAGGCATCCACCTGCTCTGGTGGAGGGAGATCTCTGCATCCACTGTGATCCTCCATGGGCTGCAGGGGCACAGCTACTTCACCATGGTCGTCACAGGCTGCAGCGGAATCTGGGCTCCGGTGCCTGGAGCACCTCCTCCACCTCCTTGTCCACTTGGTGTCTGCAGAGTTGTTCCTCTTGCTTGTTCTCACTCCTGCTCCTTTGTAGTCACCATTAAAACTGTGCCACAACCTCTGTTTTGATTTATTCTTAAACCTGTTATCACAGAGGCATTACCACCATTTCTAATTGTCCCAGCCTTGGCCAGTGGCACATCCATCTTTGGAGCCACCAGGAATTGGCTCTGCTGGACATGGTGGAAGCTTCTGGCAGCTTCTCACAGAAGTCACCCCTGAAGCACCCTCCGCTACCAAAAACCAGCCCATGCAAACCCAATACAGATTAAAACCTAAAGAGTTTAAGAAAGCTTTTTTTTTCTTTATACAGGTCAAAATAACAAGCATAAATCCATGTGTTCTCCTTTTCCAATGACCTTTATAGATTTTCCGCAGCACTGTTATTTTTACTGGTCCATTTGCATTATTTCACTTTGTATCTTTTCAGTTTATCATATTTTGCAGTTATTCAGCAGGATATGTTCTTAGGGATGTTTGTCTTCAGGAAAAAAGTAATTGTGGTTGTAGTAATCTGAAAAAAAAGTGAAATGAGTGCAAAGTTCTAAGAGTGTTAGCTGCTTTGAGTTAGCATCACCATTTAATACAGACCACCAGTACTGTTTTGGTCAAAAACCTAAAACACAGTACTATATGAGCTGCTATGAAGAAAATTAACTCCTTCCTACGCCAGCCCAGTACAGCTAGCAGAAAGACCAAAACAGCAGGTTTAAGAGTTTATTCATTTGTATATGTCTGTTAGACTCCTATGGAACTTGGCATTTTCCCAAAATTCTTCCCTCAAACTCTTGGAAGTACACTTCAAGTACTGGGTTGGGTTTTCCATCTCATTGCTGACATGGTGCTTCTGCCACAACAGAGTGCATTTGGATTACATTGCATGTCTCTTGCATAGTTGTATGAAGACAGACAACAATTGGGCAGCATTAAAACCATAGGCTTGTTTTCAGCTAGTGCAGATAGGCTGAATCTGGTATTTCTATTGGCAGATTGAGCTGCCTAGAAATAGGGTTACAGCAAAGGCAAGGAATGACAGCATGGAACGTTTACTGGCAAAATTCTAATTTTGGCAAGCATGATGTTAATGACAGAATTGCAGATTGGGACTTAAAAAATGAAAATACATTATTTAGACATCTTGACAAAAACTATGGCATGGAAGATAACTCTTAGATTGACTTAATAGGTATTATTTTAAACTGAATGAGAATTGTGTGTTACCACTTCTCTAGAGCTACAAGTATGAAAAAATAGTGTTTATTTTTTTCTGTGCAACAAGATCGATGCAGACTGTTCCTACAATGGGTACTAGTGAGAGGTTGGTCTTGTAATTGAGAAGACTGGACTGGAGCTCTGTGCATAGCTATAGTTGTGGATAAGTAATAAAAATTACAGTAAGGTGTCACTTGTCACTTTCTTTGTGTGAAATCTAAGCTTCTCAAAAAAGGTCAGATTTTATGAATTCTCAGATTGATTTTAAGTGTCATGTTGTTATTTGGGACATCTCTAGGATTCATAGGGGTGTCTGGAGTGTCATTAAGAAGATCTTGCTTTTCTCTGACTCTGTAGACTTTTATATACTGTGGTAAGTAGGTGGAGTGGCTGATAGGACAGAGCAGAGGTCTGTCACTGGGATGTTCCTGCTGTAGGTCAGATCTTGCTCCTGTTACTGAAAGCAACCTTGCAAGTATGTGTTGCTTTGACTGTAACACCTAGTCCAGTCTGAATAGCACTCCATACTTTCTGGTAATACCAAAAGTTGGAACAGAAGAGGCTAAGTGATTGAAAGAATTTCTACCACGGCAGTTGGCAATACCTTCTGACCTGTGCACTTAGGTGAGTTTTTCACTGAGTTCTATTGGTGCACTTAAATGTAGCCTACAGGAGAAGTCTCATCATTTTTATACAATGTCTTGGTAGAATATTGTGTTTATTAGATTACTCTAATTATAGAATTCTTAAAAAATACTCACCCTGCAAGTATGTAAGTGCATCTACTCTAGCTGATAAAGTTTTATGGAGAAACAGAGAAAAGGCTCAGGCTTTAGTATCTGATTTGACTTTATGAGCCACTTTGTGTAAATTGGTTAATGACACTGGTGATAAACACCTGTATCATTGCTTAGTTGTGATGGGAGTTATGATGGTTTAGCCTTCCTGGACTTCAAATGCCACAGATCTTTTCACTATTGCAAAATAAGGCTGCTATTAGAGTTGGGAAAGTTAGTTTTGCTTACAGAACATGTTAAAACTTGTGGAAGAGTAGATACTATAATTTGTTACGAAGTAAGTTATAAATGCTTCTTAGGAATGTAAATAATGCTGAGAAGAATGATCTGTCAATAACCTGGTATTGTGGTGTAACACCAGGAAAAAAAGAGTTTATTCTTGAAAACTGAGTATCAGCTAACATCTTGTGACCTCCCGATCAATACAGTGTTGTTTTGCTTTGTTGGCACATTGTTCTATGCACTTTGTCAGACTTGTTCATATGTCCCTAATTAAGGCAACACGATCATAAGTCTCCATCTAAAAGTTTAATAAATAAGTTTAGTGTGTGTATAATAGATAGATCAGATTTATAATTGAACCATTATGTAGGACTCTGCAGACAGATAATTTTTTTTTATTATTTCCTTTGGAATGGAGTTCAAGATAATTTAAAATGTTTTAAATCCTCTCCAAGCATAACATAATCATGTGATCTTTGGCTCGGTAAGGCTCTAAGTAAATGAAGTACTGCATTATTATATGCATGCTTAGTCACAACAGCAAAATAATGTCAGGAAAAGTGTAACATTCTTAACTTTCAGACAAGATGTTTTTCAAAGTATATAATTATGTGGTTTCGAAGTTGGCTTGTCTGACTAGATGACACAGGCTTGACCACAGTAGAAGTAATATGTGAGGCTGCATACCAAACGCATTAGGTATAAATGTAATCCAGAATTTACAGTTCTGTATCTAGTATTAAAGCCTTTATACAAGTGTCTTTCAGCTATATTTGCTTTGAAAGTGTGGCTATACAGCTGTATCTCTCTTGGCAAACAAGGCTGCTCTTCAGTGTTCTGTATTGTCACTGAAGCCCTGACTAATTCTAATACCTCGCATCCGGGGTGAGTAGTTTTCTCTCTGTGGCTTTCAGGTTTAATTTTTGTTTTGTGTTTTCCTTCAGGCACTTGTGAGGACAAAGATAAAGCTCTGAGCTGCTCTGTCATTGAGACTTTGAGGTGTACCTTGACAGCTTACCAGAACAAGCTGGAAGATACGTCTAATGAGGTAACACTTGCAATGTTTGGCTCTCTATGTATTGCATTTGGCCTGCGGCAGTACATACGCTTTGCTTGTAAAAAAAGGGCAGAAGAGTGGGAATGTTGAGTTGACAGCTTCAAGTATACCCAAAGAAAAAAATCTGTCGCTACTATTCCTCTAAGCTTGCCCTACAGTGAAGTTTCACTTACATTTGTGGGGACAGGGAGAAGAGCTTTTGTCTCTCTAGTTTAATTTGGTTTTCTTGTTCAACCTTCTGGGATTATTTTCAAAAAATATTTAGGATAACAAACCATTCATATATAGGATTTTAGATAAAACATAATGAGTGTGGCAGCATATACTGCAGTGTTCCTAAATACACAATGGTTGAGCCTCAACAGTCATTGCTATAAGTTATGTTAATTATCATACTCCCCCCAGCTTTTAAAACTGGTATAATTTTCTGAGGCGAGTGTGTTTTGGATACAGTCTCTTTGGGAGCTATTTTGCAGTAATTTCAATTAAAATAGGACTGTTAAAATACTGTCTTTAAGTTATCTAAGAAAATAATGGAAATATTTCAGTTTTGGAAATCTTACGCTTGAAAAAATCAGATTTTTTTCATTCAGTCCTACTGTCCTTTTATATCACTGACTGAGAAGTTACAGTTTTGCATTTATTTTGTTGTGTGTTTTGCTAGTGTGACTAAATTACTCCTCTTGGGTGTAAATGTTTTATTAATTTGTGGCTTTAAAGGCTGTAGAAAGAAGTTAACTGCATCATTAAAACTTTTTGTACAAACTTGTGGTTAGTCTTTGAATAAAATTCGCAAATACAGAAAGGCAAGGTGTGATAAGATGGTAAAATTGCCACCACTCTATTTCATTTCTAGGTTTTGTGTTTTGTTTTGACAAATGCATAGTCTAGCTAGTCACTCAACACATTAAAAAAATTTTAGAAAAAAAGAAAAGTACATCAGCTTTTCCCCTTTACTGGGAGAATAGTCTCCCACAAGACCTTTGAGTTTGTTCAAGGGGCACAAAAATAAGTGACCATGGAAACAATTACACTTTTTAAACAGCAAGCACTGTTAAGTCTCTCCCAGTGAGATAAGAGAACTGATGTGTATAGTCATTATGAAACTCTTCTGAGACCCAAGTCTGGAAGCTGAAGAGTAGCTAGGAACATATTACCCACAGCGAATTGTTATTTGGGAGGAGGGGCATCACGTGATAGGCAGCACAGTTGAAAAGTCGACTCAGCAGGCTTTGGCTTAGTGATGTGCTTTGTTGTGAAACTGTGCCAGAGACAGCAGTGGGGAGACCAAGGGGGTGGCTTATAAGAAAGCAAAGAGAGTGTTCTGACAGAAAGAAGAATGAACTGTCAAGGAAAATAAATCGCAAGCAGAGCAGGACCAACAGATGACCTGCCACAAGACTTCCCAGTAGGACTGTGTGTGACTGACCCTGAAGTTGTCATATGGAGCCAGAGATCACTGAGCACCTTTGTGGTGCACAGAAAGGGCAGTGCTCTGTCCTTTTTGATTACCCCCGCCCCCACAGAGAATGCTGCTTTTGGCTTTTTATGTGTGAGATATGTTTAAGAATAAAACTTTTTAATAATACAATAATGCACAAGGGGACTATGAAGGGCACTATGCAATAAAACCAGGATGTTTTAATACACAACAGGAAGTGTTTTAGTAAGCAACACAACAGTAAGCAAAGTTTAGTGGTTCTCCTTATAAAAAGATTTTCAACAAGATCCCACATATTGATGAATTTATTAATGTCTGTGTACTCTTGTATGTATATGTGAAATATGCTGGTCAACTTGTCATGTTTCATCTTTAACATACTGTGTTAAGCATTAGATTAACAGATCTAGGTAATTTCTGTGACTGAAAGGTGTAGAAGTGTTTTGGGATTTGTAGGTAACTAGCTTCTGACTTTCTGTATAGTGCAGACACCAGAATATGTTTGGGGAGAGGGAGAAGACTAGTAAACCGATAAAAAGACTGGAAATATTCCAGTAGCATTCTTTAATTTACTATAATTATTTTTAAGAGTTCTGCCAGGTTTCCTGACATCAAAATATAAAAATAAACATCTGATTTAAAAGATAGTTAGTAAATTTTGTAAATGGAGTATTCTGCTTCTGAGTTGCTCCTTAAATGTCAGGCATTAGCAGTATCATCATATAAACAGAGATAAAGATTATTTTGATATGTTGTTATTCTTTTTGAAAGTGGAAAGTGAAGCTGGTACACATTATGATACCTTGGTACACATTAAGCAACATCTGAGATGGTTGTTTTTAACCCTATAGTAGTCAGTATGCCTCTTTGGAACATTGCTGCTTTTTATGGTATAAAAATACTATCCAGTGCTCAGTGAAGAACCACGCTTGTAGCTGGACAGTTTCTGCAAACGGCCACTGACTTGAAAACTTGTTTTCTCAAACCACTCCCCAGATCATTATCTGAATTTGTTATGCTTTCAAGTGCGTTTCAGAGTCTGTGTTTTTGTCAGATATTTTGAGAGTTAATAGGATAGGTAAGGGTGGACTCAGTTTGGGATTGTTTTAAAGCATTATAAAAGAGTTATTTAGTGTGTTTGTAATGGCATGTTATTTAGATTGTATGGACTACAAAAGCTGTTCAAGGAATTTAAATAAATTTTGTTATTTTACTTTTATATACAAAATTCTTCCTTTATATTAGATTGAATAGATCACTGCAACCTTTCTGTAAAAGCCTGTTTGACTTTCATATTTTTCACAGCTTGAGAAAATGAAGGCTTTGTGTAAAAAGATGACAAAAGAACTTGAGGTATCTGAGGAGAAAATGTGTGCTTTAAGACAAGACCTTAAGGTATGGTTTAATGAATTTAGCATAAAATTGGAAAGTTCTGCAGAAAGTATCTTTCTGGATTAAATGTATCTTTTTTTCTTATCAGAGTATGTCTCTATATCATTGTATTCTGTTGAGCAAGCGAGTTTACCTTGCAAGTTTGTGTGAAGCCATGCTGCTTTATTCTAGTGGTTACCACTATAGACTACATAATTTCAATGATTGCACTTCTGAAATAATTGAAATACATTTATAAATTAGCAAAGTATTGTTTTATATTGAAATTTGTATCAGTAATTTTTTTTGTTTAACTGTTTTTCTCAAGAAAAGTAAAAGAGAGTTTAATTACCTCTGTGTATATGAAAGTGTATTTTATTAAAGATGTCCATTCTTTTGTTAATTTTTTTTGTTTGTGTTTATCGAAAAGGTCAGTGCATGTGATGCATCAAGTTGTCTTTAACAGCTGTAAACTGTGCGGCCTAAAATTTCTTAGAATAAAATTTACCTGAGATAAAAACACTTGAGAACTCTTTCCTTTAGTTTTGGAACAAAGTTTTTTTTTCTGTTTTTGGCTGACACCACTTTTGTAATGTCTTTTCTGGTTAAATCAATAGCCAAGGGAGTGAGCAAGTCCTGAGGTTGTGTTTTAACTTAATCTCCCAATGAGCAGTGTATTGTATTACTGCCAAAATAGAATGTCTGTAAACCCAGTATTTTCAAGGTTTTTTTGCTGAGGATATGCAGCTCTGTGTTTTTATGCAATGTTTTTCTGTAACATTCATTGAATTTTCACATTAATGGATACTTGCACATGATGTGTTGTCATCTGTTCTGAACTTTCTTTACTAATTTATGTTCAGAAGATTTCGGACTTCTGCTTCTATTACAGCACCTTTTTAACTCACCTAAAATTTTTGCAACCCTTTGCAGTAGATACTTGTATTCTTCATGCAAAAACTGATTTTGCTACACACAGAGGGTACAGGTTTTTATGCAATATGCCAGTTTTCAATCTCTCTAAATTTTTGATAATAATATTGTATAGATGATCAAAATCTAGATCCAGTCTGAAAGCATTTGTGTTAGAAATTTAACATTACTTTAATATTTTAATGTTTTTATTTAGAAAAATAAAACTTGTCATTTTCTGATGAATTTGGTAGTATCTTTTGTATGGTTTTATGATCTATGAAGCTATGATTTTATGAAAATTAAACAATGCTTTCAGTTTGACCTTTTGCAAACTTTAGCAGTTCTGGGAATCCAGGGTATCTGCACAATATTTTGGCTCAGAAGGAGTATTAAGTTCTTTGTTTCCCTGGTGAGATTTTGGTGCTAGTAACGTAATGGTATTTATGACCATTTCTGATTATTACTTACTTCCCATGGTCAAGCCTCCAAAGAGAGTCCTCACTTTTTTTTTTATCTTGCATATGAAGAGTACAATGAACAACAGCCGCTATGTTGCTTATAGACTCAGCTGTAACAGATCAGAGATTTACTTAAGAAAATAATGTATCTTTTCAATAGCTCTGAGAGCTTTGCCCTCTGCAGAGGATAAGTTGCGTCACTGTGTTCTGTATCTCATTTGTGGGGTAGAGGGGACTGTGAAGATCACTGCATCATGGAGCCTTTACCTGTTAGAGATGGATTTCCAGTGCTGTCTAGTTGCAAGCTGTGGAAGAGGCCTATTGTCAATTTTGAAATTCTGTTCTTCAAAGATACTGTCTACCTAGCCTGGAGTCTTGTGGTCATATGACTGTTTATTTCTTCAGATGATGAGCACTTGACTAAGGTAGCATTTTATAGAGTAAAATTTATACTAACCTTTCTGTTACATTCTTCGGTTTTACAGGAAGCGCAGGATACCATGGCTGATGCCAATAAAGAGTTAAATCATCTGCACGTTAAGTGTGCAGACAGAGAGACTTTAATAGAAACTTTAAAAATGGAACTACAGGATGTACAGCAATGCTGGGAGAAAGAGCAAGTACGTGCTACAGAATCTGAAAATGAAATCCAGAAGCTTACCAGGGCTTACCAGAAGGATATGGAGGTATTACTAGAGACAAGATGACTGTCAAAGAGTCTTTATTTAATCTCAGCTTTATACATTTACATACATCAGATGGTTACTCTTAGTCTTAACAGATTTATCCCTAAAATATGATTTTAAGATACGTATTTTGAAATATGTGTTTAATATCTACAAGATCTCAGGACATATTAGTTCTCCTTTCTTCTGTGTCGGAAGTAATAGCTTAATCATTCCAGTATTTTGAATTTTTGAAAAACAAAGTTTATTTAAAAAGCTGTGCCTGACGAACAATTATTTCTTTCTTTCAAATTAAAAGTTAACAGAAATGTTTTACAGTTGAAACCTTTAATAGTGTTGTTACAATGTGTTAATTACTGATCCACATGGCAATTGATAGATAGCAAATATGGAATTGAGGTAGATTTGCATGCATGGCGCAAAACCTAGAAATTCTTACTTTTTATCTGTTAGCTAATTGTGGTGTGCTGTATGTGGGAATGGATCCACAATGTCTTGTTTCAGAACTATTATCTCTCTCCTTATATGTATTAACAGATGTTAATTTTGTTGATTTTTCCGCCCAATAAAGCGGTTCTGTACTAGCAATGGCAATGATATACTTGTAGATGTTGTGCATATTGAGCTCATTACTTCCAGAGATTTGGACATGGATGCCAACTGAGTAAAAAGGAAACATTCTTTCCACCTCTTTTACAGTCTGGTATTTAAATGGGGTCCACATGAAGCAGCTGGAATTGTTACATACATCAGATAATGATTAAAGTGAAGGAAACTAGAAGTCTGGCTATATTGTAAAGTCAGCATGTCTACAACCCTGTGGTTGCATTCAACATGTGTGAATTGATTTGGGATCTTGGAATCCTGTTTTTCACGCCAAATGGATAATTATCATCCTAGTTTTACCACAGCTCAAACGAAAATGTAATGGTGGTGGCACACTGGATTTTCCTTGGGGAATTTGTAATTCTGTTAGAAACAAAGTTAAAATAAACTAAACTACAATTTCTTTTGAATTGCCAAGAAATAATTGTGAGACAATGCACCTAAGTGTAATGGAAAGGGCTTAGAAAAACTCTAGTTTCCCTTCTCGGCCATCCATAATTTCTTAATGTAAAACCTCAACCAAGGCCCCTGGAAAACAATGGGAACCTTTGCAACGGTTTACAGACTTTGTTCTTGTGCCTTTTGAGGTACAGCTTGCTACTGCTGTCTTATCAAAGTTGTTAAGTTGCATATATGTGCTAAAAGCATTAAGGATAGAATTTGTATGGCATGCTATTGTTGCTAAAGTTTATTTATTACTTGCATCAATTTATTATATTACTGACTAAAATCAGTGTAAATGAATGAGGCATGGCTTGTGGAATTTAACTGATGAAGCTATAAGCCTATTTTGTCTGGCCATTTAGTCTCATACATAATCCATACAAAAACAATTTTAAAAAGACTTTAGAGTGATAGCTGTATAAATGGTGTGTTGTGCTGCCAAGCCAATCAGAGAATTTTCTGCATGCTCTGCAGTTGTTGCAAGTGGGTACAGTTTGAATATAACTGAAAGTTTTACCATAAATAAATAAATTGCATGTACTAATAGCATGGAATTTTTTATCTGTATCAGATAGTGGTTGTGGTAGCAGGACTGTTCTGTAGTTATATAATTTATTTATATATTATGTCTAAATAGACAAATTTTGTAAAAACTGTTTTCTTACATTCGCTTCAATATGTATGACTGCAAATATTAGCAACAGAAGAATTTTGATAAAGGTTTGAGAATGAGTTGTATGGGCTTTTTTTCACTGATATGTAGTTCATATTACTGCCCATGTGATGCATGTCTTTTTTAATTCTAACACTGTTCAGATACAACGTGTAATTTTTCCTTTTGTTTCAGGAGAAGCTAACCTTCCTTCATAGCTTATACCAGCATTTGATAGCAGGCTGTGTGCTTATAAAACAACCAGAAGGCATCCTAGATAGATTCTCTTGGCCTGAGCTTTGTGTAGTCTTGCAGGAGAATGTTGATGCCCTGATCTCAGACCTCAACAGGGCTAATGAGAAGGTAAGTGTCCTTAGGCACTAGCTACCTCTATTAAATTCAGTGACATTTGTCCACATCGCAGTATCATTAAAAAGGACTGACATTCATCTTATTTCAAAAAGAATTTGGACGTTAATAATTCAATACCATTAATTATGGCTTGTCTACAACTCAGTTTGATGCCATTGCTGTGGGCATGTAAATGTGACTGAAGTCTGTATGAAGTCTCTAAGCTCCACTTTCAGTGCAGGACATGCTAATAGTACTAGCCAACATTAGCCACAGGGACCTAATTAAAGGAAAATAAATTAATCTTACTGATGAAGCAATTCAAAGAACTTAGTCATTTACACTAATAAAGCAAGTCTTTATTTTACCATAAAACAGAAACAAAATGCACTTACTCTAGGAATATCGTCTTTAAATTATATATTTATTATTCAGAGGTACTATTTGAAAGAATGACAGTGTATTTTTTTCATTTTATTGTAACTTGTGGATTATAGAATTGTATTCAGAAACACGAATATAAAATACCTGTTTTTATAAAACGTGTCAATATTTGCCATAGGGAGGAGCTGTACTTTTTGGAATTTTTTTGCTGTAATTAAGCTTATGTGGCCTCTCCAGAAATCCCTGCATTTTTAGGAAAGAAAAGACCTCATTTTAAATAAATTAAACTGACTCCACAGACTAACATATGACAATCTTTAGGATTTCAGTTCATTTTCTGGCTCCATTGATCAGGTCAGCCCTAAGACTAGTACAGCAACTCCAGAACTTGTCTGTGCTGACATTTTTTGAGACATAGTAAGGGGAAAATCTTCTTTTGACATTTCTCATCTTCTGGAGTGACCACTCTTCTGGCCTGAGTAAGATGTGGGGCTGGTTACAGTGAATTGTTTTAACTCTGCACATCATTTAATAAATACCCCAGCAGTCATTTAGACCTACCCCCTTATGAAAGGGGATAAGATGCAATCTGGATTATGAACATTTGAGGTACTTTTCTATTTCGCTTTAAAAGTAAAGGAGGAAAGGGAATGAAAGAGAAGGGAGTGAACGTTATTGACAGTGTTTGGGGATGTTGTGTCGTATCGTTTCTTGCTTTTTAATTTACTATGGTTATTGATATTGGCTGTGAGGTCTCTAGGGCTCTCTTCATGTACTTATCAGCTTTTCAGGGATTTTGAACAGTATGTCACTTATGTTGTACCCTCCTTCTTGCGAACAAAATTTTTCTCTTGCATTTCTGTGTGACCTATTTGAAAAGTAGCTTGCTGATACTCTCTAGTAATAAAGTGTAGGTGTGTGTATTTTAAGATTATTGTTACCTTGATTCACTCCTCTTTAGTTTGCATGGAAGCTCAAAAGTTATCCTAAAATGTCCTGAAATTCTTTTAATACTTAATAGTATCTGGAACATCTTGGGTTTCCACTAAAACAAAAATTAAATTAAGGACTGGTTTTTACTTATTATTTGCAATTCTTGCAAACTTCTAAAGGACTGGTATACTCAAATTGGTACTTTAGCAACACAAGATCTAATGCACTAGTGTAAAAAAAAAAAAAAAAAGAAGTGTCCAGTTCAGGTTTTCAGCAAAGAAAGCAACAAATATCTGCGACATGGTACAACAATGGCAGTTGTTGAATCCAATTTTTTGTTCATTTTGTTGCACAACTCAAGTAAATAATCTATCATTAAAGGCTTTTACTTAGTTTTAATGAATATATTGAAGAAATTACAGTTTAGATTTTATGCTGGGATTGTCTGTGGTTAAACTGATATATACAATAAAGTAAAAAGCTGTTTAGAGAAGTAAAAGAATTTCTTTTTAAATGTTTGTCACACAGATATCTCACCTAGAATATGTTTGTAAAAACAAGTCCGATACAATGGAGGAGCTTCAGCAGAGCCAGGAAGATGCTATCAACAAAATGGCTGAACAGATGAAAGCACAGGCAAGCTGTTGGCAGAATGAAAAAAAGTATCTGGAACAGCAGTACTCAGGTCTCCTTGGGGAAGTTCATGCAAGGGCACAGGTATGGTGCTATGAACTTCTGATTTTTTTTTTCTTGTAAATATTTAATGGATTATTTCAGTAGTGTGAGCCCCTAATCAGTTTAAGGTTGTTTAAAATTTTTAAAAAATGCAAACTCCATGCTAGTAGTAACTTAATTTATAATAAGAAATAAATGTCTTTGTTAAAACATTCCAGAAGTGAATTGCCTAATTTGGTTTACAGTTGCTAGTGATTTTTTTTTGAGAATTTTAAGGCTGTAAGATTGAATTTGCTTGGTTTAAGAATTATATAGGGCAGCAGTGGTTTTTCAGTGTCATGCTTTGCAAATACTGTGTAGAGTTACAGTAACATGGTGTCATCTGGGGATAAATTTAGGTATATACATTCTGACCCTAAAAACCAATTAGGTGTTACAGTGGTAGATTTCAACAGTATTAAAGGGCTCTGTTACACAGATGCTACAGTGAGCAGTGGGTCAAAAGTGTAAAACTGTTGGCACTGATTGTTAGACAAGTTATTTGCAATTTAAAATGTTCACTATTATTCTACAACCACAATTCACCATCTTTTCAATCACATTCCTTTACATATATTTCAATAAAAAGTGTTGTGTAATTGAGCAAATAAGGTATGCCTTGTTACTTGTGACTACCACCTGCAACTTCATCTGAAGAATGCTGTATTTGACTCAGATTTTAGTCTTGGAAGTCTTTGTGTGCTGAAAAATACGTTTATGAAGTATTCTTTTGGCAGAGAAATTTATGGTGACTTCTTAGGATTGAGTTATAGTTTTGTAGGTATTTTTCGCTTGATATTTACATTTCACATTGGATATTGACAAGGCTAGAAACATCACTGTGAGTGGAATAAGTGACATCCAGATTTATATTAAATTTTCCCAACTTCGTGTAGTTTCAGTTTATGGCTTTCATTTGCCAACAAAAAGAATGGGGAAAATAAGGAAGCTTAATTTTAATTTTAAACATTACATTTCCGTCCTAAAGAAAAAGTGGAGTTACACAATTTGTATTTCTTCCTCCTATGGACAGTGGCTCATGTCTTTAAAAACACTAGTGTTTTGTGAAAAATAGGTGCTCTGCAGTACTGCACCATTCTTTGGGATGGTGCTGAACCTGCCAGTCTCTGCAGCTGAATTGTACAGACAGCATGTAAAGCATGTACTGAAAATGTGTCACTTTTTTGTGGAGTGCACATTAGGCATGTCTTTTGGAAAAAACTTCATCTATCAGCTTGCTGTACAGGACTACTGAATCTCTAAAAGGAAAAAAACATCTCTAAGGATGTTTTTCCATGGAAACATCTGGGCATGTTTTCTAACACAGGTTATGTAATGTTGGAGTGCAAGCTGGTAGTTTTGTAATCTAGGTAGTGCAATGTCCAGATACACTTTGATGATTCAACAATCTATTTTCCATCTCATGTCCCAGTTTGTCTTCCTTACCATTCAGCGTCAAACTGTCAAGAAGACAGTCTAATTTCTTCTTGATTTCTAATTTGTGACTGACTTTTGCAAATACCAAATTAAGCCTTTCCCTTCCTGACATCCATGGGGTCCGTAAATGTCTGCTGCTAGGACTGTCCTAGTCCTGACTGCCCATTTTGCCTGGCTTAACTGTATTTTACCTATTGCATTTTGAGCCAGTTAGCCATATTTTTCTGTAAGATCACTGCTTTGTTTGGTCAGAGGTGTGCAGACAGACTAATGGCATAGCCTTATTTCCAAAGGAAACAAGGAAAAATGTGCCACAAGTTACAGAATGTCTTCAAAGGATCTTTAAGGTTTACTGACTGCCAGCGATTACATAAAGATGCAGAATGCAATATTTAAATTTAATTATTTTAGCAAGCTTTATTCATTAAATTTTATAAGAAACATATAATCGGTGCAAGTGGAATATAATTTGCCAGTATTTCATTGTACAGCTGGGGAGTCTCCTCACTCTAGGACACTTATTCTAGCACTACAAGGAAACTGTAGCAATTTGCTACGTTTTCCATCCAAAGATCTGAGTGTTAATTGCAAGCACTTTAGTGAAATAACCCCTTGTAGGGTTTAGTTCCATTCTTAAAAGGGAAGATGAGTGATTCTTGCTGTCCTGCACCAACCTAATGGTACATCTTAGGATGCTTTCTCTTATTTGTAGCTTTGTGTTCAACCAGTGTTTCGTGACTACTTGTAGATATTTTCTCCTCGGAGGTCTTGTGTTTCAAAAACACTAAAACTTCTTTAGTTTTTCAAATTGTTGATATGTGAAAACAAACCATAGAGTGTCAATTTACACTCTCAAGAGTTAACAGAGAGCTCTAACTGCACAGCAGTATAAGTAATATATCTTGAAAATTATTGTTTTGGTTTATTAGAACTGCAGTAGAGAGTTAGGGCTTTTCAGAGCAGTCTCCTTATCATTAAACTGCTGGAAAATCTGGAGATTTTAGTGACAATGACACCTGCTACTGCTTCTGTCCCCAGCCAGTACTGTTCAGGGTCCCTTGTTCCACAATAGGATCTGTGAATGTTAGTAGGTACTACTTCACAGCTGGTACTGTGGGTCAGACGGATGGTGTAATCAGAAAGCAGTTTTACTGTTTTTCTAAAGGACGGAAATTCCCAGAGTAGCCTTATCACAGATCAGCAATAAACAAGGCACTCTGTAGATACCACTCTTTGTCAGTGGTCTCCATGTTTGGAGAGTCAGTGGAGCTTAAAATGCATACCCTTTTTCTTTGTCTTTTGTAGCAGGAGTCTAGTCCTCTTGATTTGATAGTGTGCCGTTTTGAAAATGTTACTATGCCTGTTCCTTAGCCTCACACAAATTATTTATTATTATAGTCTCATAGGAAATGTCCTCTGAATTTTAACTACCAGTTGTTGTTTGTTTATTATATAGACATTTATTAATCTGTCCCCATTTTTGTGGCAATTGCTTAAAATAGAAAGGTTTTATTCTGATATCCAAAAACATATTGTAAGAGAAAAATTCTGTAACTACTTTAAAAATGTAAATTTCAACAGAAAAATAAAAGGTTTGCTAAACAGGAAAAGGAAAAAGTCCCCTAGGGAGAAGAAAGTGTTGGTTTTTTCTCTTGGTTGGAGGCCTTTTACAGCAAGGCAGGTGAATTAGATAAAGGATGGGATATATGGCAATTGTATGAAAAGTGACTGCAATTGGTGCAAAGGGAGGAAGAGAAGTGTGTGTAACTATACTGGTCCTGACCTACCAGGTGTCTTTGGTAGGCCTGTCTGGCCCATGTACTTAAAACACAGCAAAGGAAGGACAGGACTGTTGATGTTTTTTGTAGGTATAGGTATGTATATATATATATATATATATATATATATATTTGGAAAAATAAAACAGCTGAACTTAACAAATCACTGAGTTTCGGAATCAAAGAATGTGTCAGGGTGGAAGGGATCATAATGGGTCATCTGGTCCATCCCGCCTGCTGAAGCAGGGTTATCTTATAGCACATTGCACAGAATTGTGTCCAGATTTTTCTTGAATATCCCTTGTGAGGGAGACTCTACCACCTCTCTCGGCAATCTGTGCCAGTGCACTGCCACTGCATAGTAAAGAAGTTCCTCCTCATGTTCAGGTGGAGCTTCCTGTGCATCAGTTTTTGCCCACTGCCTCTTCTTGTCCTATTGCTCGGCACCACCAAGCAGGGCCTGGATCCATCCACTGATGCCCTTCCTTGTAGACACTGATGAGAATCACAGAATCACAGAGTTGTTAGGTTTGGAATGGACCTCTGTCATCCATCCCTCCATCCATTCGTCTTATCATCTAGTCCAAGCCCCCTGCCAAAGCAAGGTCACTTAGAGCAGGTGACACGAGAATGCATCTGGGTGGATTTTGAATGTCTCAGAGAGGGAGACTCCACGATCTCCCTGGGTAGCCTGTTCCAGTGCTCTGCCACCCCCAATGTAAGGAAGCTTTTCCTCATGTTGGGGTAGAACTTCTTGTGTTTTAGTTTATGGCCATTGCTCCTCATCCAACATCAGTGTTGGGCAGCACTGAAAAGAGTCTGGCACCATCCTCCTGACACCCATCTTTGAGATATTTGTATGTATTGATGAGATCCCCTCTCAGTCTTCTCCAGACTAAACAGGCCCAGCTCCTGCAGTCTCTCCTCATAAGAGAGAAGCTCCAGACCCCTGATCATCCTTGTGGCCCTCCACTGGACCCTCTCCAGTATTTCCTTGTCTCTCTTGTGCTGAGGAGCCCAGAACTGGACACAGCACTCCAGGTGTGGCCTCACTAGGGCCGAGTAGAGGGGGAGGATCACCTCCCTTGACCTGCTGGCCACGCTCTTCCCAATGCACCCCAGGATGACACTGTCCCTCCTGGCCACAAGGGCACTGATGGCTCATGGACAGCTTGTGATCCACCAAGAGTCCCAGGTCCTTCTCCACAGGGCTGCTCTGTGGGAGGTCAGCCCCAGCCTGTGCTGGCACTTGGGGCTGTTCCTCCCCAGGTGCAGGACCCGACACTTGCCCTTGTTGAGCCTCATCAGGTTTCTCTCTGCCCAACCCTCCAGCTGATCAAGGTCCCACAGAATGGCAGCAGAGCCTTCAGGTGGATCAGCCACTCCCCGCAGTTTAGTGTCACCAGCAAACTTGCTGGGGGTGCATTTGATCCCTTCCTCCAGGTCACTGATAAACAAATTCAATGAGACTAAAGCCTTGGGAACACCACTGACTGCAGGCCTCCGGCTGGATTCCGCTCTACTGATCAGGACCCACTAAGCTCTGCCATTTCAGTTCTTGATTCACCCCAGGGTCCGTTCATCTAACCCACATTTCCTGAGTTTACCTGTGACGATGTTGTGGGAGACAGTGTGTATGAGGTCCCCTCTCAGTCATTTCTTCTTGAGGCTGAACAGGCCCAGCTCCCTCATTCTATTTTAAGAAAGATGCTCCAAGTCCTTTTGTCACCCTCCGCTGGATCTGCTCCAGGACCTCCATGTCTCTCCTGTAATGAGGGGCCCAGAACTGGAGAAAGCACTCCCGATGTAGCCTCACTAAGGCTGAGTAGAGGGGCAGGATCACCTCTCTTGTTGTCCTTGACATACTTGGCCGCATTTAATTCCATATGCACCTTGACCTTCCGTGTCTCATTTCTACTTACTCTGACAACCTCTCTATCTTCATTCCAAGTGGCCTGACCCTGTTTCCATCTCCTGTGTATTTCCTGATTATGCCTGGGTAATGACAGTTCTTCATTTGTTCGTGGAAGTCTGTTACCCACTTTGCCTGACTTCTTGCTCATCGGGATGTGTTGTTTTTGAGCCTGGAGGAACTTTCATCCACATTCTCACTGCCATGGTTCTGAGATTCCAGGTATAATTCCAATTATACCTATTGTATAAGGGCACCTGAGAAGGTGAAGTAGTTTGGGAGGGGATTCACCTGCCCTCCCCAAGGAGAAATCTGTTTCTACTCACCTCTGTCTCTAAGATCCCCTGCTGCCTGGTGGTGAGAGGGTGGGGGATCCATTGCTTCATGTGAAGTGTACAGTGGGTGCATTTGAGGTGTAGTAGAGTGTGGCTCCACCACTCAGTCTCTTTCTCAGACTCTCTAATACTTCTTAGTCTTTCTACTTTGTCTCTCAGCTCTGGCGTTAGGCTTTGTAGGTCACCTGCCTGATCACACCTCACACAGCTGTTGTCTCTGCTGCCCTGAGAGCAGTGCCAGGCTCCATCATTCCCTGCAGCCTGAGACCTGACTCTTGCATGGTTTCATGGGCACTCCATCTGGGTTGCCCCATTCTTTCTGGTGTGCACAGAGGAAGTAAATTTTGTCCAAACAAACACTTGAGCTCTATCACTGAGGGTGAAGATCACCAGCTGAGCTAAGGGCTTGAGTTGGTAGTGCCTCAATGCCCTTCCTGCTTGCCCTGCCTGTGCAAACAGTATCGTGGTGCCCTGGCTCATATCTGTTGCCCTCTTTGTTCATTGCGTTCCTGCTTGCTTGCCCTCTCTGGGAGCAGCTTTAGTACGTGTGGGGATGGGCTCTGTCCCTCCTACTGCCATCTATGCTCAGTCAGAGCTCCAAAAGAAAAACCTTTTGAAGTCTCTGTGTCATTATATTTCTCGTTTTCGGTTCTGTTTCCATGCCACAGTAATGGGTAAGGAAGAAGTAGAATAAAATAGTTCTGCGAGTAGCACTTGATTTTTTTGTAAGGTTTCTTGGAATTGATGAAGCGCTACAACCCAGTGAGGTGCCCCTCAAAGCTCAAACAGCAAAGGAAACCAGCTTGCGAATGTTTAGGAAGAAAAGTCCTTGTCTCTTTCAAGAACTGTGCTTTTAAGCTTTAAAGGAAACGCTAGAAACAGTGTCTGGAATAGCAAAAGAAATTATTAGCTAGTAAAAGAAAGAAGGTATATTTTCTTGCAAAACTTACATTTCTGAAGTCAGAGGTCGTCTTATTTGCTTTTGCATATTACCATATCACAAAAAGCATGAAAAAAGTGCTTTAATTAGCAAGAGCACTGAATGTTGGTATTGCTGCCCAACAGCCCTACAGGGACCAGAGTTTGTTTACTTAGATAATGGCCTTTCACCTGTGATGGCCAGAAACCATAGGTTGTTTTCTAAATTTGGCTTACCTTTTCAGTTCCTTCCAGTCATGCTATCAGGGTTTTTATCTATAAAAATCAAACACTGTAAATAATGCAGTAGCACTGAAAGTGTTGTCGATGTTCATACTTTATTTTAGCGTAGTAAACTGACATATGTGGCCTGTAAATTACATTTTGAAATTAAATCTTGTAGTGGCCTACTCTATTTTTGTATCACTTGAAGTATTTTAATAGCATTACAAATTCTTTCCCTTCCAAAAAAATTATGAAATATTTATTTGGTCAAAGACATTTTGAACTGACTAGGGTACATCTCTATAGAAGCATGGAATCTTCTATTTCCATTCTAGGGATAGCTATGTATATTTTTTCCCTTTTGTGCTTGCAGAATGGAGGAGGGAAAAGAAACTAGGTTGCTCTGCTCACCACTTGTTTGGGACCTGTAGCAAATAGAACACAGGAGACTATGGCTGGATGATACCATTTTGCTTCTTTTTAGACCATTGCTAACAGGAATAATGTTACTCCATGTTCAACAAAATTGTCTATAGCTCTAAGAGAGGTATCTAAAACTTAGCACAGTCCTCTGTTTTCTTCATCATGTAGACTTGTAATACCATCCATGTTTGCCTTTGTGTGACCATGTGTTGTAGCTGAAGCATAAGCATTTAGTTTGAGCTTGTGCCTTCTTTGTGAACAATGCCTAAAATTTATTTTCTCCCTATACCAGTGGAGCTTTAAATGTAGTTTAAATGTAGTCAGTGTTTCAATCACGACAGCCTCTCATGCATCAAGGACCCAGTTTAAGTCTCTAAGGTCACTTAGAACTCCCAGCATAGTGTCTTGATTCCAGTACTGCAGTCTGCATCCTCTAACTGTGGTCCTGGCATTTCCTGACTTGTTAGCATCTTCATTTCTCTATACCAGTTTGCTATTTTAAATCTCCCTCTTTCCCTGTTTCAGGGCATGTAGAGGAAAAAAAATGTTCTGCAACTTAAAAAAATCTGTAATGGCACTAGGCAAAATAAAAATGTCTGTATTACACTGTTCTTTTGAAAACTCAGTTCTGTATGAGATCTAATTAATCTGTGAATATATAAGTAGGGGGTTGATTACAAAGTAATTAAGAGATCACCTTTACTTCCCCTTTTCCAGCTGCTGCCAATCTGTCTACATTTATGTTCCAGAGCCTTCCTTATTTTTTTCCTTTCCCTTATACTAACTTTATTTCTGCTATGTAGAACAATGTTCTTCCTGAAATTGGATCATGTAATTGCTTACTGTTAAGTCAACTCGTAAAACTGCATTCTGGACAAGTAGGTGCAGGCTATTGGTAAGGATTGTCATCAGGAACGAGGAATCCCTTTGTAACTGAAGATTATGCAAACTTTACTCATACTGTTTGTTTTCATATGTCTGGTTCTGCAGCTGTTTATTAGGAGAGATACTTTCATCATTGTGACTAATAATGTTTGTTCCTTTAATGTGTTACTGGAATGTGAAGAAAAAAAGAGTTTTCTTTTAGCTTTTGTCTAGGTAAAAATGATTTTGTTATGTAAAAGAACTTGTTAATATTTCTTCTGGTTTTGTTTGTTTGGGTTTTTTTCCTCTTATCCCAGGAATACCAAGAAACAGCAGAGAAAAATAAGGAAAAAATTTATGTCCTTGAAAAAAGTCAAGAGAAATTGGCTCTTGAAAGCATTTCTGTGAAAAACACATTAGCACAGTTTCAGAAGGAGCATTCCTCGCTCCTGGCAGCCTGTGCACTACTGGCAGGTGCCCTGTGTCCTCTGTATGGCCGATTGTGTGCAATGTCTTCCCAAAGAGACCTTCTCCAGGATCAGGCCAACGTTTATGAATTAGTGAACCAGAAGATTAGGACCCTAGTTCATGCTCTCTCTGATGATAAGGAAAACAATCAAGATGAAGCAAAACTAAAGAAAAGAAAATCTCAAGGCCTGGTTTATATATTCCGAAGAGCTGTGATTGCAGTTTTGGCAGCCAACAGACTTAAAGTTTTAGCACAGACTTCTAGTTCCCTCTTCACCTGGACAAATGGCTTAAAAGAAGGCATTGGAATTACAGTTTGTGTAGGAGAATACAAAGGCAAGCGTAATCTGTCAAGTAAGCTAATATTTTTCTTCTTTGATAAATATTGTGTCAAATGATATGGTTAGTGAATAACATATAGTAATAATATTTTTAATAGAGTGTAAATACAAATTTACTGACATTTTAACAAATGTAATTTCTGAATTTGTAACTTTTAGATTAGTTGATAAATGTGATTTCCCCCAGAAGGAAATTCTTAGTCTGTTTAGCAATGCAAGTAAAGTTGCAACTACACACATGAACTCCCATTGTTTGATATCCTCAGTATTTGCAGTGTAGATTTCAGAACTAGGTGCTACTGCATCTGCTCTATGTGATAAATTTCTTGAAACATTCCTACATTATTTACCGTCAATGTATTTTTTGCAAAGGTATATTCTCTTCTTTTACTAATAACTTGTAGTACTTATTTTCTACTGAAAAACACAAAAAAGTTTCTTACTGATTCAGGTAATATGTTAGTGTAGGATTTCTAGATTTCCTTTAGAGGTTATGTAGTCTTCTTGTCCCTTTTTGTTACCAAACCAGCTCATGCTTCCCACTACAAATCAAAATGGTGTCAAAAGTGCTTTCCAAACTGGAAGATTCATCTATTTTTCTGGTTTAGTGCTTGTGGAAGCATATTTAATACAGTCTAACTTATCCCGAAAGTAGGCTTATGTACTTTTAGCTTTAGTCAATTTCTGAAAGAGAAATAGTGTGCCTTATCTAAGTTATTCAGTTATATTGGTAGCTACAATTCTATTTCACAGGTTGTAAAGAGGAAGAGCTTGACTGTGTGGAAGCACTCAGCTGGTTTGCTAGTTCTAAACTCCTTGCTGCAATAATCAGTTCCGTCACTGAACTGCAGGATGTTGTTAACAAACCAGGTAATTTGAATAGTATATTCTTGTAGTTGAAAATTAAAAAAATAATCAGGGTGGTTACATCACCTCCGTTTTTAGGATTTATCTAATCTATTCTGGATCAAATCTCCTGAGAGCTCTACTGATGAAACAGATTGGATTTTCTTTTATTGGTGATGTGATACTTTATCTTTTTGGTATATAGAGTGACAGGAACAGAAGTCTAGAGAGTGCTTTTAGAAAGCATATATACCATTTTGCCTGTTGGATTGTGAGATATTAAAAATAATCTACACCACACCAATAGATATTTGGTTAACCTGTTTTTAAAAGCTTCCAATGAAGTAACTTTTACAAGGTTCCTAGTTACCTTATTCCACCGGTCTAATATTCAAAAAGTGTTTTCGTGGAGCTCAACCTAATATTTTTCCATAGAGAAAATCTATGTCATTTTGTTTTATTTGATCTGTGTATTTCTTAAGTGCAGGCTCTAAACTGGCACATATTCAACTTGGGACGTTACAGCTGCTGACTGAAAGGAAATAATTTCCTACTGTGTTTTATATGATATGAATTTAGAGTTTCCGAACCTGGAAAAGAATTGAATTTCATGGATACTATTTTTGTGTGTTTTACTTGCTATCTTACAGTTTTGGAGAGAGAAATAAAATGCTCTCAGTTACACAGTGTATAGCAGTCCTTATTTTATGTCTCTGTAGTGTTCCCTCTCCAAGTTTACACTTAATTAGGTTTGTGTCTAGATTTCCTAATTTCCTAATACAGTCTCTGCTTGTATAGAATTTTACTATGCCCTGTAAATTGTAGTGTCAGTCTCTGGAAATGTCACCTCATGATTCCCAACTGTTAACCATTTTCCTTAATTTATTTGCAGTGAGAACTTATGTAAGATTTTGTTTGTTTCATCTGCATTGCTGCCATCCTTAGTTCTTTAGTAGCTTTTAGTTTTAAAATACCAACACTTCTGTCACAGAATACAGGATATTTAAGGAGGGATTATGTATATGAATAAATGGAAGTAGCAGGACAGGGATAAGATGATTCATTTCCCAGAAGCTTAAACAGCAAACTGGTACCAGAAGACATTGAAACAAAAGTGGTTTGATTCAGTTTCAGGTGCTCTCTTCTTTGGTCATCCTGTTTTCAGTAACTTAAATTTACATCCTTACAAAGTGAAGTTTGAACTGTATTTCAGAATATTTACAGGGTTTATACTGCAAGAGTTCCTGTGTACAGAGTATTGTGTAGGAACAGGAAATTGAAGAAGAATTGAGATAAACTCATCAGCAGATTTGATGTGCTGAAGTGACTAGTTAGAATACGCTAAACATCATTGTATTTTGCCAGTTTGAAGTATTTGAGAATTCTGGTGGTCTCTATTTACTAGATATCTCTGCACTCAACACAGGCTTGATTTTGAGAATTAGGAAAAACCATGCTGGAAATGTTATGGCCACAGTCATCTTTCATATCTCTATTTTAGGTAATTTTCACAGAACCTCGAGATCTAACTGCTCATGTATTACTTGGAGTTCTCTTGCTCATGAGATCAAGTCTCCTAAGAACCTTTGGTTCAAAAAATAGTAATAAATAATTAAAAGTTTTACATGAAATTTCCAGAAGTATTGAAGTAATTAGGCTCTGAAGGAATATATTTGAAAGCTTCCACACTTAGAAAATTATATTATGTTCTATAAGTGATATTTTAAATAGGACTTAAACCTTCAAACTGGCTTCAATGATGTTGAATTTTTTAAAAAAAATGTAATTGGCAATCTCTTCATATCTTTAAATGATGGCAGTTCCAGATTAGACTACACATCATAGGAGAGAGTAGTACAAGAAGGTGCTATCTGGGTTGTCAAGATGGAATCATTCAGTGTCTTAGAAATTATGTTTAAAGATGGCTAGGTTCTGGGGAACCATTTGAGGCAGGTGAAAAAAACCAAATCCAGATCACTCAGATGACACTGGAACATTGGGGTTTGTGCGCTCTGGTGATTTGAGGCACCTTTCTTGATCTTTTAAATAAGTGGTTTTGTTTTGCCATTGATGATCGTTTCACTTCATAGTGTTTGTTAGTTTGGTTCTCATTCCAGCATATCTTGGAACAATCTCTTTGCTTCAATTTCAATGCAAGTTCGTTACAGTGTTGGAGGTTTTTGGTTTGCTTTGGTTTTTTTGTAAGGTTAGTTTTTTAGTTTTGTTTGAACAGAATCTGTTATGTGAATAACCAGAGAAGGTAATGGGCGATGTTTTCAATACGAATATCACCAACTGTTACATATACAAAGCTTTTTAAGTTTGACATGAACATTTTAGTCTTGTATACTACTAAGTTAATCCTGCTGCCTTGGTGTTCAATTTCACCAAAAGAGAGTAAAGAAGAATTGTTTTTTCATCTTTCAGCAAAGTAAGATTTGACACTTTTTTTTAATGTGTTTAATGGAAGACTTAATTGCTCTTTGTCATATACCTGTATTTGTGTTAATAATTTCTTAGACACATCGCAATGTACATAATTTAACACTTTTATTATAATTCTTTCATCCTTCATGGCAGGTACTTAAGATGTATATAAATAATCTATTCTCTTCTCAACTGTTGTAGATACAGTTCTTTGTGGAATTGATTTGTGTTTTCATTTCATCTTTCAAAGCAATCAGTAACTTACTTCAAAATATTTCTGTGTATTTATTCAAAGCTACTCTTCATAAAAACGATAGAGGACGTGACTATTTATCCCTATCCCAAGAAAATGCCATAAGTTGTGGATGCTGAACTGTACTGGATAAGGGGAGTGCTTGTTGTGAAGTGGAACGATAATTTCAAAATGCTACAACACAATTGTCTGAATTTTTGTTTTAAATTTATTTTTAATACAGCTAAACATTAGATTCTAGACATGAGGAAAGGGTGCCATACTAGGTACTGCACATATGGAGAAACACTATTTTCTGACAGGCAAACAATCTCATAAGCTGAGATAGCAAGTGGAAATACTGGCAAAAGTGAAGGAACAGTAGCTCACGGAGGGTATCCTTTTTTTTGATATATACCAAAAATCATGGCAAAGGACTGTTTTTGAGAAAGTTTTGGTATCATCTTACATGGAAGGCCATAAAAATGTTCTAGTTTTAATTTTAGATTAATTTAACTACACATTCAACTAGCAAATGTATTCTGACTGGAGAAAAGAGAGGGTCTTTGAAGCTGAAAGACAAGTGTGACAGTATAATCTGTAATAAGAGTTAAACTGATGAAGGTAGAGTTTTCTTTTATGTGAGCAGTGATAGAGAACCAGCATAAGGAAAAGAGAAGATCCTAGGCCAAAGTACACAGAGCATTGCAATAGCAGTTTTTTCTGGGTATGAAAAGAATAATTTTTTTTTGTTGCAAAGGGTATTTAGTTAGTTGAAGTGCAAGATAAAAATACCTCATAAGATTTTTAACTTTAAAGATGCTATCTTAGTTATGAAGAAAAGGCACATCTACTAGTTGCTGAGGTTATGGAGAGCATGATCTCAAAAATGATACTCCAGTTCAGAACTGGAATCATTGGAGTGGTGCTATTCCAAAACTAAGCAGGGAAATGGCTTTGCAAATAAAATACTTGATTTTATCATGTGCATTTTTGGTATTGCTCACAGATAAATCTCAACCTCACGTATGAATTATCTTCTTTACAATGAGAATTGTAATAAAAAAATACCAATAATCACGTTCTGTTTGCTGTGTACCTCTGGCTTTTTCCTTCACAGTCTATAAACAGGAATTCTATAACTTAAACCAGGATTATTTTTTTCTGTTTATACTCTTAAGTAAATATTTTAGTTCATTGCAGCAACAGGAGATCTGCTGTACTACTGAATGTAAATAAGCTCTTCCATGCTTGTCATCTTACACTGATAGTATCATAAGACAAGTAATGACAGATTAAGACCTGCCTAGCAGAGGGAAAACTAAATTACAAGACTTTTATTAAGGCATAAATAAACCTATTAACTGTTATCTGGAATACCAATTAGTGGAAGGAGCACTGACAATTTTATTTATCAACATTAAACACAATTATTAATTACAGACCTGACGAATCTAGCAGTAAGCAGGACATGTTGGGTGTGCTGGGGCCTTAAGTCCATTATATGAGAAGGATGATTACCAAAATCCTGTGGGGAAATAAGTAATTGTAGCTGTAAAATTTTAATTGCCTTGGAATAAGGTAAATTATATTCTCTTGTCTCAGAATATAAATAGTATGGCGTTAAGGTACCAAGCCTCACTAATTTTGAACAGCAAATGATTTAGACATCTGTAGAGGGGAGGGAAGAGAAATCAGGAAACCCTCAGAAATTTGCATTGTAAATATTGCAATAAAGTGATTTACCATGTGCTATCACTTCTGACTTACTTGACCTGACTTCCATTTGCTTGCATCAGTCTTGCATGTTTTCTGAATTACAAAATTAGAACACTAAAGAAAGTCTTAAGAAAGTATGGTATTGGAGAACATGATAACGACTGGACAAATAGTCTTTGACAAACAAATTCTATTCTTTAGACTCTTATCCTACCCTCCCATTCATAAATTGATTGGAGATCAATTGATTAAAATTAAATCAATTATTTAAATCAAAAATTAAAATTAAATTGATTAAAATTAAATTTAAAAAATTTAATCAATTGATTAAATTTTTGCTGCTAAATACACAATTTGTCTTAAAATCTCTCTCCGAGATATTCCTTTGAACTCATTCTTCCGGTCTTTAGTGGAAAATTTCTATTGAGTGTCTTAAAGATGTTGTTTGTTGTGGTTTTTTTCACTGAAAGAAACTAAAACTAGTAACCTACTTGATGTTTCTTTTCTGTGTTTTGGTTTGGTGGTGGTGTTGTTGTTGTGGGGGTTTTTTTGTTTGTTTGATTGTTTGTTTGGGGGTTTTGTTTGTCTTTGTTTTTTGGTTTTTTTAAAGGTACAAAGTCCTGGCTTTCTGGAAAGTTACTTTTAAGTGCAGCCAGGAATTCGTTTTCAAAACTTATGGACAAGCTGAATGTTATAATGGAGACAGTTCCATTAGACCACAGCAAGTACATTACTTATCTGGAGAAAGACTCCTTGGTACAGAGCCTGGCTGATGGACTTCATAAAATAAATACCCAGGCCCTGGAAGCTGGATTGTGTGACAGAGTATCCAGTATGGTATGCATAATTATAGTCCTACTTCATGTAAGCAGTAGGTTCGTGGCCTAAGTATTAGGGTGAAGGTCTCTTGATAGTACCATTAATTTTGTTTCAGATTGTTTATAAGACTGTTACACTGAAGTCAACTATATAGACATCAGAAGTTGATTCCTAACACCCAGAAGCATTAGGACATGAATTTATCTTTTCTTTTATGTCAAAGAATTTTAAGAAGAGATTTGATGTATCCAAGAAAAAGGGTTTTTTAAAGTTCTGTCAAAATTGTATTTGCTTTGTAAGAAGTAACTTGCTTTTGGCTTCAAGTAAATGTTATGGAATTGGTTTTTTTGTTGTGTGTTTTGGGGTTTTTTTTCTGTTTTCTCCTGCTTTGTGTTCTGTCTTTCAGTAAAGACAGCCTTCTTCCCTTTAATCAGAGGGAAAGGAGAAACCTCCCAAAATAATTGGTCTTTTATTGTGGGCCTTACATGAAAATGGTACTTCCTTGAAAACGGAATTTTTAGTAACCCTCAAGAGTAGGTGAAACAGGTTCACTTTTTTGCACTCGTGCAGCTTACAGATGATGGACAAAATGAGAGCTTTGTCTAATTTGCTTGAGTATTACATGTGACTCTTTTATTGCTAAAATAGTACATGTTAAACCCCATAAATTTGTTTCTGATTACTAACAGAAAAACATAGAATCCTTGCAGAAGCAAATATTTGAATTTACACAAAGACTTCATGCAGCAGAAGTGGAACGCCGGTCACTGCGCCTACAACTTGCAGAATTCAAATCGAGTTTCAGTGAGATGAAAAAGGAAGCAGACAAAGCCCAGAGCCTGCAAGAGCAATTAAATATGCTTAAGCAAGTAAGTATATTTGATTTAGAGGTGACTGCTTATAAGATACATTTTTGTGTGTTCTTTTGAAAAATAAGTATAAAATCATTGTAATAATAAAAGAGATTTCCAGAAAATTTGTGTTGTGTCACTAAAATGGAAGTCAGATGCATTTAGAAATATTTCCCTTCCACAACAGTTTCTTTTTGATTTGTAGAATGAGGTATTCTTGTAAATTACGTGTTTGGTCTTCAGCAACGAGGTTTCCTTCTGTATGTTGAAAATGTTGATGTGATTTATATACCCGAAAAGCATTTATAGATTTCAGAAATCATTCTGATTTCAGCAGAGTAAAGTCAGCTGCAATGCGGGTATTGAATAAGTATGTTTATGAGAACTTCAAAAAGTATAAACTCTGTGTGGATATTGCTGAATATTATGATAGACATTTTACTATATCTGTGATACTGGGCTATGTCCGGAGCTAGTCAGTGCAAATTTTAGTGTGGCTGTTTCCCTGAAGGACTGAGTTTATGGAAGGGGGAAAAAAAGGCCCTCTTCTATATTCCTGCTAGCATATATGCACCAAATTCCTCTGACTCCTAGCTGTCACTCATCGGTTTACAAGACATAACAAAAAGGTTCCTTCACCGCTTGAAACCACAATATCCTGACTAATGGTTATGGTGTTTGAGGGATTGATGCCATTTGGTGGATTCTTGGTTTGACCCCTGTCATACATACAGAACTGTGCCTTCAGTCCTTGGAGAGGGAGAAACTTGTCTTGCTTTAGCATGCTGGAGGTTCACTAAGCACTTTTCCTACTATGCTTATTTCTTGTGGGTTGCATTCAGAATTGAACGTATGTTTTAACTATTTGGGATAGTGAACGGTTAAGGATTCTTATACATGCTCTAGATGTACACAGTACAACTAAAACAGCTGTGTCCCAGAAAAAGCAGTATTTTCTGTAGCTGTGACCAGCACTGGTACTGAAGCCTAGCTGGTAGACCTGTCAGTGTGTCCCAATCAAGACACTTCCAAGCAGAGAATATTTAACACATGGTGTCACATCCATTCTCTCTCCTGTTCCTAGCTGGTAAAAAAAAAATATTGGTGTTTTTTTACTCAAACAGACAAAACAATATCTAATCATCTTCAGTTTTGCTCATACTGGGTTTTATTTGCTTACAGTTCTGGGAAAACTGGAGGAAATTATCACAGTTTAGATTGCCATTCAAATGTAGACAATGATTTTCCTTTAAGAACTATTTTGTCTTTCTGGAACATTTTTGGAAAGGGAGAACGGGTTCAGGAAGACGTTTACAAGGGTTAACAAGATATGCACTAAAATGTGGACATTGATCTGCTTATTTCCTTCTAAATATTGGTTCTTTGCAACCTGGGGTGTTAATTTGAATAAAATAGCAAATGCGTGCTGTTTACAGTAGCCTGAATTCTGTTTTGAAGCAATACAGTGAATGAAGTTGTGTAGGTGTTTTATTGCTTAGTGGTCTGTCTTTGAATTAAAAAACCTAAATAATAATAACCTTTAGCATGCTTTTCTTTCAGAATTTAGTATGTTTGCGAGTGGAACTTGGAAAGTCAAGCATGTAAACAGGTAAGTATAGTTACATAATCAAACACAATTTATTTCTCTTACCAGAAATTGATCACCCATGAGAGGTTTGAAAGTGTATGTGAAGAATTAAATAATGCATTACATCGAGAGCATCAGGCACAACTGCTTTTGAATGAACAAGCACAACAGCTACAGGAGTTAAATAATAAACTAGAATTGCAATCCAGTGAAGAAGCAGATAAAACCCAAGTCTTAAGTGAATCTGTACAGGTAAGACAATTATTGTTCTGAATTAGGCACCTGAATTTTTGGTGAGTAAGCAAAATGTCGCAGTTCTTGTGCAAATAAAATGTAAATGCACACATACTACATAGTCCATTGAAATTTTAGGGTGCTCAAGATGCTACTTCAAGGTATAACACCACTTTTCTGCTCTTGGAACTGAGTGGTGTACACTAATATATGTGAAGTGTCTGAGGTTTATAGAAAACATAAATGACAGCAGTTCTAGCTATCCCAAGGTGTTTGCAATTCATAGAAAAAATAGATGAAAAAGTACAGGGATATTTTGATTTTTGTAGAGGTCACAATAATATTTTAAAACCTGGATTGTCTGTTTCCTGAATATAATCCTAGGATGGAGAATACATTTGTCAGTTAGGAATATGCGAGGTGACAATAGAGAGAAATTCTTTTTCATCAGAATTTAGAGTTTTCTGTAGACATAATGAGTAATAAGGGAAAAGATGATATTATCACAATCTCTGATAACAAACGAAGGAACAGAGAGACTATTAGAGGTTTGAAACCAGGTGGGTATGTAACATGGGAAGAGAGAAAGCTTTGTGATGGCAAGCCAGTAATGGGTGGTGACCTGAGCTCTGCAGCTTTTATTTATTTTCTATAAAAAGCAAGCTTTGATGCTTGTGTCTGCTCTTCAGCCCTACTATTGTCTTTCCATCTCCCTGGAAGAATTCACAGAAGAATACTCCCCGAGTATTCTTCTGTGAATTGACAACTGAGCAAAAGAGACTGCTTCACCAGTATTTTGAGAAATAGAAGCACTTGTGATTCTGAGAGACGAAGTGTCAAGCAGGAGGAGAACCAAAATAATTCAAGCTACAAAACTAGTAGAAATGTCAAAAATATTGAAAATGTAACAATGAAAGTAGATGTCAAGGAGAATGAGTTGTAGCAGAGTTGAGATTTGAAGTGATGTATAGTGGAGGATGCTGAAGGATGTTATTAAATTTATTAAGTAGGGTTTTTACTAGTGGTATTATTTACTAAAAATGCATTACCCCTCACTAAGGGTAAACAACACTTCCAATATACCAGTTGGTTTTTGTGGGTTTTTTTTCTCCCTCACAATTCCCTAGTTTTGGATATTTCATTTCAATGGGAGAATAAACTTGTCTAGTGTTTTCAGTCAGGTTGCTTGTTAATACCATTGCTATTTTCTTTCTGATATAACTGCAGTGTATATATAAGCTGTTAGTCTTGTGTTTGATTTCTTTGAGAAATGTGTGATTCAAGATTTTTAAATGGCTATTAGGAATATAAAGAAGGGAAGGACTAGAAGACAGATCCTATTTGAAGTCTTCATTTTTGTCTACTTTCTATACATTAATACACGTTTTTTCACCGTGTTTTACTTTATATATAACACACCTTTTCATTTATTCAGAGAAAATGAAGAAAAAGGTCAATTGTAGGCAATTAAAATATAGGAGGAAGTTTTAAACAAATATGTTACATAGATTATTGGATACTGAATTAGATTGCACAGATTCTGGTTTTTATTAATTGAAGGCTAGATGCAGGTTTTTTTGAGACAGTCATGATCCTAAAATGCATCCTAATTCTGCAATCCTTTAAGAGTTTGCTACTGGAACAACTTCATTTAGTGTAAAATGCTTGGTTATTGCTGAAAGCTTTAAAGATACAATGTAATGTAATAATAAAGGTGATAGAATGGAGGCAAAGAACATTGACAAAATAAACCTTAGGGCTGAAGTTTGCTACTTATAGGTAGACTGATTTGGTTTATTACTTTGTAAGTCTCAATCCTTTCCATGGAGGAGTTTTAAACCAAATTTAAGCTGTAGACTTGTTGCTGTGTACTGTCTCTCAACTTAGAAGATTAATTGATATCTTTAATTTCTTTATGATATTTACTACAAGAGGTAGCACAAAATTGCATTTTGGTTGTAAGAGCATGTATCTGTGACTGTATTGAAAAAGGAGACAAGAATAGTTGTGGTAACATGTCAACACGTTAATGATCTAGCGGTCCTTGATTTTTTTTTTTTAGTCCTGCAGATACAATTTTATAATGTATGCATCCTAAATCATCATTTCAACTTCACTTTTTGTCATTGTTTTTTACAGTTTCAATCCTGTGTTGAATAAGTACTTTCAAAATTCAAGTGGCAGTGTAATATAACCTACTTTGATACCAAGAAGTAAAAGTACTTTTTAAATTTTGAGCTCTATATGTTTTGGTTTCTAAAATTTAAGAAAAAGTCTCTTTTCTCTCCCACAGTTTACCACACTCCAGCCTTGTTCATGCCTCTATTCACAACAGGAAGAAATGGTCTTTGTCTTTGCCCTGGTATTTTAATTAACCGTCCCATTTCTTTAGCTAATTGGGTTTTGGGACTTAAAATGTTTGGGGTTTTTTGTGGGAGTTTTTGTAGCTCTCATTTTGCACTACAGTGAAACAATCTCACCTTTGTAATAATCAACATTGCCCTTGTAAAACAGTGTTCTTACAATTGTATAGGTTTTTAAGCGCTGAAATAATACAGAAAAAAAAAAGGAATTTTTACCATTGCACTGTAAAAAGTAAAATAGAAAAAAATATGCCTCCATCTGCATCTTAAGATACAAAATAATATTACTGGTATAGACTAAGTGTATATAAAAATTTGGTGAGTGTGGTGGCATACAAGTGAGATCAGGGAGAGTAGAGTGTCATGGACTGAAAAAAGAATTGCTTTGAATTCTTTATTTGTAATTTTTAAACAGGTAAGAAGAAGAAAATTAAAATATTAGATACTTTCACTTTTGATAGCTTATTTTTAAACTTATTCACAGTTCAGCAGCAATCAGTAAGGAGATATTTTGGTATTCACGTACTTTCATAAAGTAGGCTTATTAAAGGAGTAATACTTAATTTCTTAGCTTTATCAGTTCAGATTTTAATCCTGTATATTTTTATCTTCTTAATGGCATATACCATGGAGACATCCAAAGTAGCCAATTACGTTCAAGGTCAGCTGGAACTAAGCAACTCTTTAACACCACTTCTTTTTATTAGATGAGGTGAATCATTTGCTCTCATTCCTCATTCTTTGAAGAGAAACTTTTACACAAATGCTAAACAGGTATCAATAACAGACATATTTTTAATTCCTGATACCAGCTGGTCTTAATCAAGTAAAGTTTTTTCCTATTGATATGCACAGTCAATATACTTACTTCCTTGTAGGTATGCTAGTGCCTGTAATAAAAATAATATATTTTTAAGGTTCTATTTATGGAACAAGTTCTATAAATTGTTAATTAATAGCTCCAATGCAGTAGATGTTAAATCATATGACTTTTTACTGATATGCCCCAGCACAGACTTCAATACTTGTTTTAGAAGAAGGTACCCTAAATTTTGGGTTTGTTTAATCTGCTGCGTTTAGTGAAGCTGCCATTAATTTATGACAGAATAAGTGAGGAAAAAAAATCTCATCCAAATGCTTTGACAACACTCACAAAAAGATGTTTTCTGGTGAGAAGATTTGGAATATTTATTTTCAGTAACTATGTCATTCAAATCATATATATATATTCTCTGCCCAGGGTGTCCTTCACTAAACAGGCATATCTGTTCATTAGATTCAGACAAAGATTGGGATTTCTGTGTTTGTTAGAAGTGGATGTTTTCCCTCAGCAGGCTCTCAGTTCTTGGGTGAATTTGAGGTGAAGGTGGTACACAATTTTCTGCTTTTCACTGCTTTTCCTCTTCATACATTTATAGCCATATATTTTCCCTGAAAGACCATTTCAAATATTTATGCAATTTCTTTTACTGATACCATTGCACTCACTTTATAAATCAGTTTTACAGTTATTTCTGAAAACCCTGCCATATTCTAACTTAGAGAAAGGTTAAACTACTTCACTTACATGAGGAAGACCGAGTGATTTTCATGCTTCTCAAAGAGATTGCAGTAAGACTACAAATAGGATTTGAGATTTTTTTTCCTCTGACATCTTAAGTCAACAAGATTGTTAGGATTTGGATGCACTGAGGGATACTGTTGATTCTGAAAACTTGTTTGTCACTTTGTCAAGAAACTGCATTTCCATGTATTGCCTGATTAAATGTAAGGCTGTTCTTTAAAGAAAGCAGTATAGATGATTATCACTAGCATCTAACTTAACAGAGAATTTGTATTAATGAAGTTTAGCATGTTAAAGAGAAGCAAGCTCCCTTCTTAATAGGTTACAAACTAAAATTCATAATTTGTTAATTAAATATAGAGGGTTGTTGTTTTTTTTTTTAGTTCCCACACTGTCCATGTTCTGAACACCTAAATAACTTATAAAGTAGGTAAGAATGGATTAGTATTGTCATCTGCTTTGTTCTTAGTCAAAAGAGGTAATGTGTTTTCTTAGTACAATAAATTACAAGTTAAAGAGATTTGCCAGGTATTTCAATTTGTGTTAACACTATTTGTAAAATAAGTAGGCCTGTTCATTTGGCTCTGTTACATGATTTCCTCTACTGCTAACTTCTTAGTCTTCAAAGATTTAGGTTGACTAGAAACTTGTCATAGAGCTGGTCCTTTGTGCTTTTTGGTTTGTAGGTTGCAATGCATTGTATGTGAAATTTAGGTTTATGGGAAGGGATAGTCTTCCTTCTAGCTGCTGCTGTCTTTACATAATAGGAAGACACATAGATAGCACACAGTTGTGGGCTGGAGCTGAGAGCTTTTTTTTGCAAAAGGAAAGAGAACACAACTGAGATAAAGGCTGCATTCTGTTACTACTGAATCTGTATTTCAGATCTCTAAACTTAAACTTCGCTTTAAATTTCACACTTCTGTGGTTTGTCCAGGGAATTAGATTCATAGAATCACAGAATATGTTGGAAGAGACCCACAGTGATCGTCGAAGTCCAACTCCTGGCCCTGCACAGGACCATCCCCAAGTCACACCATGTGCCTGAGAGCTATGTCCAAATGCTTCTTGGACTCTGTCAGGCTGGTGCTGTGACCACTGCCCTGGGGAGCCTGTTCCAATGCCCAACCACCCTCTGGGTGAAGAACTTGTTTCTAGACAGGTCGTTAAGTCTGTGTATTTCCTTTGTTCTGTGCCTAGAACATTCATCAGTATTAGCATTAGTCTGGAGGGACTGAAGTCAGTACATGGCTTTTAGATTTGTTTTTGTGCCGTAGTCATCAATGATGCAGCCAAGCAACTATCAGCCAAGTTGTTGAAGGTCTGCTTTAACTTTTCTCAGTCAAGTTTTCTGGAAAATATGTAAGTAATGACTAGAATGGGAGAAAGAATAAAGTTAAAATTTGTGGTTATGAACTCATTATATGTTTGCATTAACATGAAGGTCAACGCAACAGTGCAAAATATTGTAGTATAAGTCACGCAAACATAATTTAATTAGAAGCTCTTATTTTGAAAGGATATCAGCATTACTGTTGTGTTATTGTTTCATTTCTCTGCATTTCTTCTTTTGTCCAGTTTTACAAGTTGGATGTCAGTAATAGTTAATTTTTGAGCAATGTTGAGGTTTTGCATTGGAATTTGAACGTATATTCGTACTAGATGAACATTTTTTGTTGTTTTGGTTTTTTTTTTTAATTATGCCACTACACAGTATTTTATTGGTTCGTGTTAAGAATATTATTCAGGTATATTATTTACTATCTTTATGTAGCAGGAAAATAATAAAATTATATCCAAATTGCTGCTACTTTACATTAGAAGAAGAATGAAAGTAATTGGCAGTTTATTACATAAGCAATTGGTAGTTTATTAAATTTATGTTCAATCTAATCAGATGTAAACATTATTTATCTAATAAATAAGAAAAAGCATCCCTAAGTAAGAAAAATTCATGTTTTATTTTTTACTTGCTGAAGAGTTTAAGATAACTCTGAGGAAAATGCTCTCACCATTAAAACAATTTGTATGTAACTTAGACACTGAGAGCACTGGAATAAGTCATGATTATGTAACATCACTTTAGTTAACCTTTGAAAGCTAGTTACAACTAGGAGTTAAGTTCCCGATAAGAATAGGTTTACCCTTCTCCAAAAAATTATGGAATAAGTTTGTTCATTCTAGTCTGATATAGTAGTCTCATTTCGACAGTCACTTTACAAGTCATGCACTTAGGTGCCCTTCTGGTGGTTTGTGGAAGAAGGCAAGTAACCAAGACAGGTAGACTGGGGCATGGAAATAATGAAATTGTCGAAACGAATCCACAAATTTGGACTGCAAGTTACTTCTCGACAGATGGCTGAGACCTTGGGTTTTTTGGTCCAATATATGACTGGGGCACAATAAAATCCAGAGAGCTTTAGTATTAATGGTGTAGTAACATTGCCTATTTCAGAGAATACTTTTTATCCTGAGTCTGATCGCACTATAGTATTGGAAAAAAGATAAATCTGACATTCTGTCAAAGTTTAGATAGAGAGAAAAGATAACTTAAACAAAGTAATTGCATGAACCAGCACATTTTTAGTGTTTTAAAAGTAGCTTCCAATATTTTCTGGGTAGTCCATTTGTAGGAAATATTTGCCTCCCTTGGGGGAAGGAGAGAATAAATGGAACAATATGAGGATCTAAAAGCTTAATGGTTTTATTTCTGCATTGTAATTATACTAATAAATACCTCTGTCCGTGACCTTGGAATTTATAGTGCAGTGAGAAAGATTTATTGACACGTAATTTGGAAGAAAAATGGGATTATTGTGTAATTACAGTGTGTGGTTATTAACCATATGTACTTACATACCATTTATCCCTGTTATTTCAAGACCTTCAACTATCTTTCAGTTTTCACTCTAAAATACTGAAAGGCTTCTTGGTAAATTCAGTGCCTGGAGATCTTTGTTATATTATTGGATCAGCTACAAAGTAACTTGTGTTACCTTGAGATGTGCAGAGGGGATCAATAGATCTTTAAAACAGCATGTGATTTTTTAAAGAATGTGTTCTAAACCCTATTTTTGCTGGTAGTGTACGTATCAATGTGTAGGACTTTCTACTATGCACATTCTGTATCTTCTTGATAGGAGTCCTTTATACATAGATTTGCTTTTTGCTGCTGTTTATCTGGGGTATCTCCAGGGCCTCATCGTGTTTCACCTTAGTCATGTTTTCCCATGTTCTCCCTTTCTCTGTTTGTGAAAGTAATTTTGCAAATATTTTTATATCTTCTTGTGACACCATAAGTAAAATCTTTCAAATACCTATTGAAATATAATTAAACTGATGGAATATAATTAAGTGTGTATCTAACTGGCATAAGACTAAAACAAGAGATGCATTCCTTTGCACCTGTATTCTCTTGGCTGCATACTATGACAGCAGCCGTGCCTATCTTTCATATAATTTGATCTTTTAATTTAATTTGACACTCCATTAGGCATGCAATGATTTTCAAGGGGAAGGTTTTTCAAAATTTGTACCAATTTCAGCTTCTAAAATCTGTACCTATGCTGTCCTCTTTTAGTCATGAAGAGCATGGAAGCTCTTCAGGATTATAGAGGGCAACAAACTCAAAACAGAAATTATTTTTTATGCTGCCTAATTTTTTGTGTTGTCTTTTACAATATGTATTTATGAAAAATCCAGTGAGGTTGTTATTGCTACAGCTTTTTACTTCTCTGTTAAAAAGAATTAAAAATTCCAAATCTTTCTAGTTAAAGTAAATCCACCTAAATTGTTGTACTTTGGGAGTTTTGTTTGTTAGTGTTTTGTTTTGTCTGTGGACTTTACAATAAGAACTTAAGTGATTTTAGGATTATGAATTAAAGATTCTCAATTCTAAGTAGCAGTCTCAAGATTTCATTTATAAATACTGCTTCATTGTTGTACCAGAATTTCTCATGTGTGAGAATGAATAAATAAGTGTTCTTAAAAAAGTTAATCATAATTTACTAAAATAATTCATTGTGTGGTATCACCTAGTGATAGGCATATTTATTACTGTCATTTCTGTAGGTGAGTGAAGTAGGTAACTTTCCAAGTTTTGTATCATCATAGTGCCATTTTGTCTTATAGTTAGGAAATATATCAAAAGAGAAAAATATAAATAATAATTCAATTTTACAGTTGCAGTGATCTATCACTGTCACTGTTTAACTTGCCTGTTTCAGGATCTGTATTTGCCATGCTCAGGGAAACTTATTCCTTGTTTAAGCTTTGTGTTCTCATTTGGCACTTGGTATGACTCAAAGCATATCCAGAAGGAAGTGAGACATCCAATCAATATGTCTTTATAGCACTTTGATCTCCTTAGTGAATATTGGGATGTAATATATCTTTGTTGCTTTTTCAAAAGAATGATTTAAAAGTTGTCTTTTATGTAAGTTAAATTTTGTTTTACTGTATTGGTTTTTTTCTGCTAAGGTGACTACTCTCCAGTTTTTAATGAAGGGAAGGATGGGGCTGAGCTGTATAGAAGAATAGACCTTTTAATATAAAATTTGATATTTATCAATTCTTTCTTATTTTATTGAGGTTTAAAAAGTAAAAGGGATAAAGAGAATCAAGTATGCGTGTTTTCTCCTTGCAGGTAGTTCATGCAGGATGTGGCTGGCCTAATACTCAAATAAAACATTCGTGCACTAAATGACATTTGGGGCTCTGTGAAAACACGCATACCTTGCGTGTATGGTTTGGTCAGAACTCTCCTGAAGGGAAATGCAGTATTTAAGTGCAGACTATATAAAGTGATAAATCTTGTAAAGCCCACATTAATCTTAGTGCCATGCTAAAAAAAGAGATTTGTCTAATTAATTAATTAAAGAAAATCAAAAACTCTTTATGAAGCAAGATCAAACCTTTGTGTGGCACTAATTGACATTCTTGGCATTGCCCCTAACTCCTCAGTGTGATGGCTCACATTAGTGCACTTGTGTCTGGTAGAATTGTGCAGCAGGCTCTTCCAGCAAAGGGCTGCAGAATAACCTGCAGCAGTAAAAAAACTTAGCTGGGGCCACCAGTATATTGAGGTCATGGACAGTATATTTTTGTACTCAGAACTGAACCTTAAGTTCAATTTAGAAATGTCCTTGAAACTGTTCTCACGACTCCTAGTATTCCCATTTTTTGAACCAGTGTCTGAAGAGAAGACAGAGACAGGGTACCATAATATTTGTTTCTCAAATTTAGTTCTGGAGCAGAATGCTGTGTCATTTAACCTGATGACTTTTTGTCTGTGTCCAGATGCTCCCTAACTTCAGATTGTATTCCTTTTTAAATAAACAGTGGAAATGAAATTGTGGTTATTTACTTCATAAGAAACATTTTGTTGTCATTGTTAATATTTTATTGCTGTTATTTCTTCTTCTTCCTGAATTGTTTTAGCTGAGTATTACTTTTTAGAAGTATTCTAAACAAGTTTCTGATACAAATCTGATGGAAGAGTATTTCTTGAGAACTTAAAGTAGTCTCTTCCAGAGCTTAGAAGTGTCACTGATAATGCAAGATCATTACGACCAGCAGGATGTGATCAGAGACAGATGGTTTGAGGCTGTGACAGATGAGAGAGGCTATAATGAAATGCAAGAAATTGGTGCAATATGTTGTGTCCTCATAGATATACAACTAAATATTTTTATGTATGTATATGTGATAGAGTAGCACTTTTAAAGTGAAGTCTAAGTGCTGATCAGGTTTTTGTCTTGCATAGTGTGTGCTGATGTGCACAATTAGATAATGTGTAGCAAAATTAAACAACAGTATCACAGAGAGCAGAGGTACAGAGCAGCATAAGTTTGTTTGTAATATTAGTGTCTCACTTACATGACAGTTACGAAAAATCATCTTTTGCAGTGTAAACCAGATGCAAACCATCCTTTTGAAACCTTGGAACTGTACCAACTATAAGGCTGAGGGTCTACCAGGATAAAAAGTGTAACAGTGAAAAAACCTAAGATTATCCTTTTTCTGTGGCAATTAAGTATCTGATTTAAAGGCATGACACTGCCAAAGCACAGAAAATCTGCTACTTATGCAGGGCTGGGTCTTTTCTAGTATGTGGCTGCAAAGGGCTAAGTGTTGTGGTGGGAGAGAAATTTACATTTCTAAGGAGAAAAAAGAAACATTAGTCCTGAGGTAGCGTGTCAGAAATTGAGCAAGGAGTGAATGATCATGTACTCATGCGACCACGCATGTGATTCCAAAAATTTATTCTCACTTAACTTCAAGGATTATTCTTAAAACTCATGGTGATAAAGCCTGAGTTTTCTAAAATTGTATTTGTTCTGTTAAGTGGTATAATCCTTCTCTGCAGCTTTCCAGTAATGGTAACATAATTCACTTAGCTTAGAAGATGATTAAAATTTCTGAATTATAGTGTGCATAAATTTTATCATGTACTTTATCATTTTCCAAAACACAGTTTAAAAGTAGGTCTCAATTATTCTTTGTTTGGATTAGTTTATGTCTGAAAGGCCCAGTGCATCTTCTTATTCAAAAGGGTGTCCCTCAACAGTCCATGAGGATCTAGGCTATGTGTGGGCAGTTTATATTTTGTAATTACTTCATTTTAAAAGTTTTGTTTAGTTTTGAAGCTGAATGAGCATATGATGTGTCCTCTGGAAGAGATTTTATTATGTGGAATTATTCAGATAAAGCTACTGTGTTGAAATTACTAAGCTCTTTTAATTCACAAAAACTTTAGAGCATACACAACTCAATGACTTCACAAAGCATTTTCAGTCATACTTTGCTAAACATCTTGAGCAAATGCAGTTGAAAAATAGATTCCTTTCTTGTTGATCAGAATAGATTTTCTATTGAGAAATGTTTGCACTATAGCAAAGAGATATTAAATGTAGCTGTAAGTCTTTGAGGCACTGTAATCCAGCCTGAATCACTGCAGGTGAGATGTTTGAGGTACCTAAACTTGCTTGGATGTCTAAGGGCTATGCTTCTGTCAATAAATGAACTGTTGTCTACACGTGCATAGGTAATGAATGTAATTTGCTTTCATGACATGACTGCCTCAAATTTCAAGTGAGTTTTGTAAGAAAAATCTATTGCAAAATTAAAATGTGTGCATTTTCCCTATCCCATCTATTGAATGACTCTCAAATAAAATTTCATTTAAATGTTTCTTAGTACTCATGCTCTTGATCTTGTACAGTAGCTGTATATCACAGTTGTTTTCAGAGCTACATGTACTGTCATTTGACTCAATTGTCTTTAGATGTTTGCTTGACATTTTTGATACTGATTTGGATAAACCATAGTTTGTACTCCAATATTATGGGGGTTTTCCATATAAAACAATCACAAGCAGTTGTATTTGACATTGTGTTAGAAATGTGAAAATATGTCTGCGAGTATCTCTTTATTCACCAGTATTTTGTTGGTTATTTATTAAAATGATTGCGCTGGTTAGTATTTGTTTTGCTTAGTAGGCTCACTCATGCTATGTGGCCTCATTACACAAGGCTCTTACAAAGACATGAAGAGCATTTTGCACCTTGTTAGCTACACTGAGATCTGTAAACTATTTTTAACTGCTTCCATGCTATATCACAATACTTCAGAGAAGAGTCATAAGGTATGTTCTTTCTCTCAGTGGCAGCATATGAAAAGATTGCTGTTGTCAGGAGGAAGGTCCAGTAGCAAAGAGGCTGAGATAATCACTGTTTTCTTCTGCAATGCAGATACAGCTCATTCTTTTGAGCACTCATATTTCTTTTCCTAGTGAAATTTGAAGGACATAAGAAAGCGTTTGTTTTTGAAGGGATGTCATGGGTGGTCAGCCTCAGTTCTGCTTTGCAAGAGCAGATCAGCCACATGGAGTTCATTTCAAACTGTTTTAAGACACTACTGCGAAAAACACAGTGAATCCAGATGTCGTATCTTGATAGTTTTTATTTGGGAAGTGTAAATCCATCTTATTTCTTGACATAGGTCTCAATGTACTTTTTAGATATGTTTGAGTTTTTTTAAGTACTGGTGAGAAGTCTCAGTTATGATTTTTTTTGTCACAGAACTATTTTCCCTAAGGTTTTTATTTTCCTCTTTGATAGAAGAAGCTTTTTATTTCTTCTTGATAAATAAAGGTTCTTTTCAAAAAACATCCTGTGGAATTTCAGCTGTATAGTTTGAGCGGATGTATTTGGTTTGCATTGCAGCTGTGCACACTAGAAATATGGTAAACATTAAATATTAATGTAGCTTGTTGTACCTTTTGGATTTGAACCATTTGAAACTGCAGACTTCTCTAGGTTACTTGTAGACTTCTGAGGGGCACTCAGAGATCGTTGTGTTTGCCAACAACGATAATGGGAAATGTATTTAAACTGGTGAAGGAATGGCTGCTGGCTAAGCTTTCTTTACCTTTTTTCCTTATGAAATTTTATTAGTTGTGTGTAGGACAGCTTTCAGAATGTATTTTTAAAAAGTAATATTTTGCATCTAAATAGAGAATATACACATAAAACTTCGTCTGAAAGAGAAAACCTTCAATTTCACAAATTAGTTCATTATACACATACTGCAGTGTATTTGCATATTTTGTACTGCTCTGTTGTGTCTGTGTAACTTAAATCTAATTTACTAATCATCTTGGTGTAGCTTTAGTTGATCTTGGAAAATACAGTCTCAGTATAAATGTGTCACACATGCTTTGCATGAGTTTAAACTGTATAACTGTCATTGTTCATCTGGAGTGATTGTCCGTCTGTTATCTTTTGAATAGAGTGTCTTTTTATGTGTAAAGAATGACAGTATTAAACTTTGATTTTTTTTGTAGTGGGTTTTGAATAAAAAGATTCCTCACTGCAAAACCTAAACTTGTTAAAGGAAGCTTATGGAAGGAGCAAAGCAACAGACAGCCAATGAGATTTTTCTTCAATGCTATCAGTTGCTTGCTGTTCTCTAGAAAAATGCTTTTTCATGCTTAACTTGTGAGGAAAAAAAAGTCTAAATCTAAGTGTCTCTAAAGGAAACTCCTTCTAAGGATTCTTATGAAAACTCAACTGATCTATGAGATTTTGGCGGACTGGAGAGGAAGGAGCACAGTGATGTCTGAATAAGCACCCAAATGCCTAAAAACCTGAGAAAGACAGATAACTGCCATTTTACAGAATGTTAATAAATTGGAGTTTAGCTTCTAAGTTGGTTCAGAATCACTTGTACTTGAAAGTGAAAGCTCAGCATCTTCACAGAACTATGTGCAAACATACTAGGTTTTTAAAACCTTCATTCTTCTTATCATAGTTAGCCTCAACTTTCTAACAGTTGTAATTGTCCACAGAAAACATTTCAAGATAAATGCATTATCAGGTTTTGAAATTTTCTTATTTTTGTAAATACTAAGACCTGGGGGGCAAAATAAGGGCTATATTGTGGATTAAGTGAAATATCTCAAGGCTGTGCTTTTCTGATAACTGAACCTGAAGTGACCTTTCTCAGACACAATTACAGAGCTGTATGTTTTTCCTTTAATTTCATCAGGGGTTTAATTAGTATACAAATAAAACTTCCCTTATCTTCCTTTCTACCTAATTGGCTTGTCTTTGCTTATATATGAAGAATGTGAAAATGGGCTGTAATTAGGGTGACCGTGTTAACCTTTTTTTCTCAAATGTACTGTTGCCTAAAGGCCTCAAAGCCTAAAACCAGTGCTTTGGATTATTGCTTTGCAATCACTATGGCTCTCCCATAGGTTTTCTCATGAGCAGAAGGGCTTTGGGTGCTGCAGGTTCCCACTGCTTAACGGGATCTTCATTCTTCTCCCCACTAAATGTTTATTGATTATCTCACTGCTCCACACTCAGCCTCCAACAACTTAATATCAGGTGACAGTCAGGAGAGTTCTCCAAGTAATTAGAGTGGAGCATTGAGGGAACAATTAGGAGCAGAGTTATTAAACTTGATTTATCCTATTCTCTCCTGAACACTTTCTTGGATATCAGAACATCACACTTTCACAATCTACCCTAGCTGAGAAATTAGTGGCTAACCTGCTGCTTATCATTGTTGCCTTGCTGCCTTGAGGCACACCCTCTTGGTTTCAGTCACTCAGCTGGAAATATTAGAGTCCATAAAGTTTATCAAGGGTTTTAATTAGATCAATCTGAAGAAGCAAAAAAGAGGCTTACCAGCCATTATTTTATAATACACCACACTGTATTTGAACATTTCTAAGGCTTGACTTTAACCCACACTAGCTAGAAGCTTTGAGTAATTGCCGAAACTGCTTTTGGAGTGCTAAAATCAGTTTCCATTTTGCTTAGATATTGCAATATTACTACTAGATAGTCTGAATCCTTTGGAGATTTCTGTAAATAATGGGGTTCTTTTTGAATATAATAGAGCAGCTCTTCAGTGAGATACTTGATTTAACCATTTCTATATTGCTTCATCACCAGCTAGTGTGGATTGCTGGCCATGCCCCTTAAAAAAGTTAGGCCCTGCTATTGCCTCATTAATGGGCATGTGCTTGCAATGAGTAACCTAGACTGGTTAGCAGCTCTCAGAAGATTTTGACTAGTGGGTCTTTTCACTGTTTGTGGTCAGTAATGAAAGCTTTATTTGGGAGAAGACAACACTTCAACTCCTGCAGAAGGATAGCTATAAGAAAAATGAAATAAATATACATAATGTTCCTATTATTCTGTCTTTCTCTTTTAGACTGCTAGGGTCTTGGAGCCAAAATCAGTTCAACAGCATCTACATCAAAAATTTCTTGCATCAAAATAGTAGCAGAAAGCACTTAAAACTAGGTTTTTTTATCAGGCGGGAAAGTGGGTTGGACCAAACACTGATAACAGAGACCTTGTTCTGTGTTCACATATATTCTGTTTGTCAAAGGTGGGAATTTGGGCCAGGGGGTGACTTGACTTGGTTTTCAGAACTCTTTCCTCTATGTTGAAAGCAAACAGTAAACAAAATAATTGGAAAAAGATAATGCTCTTTGTTTTTGAATTAGAGGTGGATCCCTTTATCCATGCTAACCCCATTTGGGTTATTGAAAATAACATTTCCGAAAATGTGATAATTCACAAATTCATCTGTTCAGACAGGGCTTTGTTAGCTGCCACTGGCTTTAGGGTAGAATTTTTGAATGCAAGACTTCCGGTTTTGAATATCCTTGTGCAGTGGATGAATGGTATCTGTGTGTTTATCTTTTCTTAGGGAAAATATATCAATTGTTTATTGAAAATAATGATGTAAAAGTCAGAATAGAGTTACTCAACCTGCAGTCATTTGAGCAAGAATAATATCAACATTTCTGGATTTAGAGTTTCTTAAATAAACTTCAATTTTTTTTCTTACAGTTGTGATTAATTTCAACCTAGATTTTGTAAATTCCTGAACAAGAGTTTGAGTAGAGATGCCATTGAAATAACTCATTGCCTTTTCTCTTTAGGAGTGTTAGAAGAAAACTTACGCCAGTCCACAGATTACAGTTTATTTTGCAGGACTATGCAGTCCTATGCTGTACATTGCTATTTTATAGAAATTTTCTCTATTGTAATGCTTTTTGAAGTGCCTCTGACCCTTAGATAGGTCTGGAACTTCTTCAGATTAGTTGAGTTTTCAGTGCCCTCCAAATTTTTATCAGCGTTTTATGTATACTGTTCTTCGTACTCATCCACAGCATAGTACGTCTCCATGTTCCACAGTCCAGGACAAGTACTCCTGAGTACAAATTATGCAGAGCATTCTGAAAATGTAAGCAGAAAACATACCCTTAAATTTTGAAAAAAAGGTGTGCAAGAGCTCAGTCTTGCAACTATGCAGCTTTCTCTTCTGTATTGTTTTAGAATATATCAGGAAATATGCTATTTGTAAAAGAATGTTTATAACCACCTATTATAATTTCTTTCTAAAAAGGCAATTAATGGCTGTAAGTAAAATGTAACATTTAACAAATTATGAAATCAAATTATTAATACTCCAGTCTATAAATGTATTGATTTATCCCAGCAGAAAGGAGAAGCAACCAGCCAGGTTCTGTATTAATTAGTCCGGTGTGCTATTTTTCATCTATTGGATTAATCTCAATTGATTAAAGCATGTTGTGTTAGTTCTAAGCCAGAGAGAAATGTTAAAAAAAAATACACGTACTATTTTTGCATATTGGAAAATGAATGTTAAAATAGTGAAAGCACCGTAAAATCTATTCTTAGCAGGAAGTGCAGCAAAATTGTACTTGATGCACTAACAGAGAATATGAGATAATTTATTTTACTGAAATTTCTGAAAAGTTCAGAATATTTAAATAAATGCTTCTTTGTTTATTCCCTTTCTTTGTGGATTCCTTTCTTTAATGTTTATTTTAAATTAAGTTTTGACAATATTCTGTGTTCTTTAAAGCTGTACTCTTGAATATTTCCTTCGTGTTTAGATCTGGTATTTGTAAATATAGTACTTGTAGCATAGTATATGTCCCTGCTTGATCAAAAAATCATTTTATTTTATAAATATAGTTGTACACAGTCAGTATACTAAAAACTGGGGGGTTCTGAGTCAGTAATGTTTTTGCTAGAGAATTCATAAAACCTTAGTATGCAATGGTCCAAATGTACTTCACAGTCAGTCTGTTTTCCACCTTGTTTAATAGCCTATGGCATAAACTGAAGTTAATTATTTGGGCTGACAAGTAACTCTGCTTTCTGTCTGCTTGCAGAGTCTCTCCGAGGCAACGATGGAGCTAAGAAGAAGAGATCGATTTCTGCGTCAGCAAAATAGACTTCTTACCCAGCTGGAGCAGGACAAGCGTCGACTGAGCGAGAGCATCCGTGATGCAGAGAGTGCCCTCTGCACGGCAGCGAAGTGAGCACTGGGACCTTGGGGAGATCACTTAAAACAGACAAAAGATCAATTTTTACTTTCATGCACAGGGTTTTAGCCTTGGCTAATGTAATGCTAGAAAACAAAAGTACATCTGCCTCTCTTTGAAATTCAGTGATAGTCTTCGAAAAAGAAAACTGTTAGTTCAAGATCCTACATGTTACATTTTCTGTGGCTATCCCATAATAGTGCTACAAATTCTTGGTCCTGAAATAGCATAAGCATTTTGTCTGCCAATTATCTTACTGATTTGACAACATCTCTTTGGTAGATCCTTCACATTCTGTTTATTTAAAAAATGATTGTTTGTTCTGAAGGGGCTGAAACCCATTTTGGACCTAGTCTTTTCTGTGGAATAGTATAGATATTTCTGCTGATTTCAGAGAGTTGTGGATTTAGATGTAAACCCCGTGCCTTTTTATACTATAACTTGAAGAGTGGAAGGAAATGGTCAGGGACCATTTTTGAAAATATTGGTAGTCAAAAGCTGTTCCACTGACTTGAATGAGATTATTACTAACCTCTTAGAGTCATATAGTCAGATAAATTATAAATCCTTTCAGACTTTGTTATCTATTTCTGTTACAGTAGTATGCACTTTGAATATTATTGGTTCATGGCCAAGATTTTGAAAAAGTTAAATTTAAAATTAAAATTTCTCATTATACCTGGGGTACATTTGACCTCTGAAGAACAATAGCTTAGAAGCTTTAAGGGGTTTATGGACCAGCAAAATAATGTAATTAATATAGTTATCAGTGATATGTTTAATAAGCTAATTAAAATGACAAATATTATTTGGTATAAGTGCATCAAAGCAGATTGTGACCCAAAGAAGGATTTGCTCTCGAAAGCCTTCCCTTTTTCACCCTGCCTCAACCTATATTATGCACTCCAGTACGGATCATTCCCTATGGCCATTCTTATGTTTTGGAAAGGGTTTTCTATTGTGAAAATTCCCAAACCAGTTATTGTACTACCAACTCTTCATAACAAGTGCAAGTGATTTTTTTTCCTTTGGAACATGTAAGCGAAGTAGGTAAATAGACTTTGGTCTTATCTGGAAAATCTTATTTTAATATCTATTCCATGACCTAGGTGATTGTAAGAAATGCATGGGCATCTTTCAGTTTCTTTCCCAAATTTTTGTTGAGCTTTAGAAGACAGCAAGATGTCTAGCTTGTTCTAAAAATGGCTGTCTTGATTTTCTTTTAGTGGTGGCCAGCAGTTCTTTCCACTTTTCTCCTGAGTAAGAAGCAGTATTAATAAAAGTGTCTGAAACAGTGAACCTGACAAAAATTCAGTAGGCTTTTGGTAATTTCTCTGTGTTGTGGTTTAACCCCAGCCAGCAACCAAGTACCCTGTCAATCTAGTCCAAGGAAAGGCAGGATCCTGAAAAAAGAAAAGTCTGTGTGGCTTTATTAGGAGTGTAAAAGCCAATTCTACTCTTCTGGCCACCTTCCTTTATTTTCTGTTAAGATAATATGAATCAAGAAATGAGAAAGCAGCAGTCATTCCATGGGGAAGAATGTCGTGATTTTGACTGGAGAAAAAGAGGCTGAGGGAAGACCTTATTGCTGTCTATAGCCACCTGAAAGGAAGTTGTAGTGAAGTGGGGCTTGGTCTGTTCTCCCAAGTAACAAGTGATAGGACAAGAGGAAATGGCCTCAGGTTGTGCCAAGAGAGGTTTATATTGGATATCAGGAAAAAATTCTTCCCTGAAAGGGTTGTCAAGCATTGGAACAGGCTGCCCAGGGAAGTTGTGGAGTCTGGAGGTATTTAAAAGATGTGTAGATGTGGCCTTTGGGGACACAGTTTGGTGGTGGGCTTGGCAGTGCTGGGATAACGGTGAGACTCAGTGATCTTAAGGGTCTTTTCCAACCTAAATCATACTGATTCTATGAATTCTGGTTTAGGTACTGTAAAAGCTCAAACCAAATATACACATAGCTGGCAAAATAAAAGACAGTCCTGGGATATTAAGGTGTATTACCTTTTCTGGCATGGATTCCATTTGACTTCCTATGATGTTTTGTTGGTCATGCTGTCCTTTCTCCTTAGTCATATGGCATTATGCAACTTCAATTCTTATTTCTGTCAATCATGAGTTGAGGCCAAGGTTTTTCATGACAGCATAGCTGAAGAAAGCTGTCTTTCTTACGGAAACCCTAATCTACAAAAGGGCATTAGAGAATGGTTTCATTCTCCAAACCTTCCTATTGTAAGGATAGGATCCTTGGCTGGACTTCTTTTGGAAATGTATGAGAATGTATTCTTTTCCTGCTAGAAGACTGCATTCAACATACCCTTTATATCTAAAACTCCCCAAGAACACAATAGTTGTTCATTAATATGTCCATAATGACAGCTAGTTTAGTTGGTAGTCCACAACAAAAGCGAATTTCATATAGAAACATGCCAAATAGTGGTACATGAACTATTTTTTAAGGTTTGCATTGGGGATATTAAAAAAGAGAGACAAAAACATAATACTTTGAGTTATCAAAATTATTTGAAAATACCTGATAGTTAAAATGTAGCAGAAAATTAATTTCTAAATCAGTAGAGTTTCAGTTCTGTGATCTACATCTTTTTTTTCTCTTGTAATAGAGACAAAGAATTGATCGTTAGTCATATGAAAGCTGTGGAAGACACTCTTCATAAGGTAAGAATTTAAAGTGATTCATCTGATTTGTGTTTCTAAACATATCAAAATTTTACCACTGCTTTTGCTCAGGGAAGAAGAGGAGTAGAAATTCTAAAGTGGCTTCCTTTCCTTGGAGTTTGTTTCCACTTTCAACTTCTTTTATCCTAAAAAATGATTCATTTTTAGTGAAATAAAATACAATTTTATAGTACACAAACTTCTTATTTTTAATATAACACTTACTACAAAATCCACTTACCTTCCCTTAATCACCGAGAGCACTATTTCTGGTTACCAAGTGAAGACTACTGAACATCCAAACAGCTGACAGTTTCTGTGGAGTTAAGTCTGCGGTGTAAGTCAGAGGTCATTTGGTGATGTCACATACATGGTGGCCATAAAACATATGGCTTTGTGCATGCTACTTTAGTCTTTGATACATGATGAAAAAATAAGGAAAAGACAGTAAATTGTAACCTGCAATCAGAAACTTTCATGATATTTTTTTAGGACATTTTTAAATTGAGTAATAATCTTAAGTAGTCTCCTTGACTTGCACTATTTTGCCGTGGTATGGCATCATTTGAAAGTTCAACGAAGCTTTATGTATTAATTATTTAGGCAAAAGGACTGTTTTTAACTGTAGCTCTAGTTGTTGGTTGTTGTATAACTGTTTTTAGTCTAGAGCAACACAGAGCAAAATAAGTGTTTTTATTACCTTGGAGTGTTAATTTCCCTTATCACATCTTGAATACAGAGCAACATGGGAATCTATTCTTCATTTTCGTTTCTGTGTTCACCAAAACAAATTTAATTTTCAGATACTTTTTTCAAGTCTTTCTTTCCTTTAATGTTTAAGAAAGTGACAGAACCTAAAACTGTGTGTTTTAGCTGCAGCAAACTGTGCTGGTAGAGACTGTCTTGCTTTTTGCCCCCACCTTTTTCATACTGGCTTATTTTAAGCTTAAAAATTCATGTCATGCAGTAAGTGTGGTTTTGCAGTAAGAGGTACATGTAATGTCCTTGGCATTCAGAATTTGTTGTTCTGGATTGCAAGGTTACATTTTGGTTTTGGAAGCAATGCCATTACATGCACAAGGATTGAAGTGTTTGGGAAAAGGCTGTAGAGGGGAAATCATGCTTAGTACTGATTAACCTGATGCAGTGAATTGATTGAGGAACAGCCATCTATTTGTTGAAAATTTTAGTGACCATATTGCTCTTAATTCTTGGTGTACATAGTTGTTAGGCCCACATAGCACATTAGTGAGTAGCAAAATAATTTATCCTTTCGGGTTTGTCAACCTAAAGAATGAGGAAACCATAAGAATTAGAAACGTTGGGATGCTTCTTTCAGCAGCAACTAAAAAAATTGATTGTAATCATTCATAATTTGATGTACCATTTCTTGTAGAAGAACAAAGGGAAATTATTGATTTTGTTTGGGAAGTATTTGAAATGTAAACCCTACATCATAATGGTAACTAATTGCCTAGCATTAGTGAACATGGCTTATGTGTAAGCTATGAAGTTTACACTGTTATTTTTAAAGGGTTTCTCACACAGTGAACAATCAGAACATGAAGAAGTGGATTAAGTACTAGTAAAGGAACCATAAGCCTATCTTACTCCACTAGAAATTCTGGGAATTACTTTTGTTTTAAGAAAAGAAATGAAAAGAAAATGGGTAAAGTTCAGAATCATCTGAAGTTGGACAAGTTCTGCTGTTAACTGCAGTTATACTTATGGGAGTTTGAAATGGAAGGTTTTGATATTTCTGTGTTGATGTATTCATGAGAAAATACCCGCAAAATTCCACTGCATCACTTCAAGATCTGTATTATTAATGCATAATGCTAAATTTTTACCTGTAGATCTCAGAGGGATTTTACAGACATCCTTAGTAATCTTAGTTAGACTCAGGATAAGACAGTATACTCTGGTCCATTAAAGTGGCCTCATTCCTCTCTGCACTCTATCCCTACAAGAATTCCAGAAGTCAGCAATGTAGGTACTAGGTCATCTGCCTTTGGGTATACTGGGGTGTAACATTCAGCAAACAAAGTAAGAGAAATCAGAGCCAAGGGAGACAATCTCTGTGCATGCTTCTAATATACCACTAGACCAGGGATCATTTACACCACTTTCTGCCCCGCACTGTGACTGGGTGGAACATCTAGTATCATACATTAGACTTCGCCAATAAGTGCTTGGGCATGCTTGTGCCCAGAATGATTCTTTCAAGACCATTGCAGAGCTACCTTTTTAATCTTCATGAATATTTATGAAGCATAACTGTTGAAGAACTTGAGCACTGGATATGCTAAGAGTGAAAATATTTTTAGCAACTAGTTCTGTGTCCTTCATAAATTACAAGATGTTCTGTTGAAGGTTATTTTTTGTCTTATCCTGGGTCTTGTCACATTAGCAATCTTTACCCTACTCCTGGAGCTGAATTATTTCCACAAAAGTTCCTGATAAAATAAGATCTTTCTTCATCTTATGCCATCTAAATATTATGAACAAATACCTAAATGCAAAGTGGATGTTTTAACAAATTAAAAAAACCAAAACAGAATATCAGCAAGGGCAAACAGAGACCTCAAGAGGATTATGGTTTGGTTCAGTTTTATTCTCAAAATACTGAAGATGACCAAAAGGTAAAAACAAAATGATACCAATGGAAAAAAATTAAATTTTACTGAAAGAGTTCTGAAAGGAAATTCCATCTACTTGAAGTTCAGACATAAAGAGTTTTCTTTAAAAGTCTTCTTATAAAAAGAAAAATCATTTAAGAATGTGTCTTATTTTAAAACCCATAGGCAATCCTTTTTTTATGTGTGAAAATTAAGTTATTTCTCGAAACACTTTCCTCTCAAAAAGTTGAGCTTATTTTTGTTATGAATAGACCCTTGTTATACTTGCTGATAAACTGTATTCCACTATTAATATCTTCTTTACTTCTTAATATTCTGGTTGTATAAACAGTGTAAGAGACATTAGATCTACTCATTTTCTATAACTAGATTCTTTTATTAGTTATGGTAATAATGCCAAAGTTGTGGGTTCAATCCCTGTATGGGCCATTCATTTAAGAGTGGACTTGAAAATCTTTGTGGGTCTCTTCCAACTCAGAATAATCTGTGATTCTGTGATCCTGTAATCCCATCAGAGGAAGAAATCATTTTACGCTATCTCTGCTAAAATCTTCAGCCTTCTCCTTGTATTGCTCCTCAGTTTGAGTGCTTGTAGTGGGTTAGCCTTGGGCAGCAGCCAGATGCTCACCCAGATACTCTCTCACTCCCCTCAACAGGACAGGGGGACAAAACAGGATGAGAAAACTCACGTGTTGAGATCTAGATAGAGACATTGCATAGTAGTTATTATCACAGGCAAAACAATTGACTTGAGGCAATGATTTTAATTTATTTTTTGAAGTGTATTTGGAGAGTTAGAAACATTACCCTGCCTTTTAATCTCAGCTTCACTTGTGACTCTGCTCATGCCGTGAGGCACAGGCACTTGAGTCAGTCCACAGCAACTCCTCTCTGCTGCACCTACCTCCTCATGCTGTTTCCCTGCATCACTGTGGGCTCTCCATGTGGGCTGCCATCCTTCAAGAATATCTGCTTCAGCGTGGACTCTCCATGGACTTCAATTCTTTCAGGAACCATCCACCTGCTCTTGGCATGGGATCCTTCATGGAATGTGGTGTAGACATGTGCTCCAGCATAGTCCTCTCTCTAGGCTACAGGGAAATACCTAATCCAGTGCCTCAAGCATTTCTTCCCCACTTCTTCTCTGACTTTGATGTTCAGTTTTTTCCTTCCTTCCTTCTCTCCCTGTGTGGTGGGTTTTTCCCATTCTTAAATTCATTTTCACAGAGGTGCTACCAGCAGGGCTGTGGGGCTTAGCTGTGACGTGTGGTGGGTCTGGAACCAGAGGTGTCTGGAACAAACTTTGTCCTGCACTCATCTGTCCTCACAGAGGCTGTACTTGGTACACTGCTATAGCTGCCTACTTTTCAGCCTGCCTAAATCCCTGTTCTCTATGTTTAGCCTCTGCTACACATCACCATGCAAAGTCATTCCAGCGAGCCAGCCTTCACAGCAACAGAAGTTTGTTTCTCCTTGTACTCTTAACTATTAAAATCTTGACAAGCTTAGCCTATCATAGTTTTCTGCCTGTCCTGGCTGCTTAGGATTCGGCTGTTTTAGCAGGTTAATAAAATACAATGTACACACTGTTTTTCCCAATACCAGTTAGCAACCTACTCATTCTGACACTTTGAGATAGGTCAGGGATCAAAGCAGCTATCGAGTGTGCTCCTTTCCTTCTGGCACTTGGTCAGAAAAATTACTCTTTGTCCACTTCTGTAGTGCTCTTCATTTCTGCTGATTGAAAGGTTCATATGCTAGCTAGCAGAACAACTTCCATGCAGACCTGTCACCAGTCATGCCTTGAAATCCTTCCACTGTTGTATTTCGTTGCCTTGCTGCCACCCCTATTGTCTCCTCTGAAATGCCCCTAAACTATGAGATCTGGGTCCGATGGTTCTATCAGCTGTAAAAAAGTATGAACACTGTATCATCCATCCTATTATATGTTTTTAAAATATATAAAGACAGAATTATCTTTCTTTATCTAATTTAATGGTTTGGGTTTTTATAATACAGCACAAAGCAGTTGGAGATGGGGTGAGGCCACTGAATATGTGAGAATTAGTAAGGTTTTAGCAGTAGATCGTTCTGATGTGGCCCATAGCAATCAAAAGCATTTCCTTATGATGACAGTTTTATGGCCTGCAAGGAATTAATTTACAATAGGTTTAAGTCCATATACCAGTGACTACATCAGTAAAAACACTCAGTGTAAGTCACAATAATTGTTAGTTGCAGCAAGGAGACCACAAATTGATCAGGTCCTGGAAGAAGAGAACAGTTATGAGACTTAAGTTAGCTGCCTCAGTCAGACTCCAGTAGATACGACCTGACACATTTATGTATACTGTTTAGCCACATTTCTCTCAGTTAACTGGGATCTATAGTCCATCATATTATTTAGTTATCTCAATAATGATTTTAAAACCCTTGTTTTAGAGATCTCAGCTTAATTTTTTTTTGCCTAGCCTAATGAAACTCCCAAGATGGTTTTTCTGTGTGTTAGACACATTAATATTAAGGGTGAAGCCTGCTTGTGTGTATGCTCAAAGTCTGTGCATCACTGTGGTCCTGGGTTGTTCTCAACTAGCCCTATCACAAGCCTATTGAAACAATGAGTATGTGTACATGCAAAAAAATCACAAAGAAAACCTAATTAGATTGTTAAAATTCTAAATAACTCCTGTAAGAGGTTTATAGTAGGAAACCAGCTATTATTTCTCTGTAGTAAGAAAAAAATGCAGTAAAAACATTACTTTTTCTCCTCCTCCATCTCAAATGAGTGCTTCTTAATTTCAATGTTTGATGAATGACTTCTGTTTCCCCTCCTAGTAATCTGACTTTCTTGATCCGTGTTCCTAAAGATCAGTTGTGCAGGACATACAGGTGTTAGCACAGCTGGCTTGCTGATGACAACTCTGTCCATATAGCTGTCTAGTGTGTCATCACTCATATTGTTCAGTGTCATTCTGACCTAGCCAAGCTAAAAATGGTACTCCAGCTCAAGAGGGATTTAAAAACCTTCACAAAGTAAAGATAAGACATTGCCGAATGTCATATCCATGTGCTTAACTGTTTTCAGTTTCGACATATCAAAATAACTCATTTCAGGATGCATTTGTCTTTGTCTTTTGGTTTTCTTTGTTGGTTTTAGGGTGGGTTTTTGTTTTTATTTTGGGGGGGCAGCTTGTTCTGTTTTTGTTGGGGTTTTTTTTTGTTTGGTTTGGTTTTTTTTTAAAGGCTGAATACTTGTGTATAGTTTGCCCTCAGTAAGGAGAAATCCTTGTTTGGAGAATTGTGGAATTATTGAATACATTAACTGTTACTTTCTCCAGACATAGGTTCGTTTTCAGCCCAAGGTCACTGAAATCTTTTCATAGGGGATGTATTAGAGTGAACATCTTGCAGCTACAGAGAAGCTTAGGTGCAGTGGTCAACATTTGCAAAAAGCCAACTCTGGATCAAATTAATATCTTATTCAACAGACCATGTAATGTGTGTATGTAGTAATATGAGAAAGCTTGAATTAATCTTAGAGGTAAGTCTGGGATGGTACTCTGCTCTGAAAATTAATTTCCATAATCTTGACTAGTATTGAAGAGGAAAAAAAAAAAGCCAAAAAAAACAAGCCAAAAAAAAAAGCTGAGCACACCCAAAACATCAGTTTTATGAGATATGTCTCCTTACACAAATACTGTTATGCAGTAATTAATGTTCTCTTAGAAACCACCTGTGAAATGGCTTGTTCTGTAATTAAACACAGATTTATATGGCAGTAGTCAGAAAGGAGAGTCAGTGTATGCTAATACAGAAATTTTCAGTAGTTATTCTATTGAGGTAAGTATTCGGTATAACTAATTGCAATAATGTATAGCTACCTACAGTAAGGTATGTCAAAATGCTATTTAAACCTCCATCAACTGAAGTCAGACCCTTGGATTTGAGGATGTTTTTCTTCTTTTGGTGAATGAGCATGCAATAATCTGATGGCTTTCAATGACTACTCAAACCTAACTGTGATGGCCATATAACAAATATCCATTCAACTGTACCATGTATCTCTTTTCCCTTTCCCTCCTATAAGACACACTTGTCTAACAAAATACATTCTGATTTGGTGTAGTTTGGTTTTTATCCTTCTCATGGAAAAAAAAAAATGGTTTGATGGGGTGTTTTTGCAGTTCAATTGACTAATTTGGTTCCAAATATCATCCCTCACCTCATTTACTCTCTAATTGTGGCTATAGTTTTCCAGTTTTTAGGTGTTTGATTTAAAGTGCCTTCAGTTTAAGACATTCACATGCAGTTTCTTTACTTCTTGAGTGATCCTTGATCACTGAAACATCCTGATGGAAAATATTGTATCTGAAATTACTTAGGCCCTCATTCAGTAAGATGAATATACACTTTTTGTAGTAATTTCCTTACTTTCAGAGCAGATTCAGACTCTGGTGTTAAGAGCAACCTATATTAACAGATTGACACTTTGATCTGACAGGGTGCTGTGGGATGTAATTATTTGGATATTACTTGTGCCAAATCCTGCAGCAAATAATTTGGGGTCTGTATTCCCTTAAATGGATAACACTTAGGTTGATCACTGTTTTCTAGAGACCCCACAGTATACGAATGTATCATGAGGAAGATAATCTGTATCGGCAACTTATTTAAGAACTACTGTTACCAAGACTATTCAGTATTATTGTTGGTGCAACTTCCCTCCTGTATATTCACTTGTATTTTTAATATAGAGTAAGAAAACATTAACAATTCATACTAAACATGAAAAAAAAAATAGGAACTGTTAATGAACGTTTAATTCTATTCAACAAGGTATATAATTTTTTATTCTTCTTCTTAGTTCTATGATCATTTGTATAACACTATAACAAAGACTTGCCTATTCAAATCAGTTCCTATGTAACTTACTTCTGTTAAAATGCTTCCCATGGCAAAGGACTGTGCCCGGCAGATGTGCGTGTTCTTGTGTAATATGGCCCTCACCCTATATGCTGCCCTGGAGGTACAGACACTATGCAGCTAAATCGGCCACATATTTGCAAGACTGTGGTTAAGACTAAGATGTGGTTTGCATTCAAACTGCTTTCTTCTACTTTGAAAAGTTGTAAACTCATTTTTGCCTATTACATGTCACATGCAGAACACATAGCAGTGTGGTAGAAACCATTTTGCTTGTATTCTTTTAGAATGATTTCTGTCTTTGCAGCTTCTGTTATATCAGCAATATGGTCGTCTCAAAGACAAACAGGTTAAATCACTGTTTTCCATTCACTTGTCACCAAATCATTTTAAGTCTTGTTCTGCTCTTTAAATTGCAGATGCTATGCTATTAAAAATGTAGTAGGAAATGAAAGTAAAATAAGCCCAAAAATAAATATTTTTTTATGTAGAGTTGGTGGACTTTGAACTTATGTAAGTTCAAAATAACATTATGTTATAACATGTTCTCATATATAGCTTACATTGTGCAGTTTATATCCATAAATAATTTAATTTTGTTGTACCAGTCAAATAGCAACTGGGAAAAGACATTAGGAAGGGCTGAGCACATTCTTCTACCGTTTACAACTTGCTAGCATTTAGTACCATGTCTCTATTGGCATAACTGGACATACCACATCAAACTGTGCATAGAAAAACTGAAGTGAGCACCAGAGTGGACTGTAGACAAAACTACTGTTATCTTCAGCAGCAGAAAATTTTAAAGATCATTTTTGGACAGGTAGAATTAGCCCATCAAATTCTACACCTTGGTTCGGTCAATAATGTAACTTCAGTTTATTATTCAGTTTCAGCTTTGATCTGAATTAATGAGTACTTTATTGATTTTAAATTGAGTGGCTATAGTGTTGTCTTCTTTGTTGCTCTCTTAATTAATTAAAAAGTTAAACACTGTCATAAGTCACTCTTCTCCTTTATTTTGAAATGCTATAAGTATTGTAGTAGAGTTGTGTGGATCCATTTGTGATTTTGCCTGTTTTCAGATAGTATTTACATATGTCTAAACTGAGAAATCTAATGATCATATTTGGAAGCATGCTGTCACAGTACTTAACTATACTCTGTATAAAATCGCTCTTGCAACTTTTTGTGGTCTCAGCTAAAACTATGTTTACCAAAATCAGAAATGGCCAAAACCTTCACTAGCATCAGATAAATATAAATTTATATAATTTTTCTCTATATTAATTTTAGAGTACAGGGAAGTGAAACTGGTTTTAGATATTTTTAATCATTGCATTAAGCCTGATTAGCTGATTAGGTGTTTTAGATTTTAACATTAAGCTCTCTAGCCTAGGGAGACCTTTCATACTAAATGATCTTGCTTTAGATTTCATATGGAGAAAAAAAATGTCATTAAATACAAAAAAGCTCTGAAAATTGCGTTTTAAAACTTAAGTGGATAGCATGGTTCTTCTGCCTGTTGAGCTTCCAAAAAAAACCCTTTTAAAAAAGAAATGAAATTACCCGTTTTATCTTTGCCTCGTGGTTCTGTAATGTAAATTTATATGTGCGTATTGTTTTTACTTCATTAGAGAATGAGGAAATAAATACAGTTTCCCAACTCCTGTCATTTTGTTTCTGGATCTCAAAAAGCCAATAGAGGGAAGTGATTAAATTAGTTCTTTACTAAGATTTCATACAGATCTGGTCTCTCCAACATGATTGCATGCAGGCATGGCCATTATAGCTTTCCAGTCCTTGAACAGGTAGGCAACTTGGAATGTTTTCACTTCTAGTGAAACAATATAGTGATATTTGTACAGTGTACACACAGTCTTTTGTTCTTACAATTTTTCCTGAACCTTCATGAGTATTTTTCAAAGCCTTAATTTTCAGTTTCTCAGTATGCATACTGATAATGAGATGTACTCTCTACAATCTAAGTATTTGCAAACACAAAAAAATGTTGGGTTTGTTCTTTTAATTGTGAATCCTGGTATCAAAAATCATACTCTTTAAGAAGCTAATACATACTTTTCTGATGTGGTGGTATTAATGGCATTTGTTTACCACAATGCAGCTGTTTAAAAAATGTGGTTTATATTTTATTGTTCAGTGAGTGTCAGACCCCAATACTGAAATAGAGGGTTTGAAACTAATAGGGTTAAAAGGACTTCTACTGTCTGTATTGTGTATATATTATACCTACATTGCTTATACATTGTTTTTTTCCCCCTAGTATTAGCAATCTGCTTTTGTACTTTGACATAGGGATTTCCCTTGTGAATTTTGTCACAGAAAAAAGAGAATCATCAATATCGCAGTTAAACTTGACTTTCAAAGCTAATAGTATCTCATTTGGGGGCTGAAATTTAATAAATTTTCTTTGATTCTGTTTGAGTTTTTAAACATCAAACAATGAATTGGCCAGGGTGCAGTAAAATATTTAGATCTATTGACTACGGTTCAGAAGGGTAGAAGGCAAAACACTGGTGGTTTGATGTTGATAAATTCTTAGTACCTTAATCCACATTAATGTTTTCTTTTATCTGTGTGCATACTGGCAGCAAAGACGCTGAAAAGTTGGTGTATATATAAGCTATAAAAATGTAAATCAAGTGTGTGTGTGTGTGCGTGCGTGCGCGTGTGTATTTAAAGCAATGTATTTTGTTATATTCAGCAAGGTTAACATCTGACCAGTATTACACATGCTGACAGAACACTCTGGAGAGCATGTTTGTTCCATAGGACTGTATATCCTGAACCTAGTGCACTATGTGTGCAAAAAATGTGTAGAGGACCTTTCCTGTTATAAAAATTGCATCATAGTGCATATGTTTGGCAGCCACAGGTATTGACAGGAATTCTTTAGGTCAACTTGGGAAATGTAGGGCTCCCTATTCTCACAGAACAGAGGAACGAATAACATAAAATCTTTTCTTCTTTGTATCAGTAGATTTGCACATGCTTCTTTCAGTCAGAGCAGATTTCAAAGGGCTCTGCTATTATTTGAAATATGTTCACTCATAATCAACATTTTACAAGAATCTAATTTTGTAAGTGGTTACAGAAAAGTAATCTGGGATTTAAAATGAATAGATTTATGTTTTAATTCATGTTCGGTGCATTCTTGTGGGCAAGGCAGCCTCTAACAAAACCTGAAATTTATTAAAATAGTACGTAGTAAATGGTATATCTATTGATTTATATGTATTTAGTATATATCCAGTATATGTTTTAGTATATATTCAGTATATGTTTTAATATTAGACTGTGTATTAGGTCATTAAAACAGTATTTTTTTTTCCAGTACTCACTATTGTTACTTAACAGATGCAGTGTACGCCAAATGAAGGGATTTAATCTATTCATTTGTACTAACATATATTTGTATGTGTCTCTATCCATCTGTATTAGAATATAATCTGACTACTGGGATCTCCTGGAGGCGGACATTGTAATTTTTGTATTAAATAGGATGAAAAATGGGCGTGTGGCATCATATGGCGTGTGAACATAAGTGGTGTGCCTGTGGAAGTTGCGCGTTAAATACGTATGATCGCCTGTCCACGCCGGTAGACTCACGACATGTTGCGATATGCAGCGCAGTGCCGCGTTTCCAGGAGCGGCCCGGTGTTCCCGCTGTGCCGCGCCGTGCCCGAGGACAAAAGCGCGGGCGGCGCTGCCGCGCGCGGCCGGCAGGTGGCACTGCGACACCAACGGCGCGCGGGTCGCCGGGCGGCTCGGGCTGCGCGCGTCCGGCTGCCCGACACCGCCCGGACATCGCCTGTCTGGGCTTTGTGCAAATCCTGGCCCGCCCGCTCCGAACGGCACCCTTAGAAACTGCACTAAAGTCGATTAATACCACTTAGAGCCTTATGCCTTACACCGAGTCCGCGAAAAGCGATCTAGTAACATTTCTTTCTTCCTCCCCCTCTTCCCCTCCTCCCCCCTTGTTAATTGGAAAGCTACAGGTTAGTTCCTTTTGCTTTGTTTGTGGATTATTCATTTTATTCTGACTTTTAACTGGGTTGTTTCTAAATGAACCTTATTCTGGAGGACTGATACCATAGTAGACAGAACCCACATGCCAGCTTCTCACTGATGTCATCACATGAACTTTTTAATTTCACAGTTTATGCTTGTTTCAGTTAGAAGTACAATTACTGTTTCTTTTCTTATGAGGTTTTTACAGGCGACAGATCTGTGAAATGTATACGCCAGCTGGGCTGCAGAGCCCTTAGTGTCTTTTCTTCTCATTTCAGACCAGGGGAAGATGCTTTTTCTTCTTAACATTCTCTCCCAGCACTCTGAATTAGAGATTTATTTGCAACGAAAAATCAATTAGTCCTAAATTTATTCATGGATTTCAGGTCCAGCGATCAATGCAAGTCCACTCAGTGGGCTCAAGGGGACCCAGTTCATCCCAGTTAATGTGTCTGAAGGGGAATTACCATTGATGCTGTTTTTTTCCCTTTAGGTCAGAGATCAGGCCTTGCTGCTGTGTACTGCAGCAGCCACGAATGACTTCACCCTGGAGCTACCCAAACTGCACCTGGAGACCTTTTCAGAGGAAGGGCTGAAGGGCAGGCCAGAGGCTGCAGCATTTCAGGTTAGAGTCTAAAATAATCCTGTTTCTTGTTTTCATTTTTTGCAACTGAGAACAAGAAGCTAGACTGCTCTGAATGTGTGGAGAACAAAATGCTTCAAAACTATTGCAGTCAACAGTTGAAAGAGAAATAATTTTCATATAAATTGTTGGATGTGGTATTTCAGAGATGATGTGAATTTTTAATTTTGCAAGTAAAATGTTAAATAACTGACAGGGATATGACCATGGAAAAACACAAATTCTATATTTGAAAATTAATATCACTCTATCCCATCTCCCTTTCCTCTGCTTAATTTAAGCAAGACAAATACAAATTAAAAATGGGGGGGAAAAAAGATAAGATTTTTATGCTGCTACTTGGTCAGTATCAGATTTTTTCATATTTCAGTTTTAGAATTAACAATGATTTTTAGCACTCACAGTTTAAAAGAAACTGCTATTTGGAATACTTTAGTATAGAAGCTATTTTGTTCATGTAGGTTTAAGTACTTATATGTTTCAAAATACTACTTTCATTAGGAGGAAACTGGGGAAAAGAAGAGAAATTAACTAAAAATGTGCATATTTTCAGCTCTGAAAATGGATTCTTTGCAATGCCTCCTTATTGTTTTTAAGTTTGTTATATCTTCTTCTATACAAACTGCCTTAGTCTTCATAGCTGTGCAGAATACATTTTTGTTACAAGCAGAATATTTTGTTTTCCCAATGAGAGAACAAAAGGCAGAGTGAATACATATTTCTTTCATTGTGCTCTTCTATCTGAATCAGAGAGAGTAAAGGTAGTCAAGTAAAGTGCAAGGATGTTAGACAATGCAAATATTGCATAATACGTATACTTTTCTGTAGTAACCTTTTTAATTTATTGTAATTTTCTGTTCTAGACGCAGTATAAAATTGCAGGAACAGGGCCACAAAACCAAACATTCAAGAAAGGCAGATTCTAAATTGGAAATTTCTCACTGTTGCCCTTTTGCGTGCATGTCTTTCAATATGAAAAATATTTAAATTATGTGTGTATTATCATGTTTCCATAATAAAGTAGTAATATGTAACACCGTGAGATTCTCATGCACCTTAGTAAGCACAGCTGTACATCTCTGGCAGAGGGTAGGTTGCAAATGCTTCCCCATACAGCGATGATCACTTTTAAAGCTGCATGAAAAGCTCCACAGGTGCATCTTTTTTCAAAGAAGCTATCGTGGAAATCACCGGCTTTTAAATACTACTTTTCTAATTCAGGAGCCTGTTTGGTGATATCTGCTTCTGTTTTTTTGTCTCCTCTCAACTTCTATTCTTTTTTGACCTTCCAATGATTGCCGAAGCATTTCCAAGACAGCCTATTCCGTCTTTATTTCTAAGAAGATTATGAGAAAGAGTAGTATAAAAAGTTGCATTTCACATTTGTACAGAGTAATTACTTGTGCTATAGCTAACACATAGTAATGTATGTGCTGCACTGGTAGTGCAGTGATGTAAACCTACTTTTTGTTTACCTGACAGCTTCAGTTACACTTGGTTACTCTGTGCGTACACAAACAGCTCCAATGGTTCAGTCTGTATCACTGAAAAGTTCCTTTTCTTCCCTTTCTCCTTTTTCCTTTCAATTCTTTTCCTTCCCCTTCTCTCCCTCTCCCTATCTCTAGTTACATAGTGCTTTTGTGATAAATTTCTAAGCACATTGTGGAGATTTTCTTATAAAATTTTCTTTTTATATCTGGGAGTCAGCTAATTGATGTTAATTTCATGCAAAACTACATTAAGAGCGATCTGGTAATCTTGAACGAGGCAAACAGTGGGTTTACTTTATGGACACTTCTCTTTAAAACCAGTGGAATTGTTTGCATGCATGTTCTCTAGAACTGTTAGTTAGTCTGTGATAAGCACAACTCAGTTAAAGGCCTTATCTGCAAGTGTTAGACATCAGGAGTTTTTTTCCCAAGTACAAATTTATTGGTATTTGATGGTATATTTTTTTAAATTGCATGAAAAATTAAGTTCTTAAATTAGACGGATAGGGATGAAGCACTGGCTATCAGAACCATTGAGTACTGACAGAAGACGACATTGTTCTGTTTTTATTATTCATGCCTCCAGGTTGTAGTAGGTGGCTGAAATCAGTAATTAATTATATATTCACTGGTCTGAGTGTATTACTTCTTCATCATATGGAAGTGGTATGCATCTTTTAAAGAATTGTATGCTCCAGCTTAGACCTTTAGGAAACGAAATTAAATACTTGGACACACCATTCTGTGTATCTTCTCCAAAGCCTGCACTTTATGAAATAGCTCCTAAATTGCAAAGTTATGTAATAGGTTGAAATGTTAACTTATTCAACAAGAATATCCTTGAACTGAGCGTCTTCTACAGCCCCATGCAAGTAGTGAAAGTATGACTTAATTTGTAGGCATTTGTCTTGAGGACTGCAGCAGAATTACTATAGTAGTTTGAAAATGTCACTTCAATTGGATAAGCAATGAAAAAGGTGTAATATCTCTAACATTAAAATATGATTGCTATAGCTTTGAAACAGTCTCACCTGATATTTAATTGCTGTGAAGAATGTTATGTCACAAAGTTGTGCTGTTTGTTACTTAAGTTTGAAAGTGGAAAATTATAGCATTGTTTTCAGGCACCTGAAACACAGTGAACACAGGATTTAAGGTGCGCTGTTCTGGCCATGCCCAAATGTTCCTACTGGAAGCAAAAAGTGGAACCATATGTGAAGCCTCCTGTGAATACAGGATACAGGGTTAAAAAGTCAACTAAAATGACATGGTATTGCCAATCCTAGTAGCCTTGCTTGGCAGATGACTATTTAAATTAACCAGTAAAGGTTATGAGCTCTTTATAAAATACAAAATTCAATTGTGTTACATCTTTAGAATGAGGATAAGGTTACTTAATAATCTTAACACTCTCTTCTGAAATAGTTTTTTGGCTCACAGAAAAAGTGGGCGTTCACGACACTAATTCTGAATTGTCTCAAGTACTTTTACATCAAATATGTAATTGATACTAATGCCAAGCATCTTTACCTAAAGACAATTCATAAAGCCCCCAAATAAATCAGATGAGATTTAAATGTTTATGTATAAACAATTAAACATCAGTATATTATCACTGTATGTTTCTTCTGTTTGGAGACGTAGACAGAAGAGTAGAAACTGCTATGAAAGAAATTTCTTGAAGCAAATTTAGGTACATCAGACACATACGTTAATGTTATGTTTTAAAGTAATTATAGTTGATCTATGCTAAAATAGGTTCTAAGCCTATAGATCAGCATGATCCGACCTATCTGAAGACATGACTCCAGATACTAGTTGAACACAGAAAAGGAACGAGAAAAGGATCTGGGAGTGCTGGTTGACTGCAGCTTAACATGGGCCAGCAGTGCCCAGCTGGCCAAGAAGGCCAGTGGCATCCTGGCCTGGATCAGCAATAGTGTGGCCAGCAGGACCAGGGCAGTGACCGTCCCCCTGTATTCAGCACTGGTGAGGTCACACCTCAAATCCTGTATTGAGTTCTGGCCCCCTCCCTCACTCACTACAGGACAGACACTGAGGTGCTGGAGCGTGTCCAGGGAAGTGCAAGAGAGCTGGGAAAGGGTCTGGAGCACAAGTCCTGTGAGGAGCGGCTGAAGGAGCTGGGGTTGTTTAGCTTGGGGAAGAGGAGGCTCAGGGAACTTATGTCCAAGTTTAAAGGACAGGTGTCTGCCAAGGAAGGCAGGAACCTCCCTTGGAATGGAAAATGTGACCCCCTTCCCTCCAAATTATTATAACTTTGAAATTATGGGGCTTTCAGGCAAAGATACGGGAAAAGGAACAACAATTCTTTACTAGTATGTATATGGATAACAAGGCAAACAAACAACAACAGCGGCAGCGACAGCAAACAGAACCAGAGCGCCAGCAGCAGCCCTCTGGGCCGCAGGCACTTTCCCCGTCGGTGCAGTCACGGCCGCAGCCGGCAGGAGCGCTGGCGGCTCCCAGCCGGGCAGGGCAGGTGCGGCGATTCCCCCATGCCGGCAGGGGCGCTGTGGGCGGGTTCGGCCGTGTCCCTCACGTGAGCAATGGCGGGTGGGCCGGTGGGAGACATGGAGAAGGGGCTTCCTTTACAAACCCGCAGCGGCGGCTGATCCCGGTGCCCCTCCGGATGGCGAAATGGACTGCAGCAGGAACCTCGGAGCAGCAGGCTGGCACAGCAGAGGCCAGCACACCCGGGGTGGTCAACAAAGTGTAGCAAAGGCTCCGGAGCTGTGCCAGGAGCTGCGAGGTGTCCATGCGGGCATGGGGTGTCGGGTTAAAGTGTAGCAAAAAAACCCGAAGCAGCGGCAGAAAATAGCGGGGCTGGGCAGCGGCAGGCGGGGTGTCTCAGGCAGCTGCCACAAGCAGCCAGGAGCTGCTCCCTCCGGGAAGTGGTCTGGGATCAGGTCCCCTTCCCAGTGAGGTCGGGTGTTGGAAAGGTCCCAGTTCAACAGCTGCTCTTGCAAGCAAACGCACATCCACAGTAAGGAGAAAGCAGTCCAGCACAAAAACTCCACAGTGGCAGCGGATCCTCTGGGCAGCAACAGTCAGCACGAAAACCGCACCTGTCCCACTCCGATCCCGGGAGAGAGAGAGAGTGAGAGTCGAGCCCAGACCCTTGCCCCCTCACCAGAATCTCATGGTATCGCTGCACTTCCCAAGGGAAAGCCCCTCAGCCAAGAGACTGCACCCTTCCCCCTCCTCCCAGCCACATCCTTTGTCTCCCAAGTATTGTCGTTACCATCTCTTAGGCAACAAATGGGAGAAAATTCCGTGAGGGAAAGGGAGAAACAAGAAAAATCCTAACCTCCAAGAACACCTCATTGCTCTCTACAGCTACCTGAAAGGAGGTTGTAGTCAGGTTGTAGTCAGTCTCTTCTCCCAGGCTACTAGCAACAGGACAAGAGGACATAGGCTCAAACTGTGCCTGTGGGAGTTTCATGTTGGACATCAGAAGGATGGTAAGGCATTGGAATGGACTTAGCAGGAAGATGGTGGAGTCACCATTCCTGGAAGTGTTCAAGCAACAACTGGATGTGGCACTTACTGCTGTGGTTTGTTGGTGTCGTGGTGTTCGGTCAAGGGTTGATGATCTTGGAAGTCTTTTCCAACAATAATGATTCTGTGATTCTCTCCTCCAGGTGGGTTTGAGATGTTTAAGTTTTCACTTTGTCTTGCCTGTCTCTGCCTCCCTCTGTTTTTGTCTCTCTCTGCCACAGGCTCTTGTGCTTTGCTGCCTGTCCGTGTGTGCTCTCTGCACGCTCTCCACTGCACGTCTGCCCTTATGGCCGTGCACTTGCTGCTGTGCACACCAACCCTGCACACCCGCTCTCTGGTGCTCTTGCTTTCCCTCGCTGCGTGCCTGCTCTCTCTGCTCTAGACACTCTTGAGCTTTCCTTCAATCAGTCTCTGCCTGGTACTCTGCCTGGGTCTTACTCTCCCTTCTGCTTCCTGTGCCTCTTTCCCACTCTGTCTTGCTTGCTCTGAACCAGTCTTTCTGTCCCCGCTGTCCCTCTGCCTCTCCCTCCCACGTGCCCCATCTTGCTCAGCATGTATCTGTTCGTGCAGGTTTCAGAAGTCCACTTGGGATTTATATGTACTTCTTTTCCATTCTTAGGTGTTTGAAGGTAATTTAAAATGAAAAGTGCAGTAATAAAATGAAGACTTTTAGTGTTAGCAGTAATATAGTCAAGTACTGACGTATCTTCAGTGTTAGCATACAATCGTTATAAATTTACGAAGAAGAAGGTTCTTACCATTTATGCATTCATGCATTATTTAGTCATGCATTATCTAATTGTGCTGTAGGTCCACTTTTTCTAATTAATTGGACAAACATAAATGTAGTTTTAGGAGCTTCCTAATTTGTATTTATTTTCACTTGTTTATTAATTTTAGATTTATGCTTGATAGATTAGAAGGTAAAAGATATGCATAATTCTGATGATAATTTTCCTCAGAATAATAAACACGTTCTCATTTCTGTGTTTGCTTGTCAATAAAAAAGTTCTTACCAAATTTAGGAAGCAAGTGATTTCAAAGGTAATATTATAATTCTGTCATCAGATTTTATCCTCTTCATAGGGCTTGTCCTTCAAACATAAATAAGTTCTGGTATGAGAACTTAATGAGATGAACTAACTGTGGAGCAGCTGCTTAAAAACTGTATTATTAGTATTTTAAATCTTGTACTTCTATTTTAAAGCTTTTTTCTTTTATTAACATGGCTGTTAAAAGAAAAAAAAATTCCTCTTAATACTTCAGAAAGAAGAAATGGTTTCTAGAGAGTCTTAAAAGTGCAACATGCACTCTCTTGTAGTGTTTTATTTTTACTCACACTGTTTCACCAGAGAAGAAGCCATCAATTGTATCATAGAGGCCAGAATGCTGCCTCCTCTGGAATCAGATTGCTGTTTCTTGTCAGGTGAAACTGGATCTTCACTGTCTGGGCGTTCAGCAGCTGCTATCAACAGCAGCTGGGCTGCCCTCCCATCTCCAAAAGGACTAATTTCTTCTTCTCTCTGAAAGGACTAATTTCTTACCTAGTGTCAAAATGTGATTCTGGATTGACCACAAGCCTGTCTAAAATATACTGTTTAAAGAGAAGAGTGATTCTTTATTACTCTTACTGCTACTTTACACTTTCACTTTGGGTTGAAATACTCATAAATAAGTAAATGTTTCAAAAGCATTAGAGTGGGGCAACACCTCTTGCAACCCTGACCTTTTGCAAACTTTAATTTATCTAATATAAAGTAGGTATAGGACTTAAACAATAATTTACAACCAAGTAAAGTCTGAATAACCAGATTGAGGAGTTGTAAAATGGAGAACTCTAATTTAGTCTTCCTGAAAGTGTTCAGCTGGTATCTGGAGTCATGTCTCCAGATAATGTTGTATCATGCTGCTAAATATTTAGAAGCCATTTTAGCATAATTTGACTATAATTACTTTAAAACATTAGATTAATGTATATTAGGAAAATATTGTTTAAAACTTTAATAAATGAGACATCTTGTAAATGCCAGTGCTGTTGTAAATTTGCCTTCTATACTTTGAATTTCACACTGCTTCTCCTTTCTGCCACTTAACTGCTCAACTTCCTTTCCTTTTCACAGCATTTCTGTTAGCAGTCTTTTCCTCCCTCTCTTCTATGGGCTGTCTCTCCTTTCCTCATTTCCCTGCTCCTTACCATTAGCCTCTTTCCCTCACTTTCTCAGCCACCATTGCTCTTTTTAATTTCTTCACTTGCCTTTCTTCATGCTACTAAATTAGGACAGATTATATGAAGAACCATCTCAGAGGGCATTGTAGTTAACTGGGGCAGTCTTGCATGCCAGCCACACTAAGTCTTGGCCTTATGGACCATAAATATCAAAGTCAGTGTCTGTAATCACCAATTAATCAATTGCTGAAAGCTCTGTTTGTGCCTGTGACACTACTAACTCTTGTCCAGCCCCTTTCATAAGCACTTTTAGTTTTGTAAAAACTTTTCAGCAAAGATGATGATTGTCTTGATTATCTTGAATGCCAAAGTTAGTGTATAATCATTTAACCTTTCAGTAACCTTTCTCAATGGAAACTTTTCTTTTTCGGCCCTATCAAGCAATCATGTAACTATCCACCTTTGTCCACTTAGTCTTTTTCATACATTTACATCTGTTGCATGTGGGCGATGTCTTAGGAATTAACTGTGCTGATATGAAGGAAGCTCTTTTAAGAACTGTGTAAAATATGATCTTAATTCACTAAGATTATTTAATTAGTTTCGCTTCTTCTTGTAATCCTGGGATTTTTTTTTTCACCTGGTTACCAGGTTGCTGTATCTTACAGCAAGAAGCATCTTTCTTGTTGCCACTCACTAGTCTTTCATGAGAAAAATTACTCTAGAGTCATGGTAATCTCAATATGTATCCAAAGCTGCCTCAATTAATAAGGGCAGACTCCTAATAGCTGTAATTGCAAAAATAAAGCATCATTTAATCACAGAAGATATCAAATATAGTTTTCACAGCACCTTGTTAGGCAGGTTTTTTTACTTCAGAAATCCTATCTTTCAGAACTGCATGGGTTTATCTGTGCAGTGTATCTTCAGAAAAGGAGTAGTTTTAACAGATAAGAACTGTGTAAATTTTTAACTGTTTTTTTAGAGAGTGTGCAGTGTGTACAATTGTAACACAGACAAGTCCATTAAGAAGCATAGATGTTTAATTGTTGGTAATCATGTGGGTTACAAATCAAATTCATGAAGTGAATACCATGAAAGATTAGGAATTGTCTGGAGTCTTACATTTTTTGTACTGGTTCTTTGAATTTCAAAAACTAAGAAAAAATGCTGAGCAAGTGAGTCTAAGCAATAGAAGTTAATAAGGCAGTAGACCTTATTACACAAATGTTTAAGTAGCAGAAACAGACTATTTTCTATTCTTAATTATATTTTGAAAAAAACCTTCTTCAAATGCTGAAACTTTTGTTTAGTCTTTTTTTTGCTTAACTGCTTAGTAGTCCATTATTATAAGACATACGTCTCCTTGTTATTCTTACAATTGCTTACAGAGTAAGAAAAAATTATTAAATATTGCACTGTATTAGTGCAAGAATTTTGTAATGGAATCAAGGAAGACATTTCTGCCCAGATACTGCATTTTGGTGGGCCTTGTAGTTAAAGACCTGGAAGAGGAAGGGTTATCTACAACTTGAGTGAGTTTATTATGGCTTAGTGATCTGCTGATTGATTTCATTTGCTGTCAGTTAAGGCTCTCTTAATGTCAAGCTTTCTTTGCATAATGCCTTGAAATAAAGACTGATGAAGATTTTTCAGATTGATGCCGCTTACATAAACTGACCCTGATTTGCCCTTCTGCATGACAATATAAGTGACAGCAGTTAGACGAAAATAAAGCAATGAATATGCAACTTAAGGATTAAGTAAAATATGGTAAACCTTTCAGAATATAAAACTAGGCATAAAAAACAGGCTGTTCTCTTATTTCCACACTTACCATGTATTGAAGAAATAGACTGGGATAGCATCCCAAATACTATTGAAATTCAAAGAGGATAAGTTTTGAAAGGATTAAAAGTTAAACTGTTTTGTTTTACCAGATTCTAACAATTTGTCACTAATTAATTTTCGTGGGGGCTTTTGTTGAGGTTTTTTTGGTGGTGTTTTGTCATTAGTGGGTTTTTGGATTTTTTTTGGTGGAAAGGGTTATATGAATTTTGGCTCATAGACCCACGTATGTTATTACCTGCAAATTTTATTTTTTACATTGTTATTTTGCAGGAATCATAGCAAGCTGTTTTGAAGCTGTTATCTTGATTTTTCATTTACTGAATTGATTGCTTGTCTAGTGACATGTGTTGCTAGTATCCTAGGATCACAAATTCCAACATTGTATTGGACTGTGAAAAGGACAAAATTCTTGGGATTCATAAAATCTTTGCTATATGGGTTCTAGGACTAATATGCTTTAAGTAGGGCACTCAGTACCTGTCCATTGCAGTACCCAATTTCACTGTAGTATTTTAGAGCTCTCCCTTCATTATGGTCTCTTCTCTCATTTTTGATCTCTCCCTGTTAAATGCAAAAAGGTGGTAAGAAATTAGGGGATGAGGAGAGAATGGAGACAACTGGAGGGTGCTCAAATTAATGGAAATAGGATGAATGTGGAACTGTGAACTGTTGTTTAAACCTGAATAATAAGGATACACAGCCTGCATGTTCGCAAGTTTACGTGCAAAGGATTGGATTTGTTGTGCCTTTTAAGAAGATAATATCCATGGAATTATAAAGATTTGTGTATCCTCTTGGAATTTTGATAGAACTTGAGATTCCTCTGGATTGCTTCAACGTCATCTTTTTTGATAAAAAAGCAGTTCTAAACTAGAGATCAGAAGGGAAGAGTAATCCCTTCCACCTGTGTGTGCAAACTTACGATGTGCATTTAATGCCTGAAGACTGTATTTTAGTTCTGATTTCTCCCTGTTAAGAGGCAGATTGTGTGTTCTTTAGTACCAGAACCCACTGGTGGATCCCCGTCTTCCTGATTCATCTTAATTGACAAATACTAAAGGGAGATCATAGAGCAAAGCCTCCTGCCATTGCCACAGTGTATAGTGCCAGACTTTCCCTCCATCCAGTTTTCCAATCTCAATTATTTTTGGTTTTGGATTAATATTGTGCAAGCAAAAGATTACGAGTTGAGGTTTAAATTCTCTAATTTTTGGACACGCTTGCAAAGACCACAGGACTGGGTTTTGAGCAGAGATTCCGCTACATGTTAAAATGTGATGTTTGCCTGTACCTTGGCAAAGGTCACTATCCTAGATGCCTGATTTTTTCTGCCTTTATTCCACATGAGACTTGTTGCAAATTTTACTCCTTTGGGAAATAGACTATGGGACTGAATAAACATTTAATGCCTAGAGGGCACATAGAATAGCAGTAAACTTGTTGTCCCTGCTTGAAAACAGATTGGGCAGGGAAAATGACAAAAAAAACCCCAGAGTATAAGTAACAGTGCTAAAATGTCTCCAGAATTTTTCCCAGCCTTCACCATTTTTTAACAGATTAACAGATAGATTTTAACAAATGAACAGATCTTCTGAAAAAAATTACTATATTTGTGTTCAGCACCCATTTCTTGTCCCGTTGGTCTTTGAGCCCACATAAACGTAAGCATTTTCACATGACTTGTGGAAAGGACTTCTGCAGTTTAACTACACACTTTCTGGAAAACTGGTTTTTAGGTTTGTTTTGAAAATGGTTTCTACTATTTCGTTTATTGTTAATATGTTAATGTTAATAAATATTGCCAGTTTACCTTCTTTATACTAGTCATATTTTCTCATTGACTGTCATATCACTTTCATTCTTTGACACTTCATCAGTAGTTTCTTTTCAGGTTGCTTTCCTCATTTCTGAACTACAAGAAGGTGAAAATAGTAGGAATAATCTGTAGTTTCTAGAGTTTGTAAGCTATGGAAGTGACTTCTCTGTTACCAACATTCATAGGCACAATTACTCATAAATTACCTAACTGCAAGTAGTGGTCCAGCTCTGAAAAATGGATAAAGGAATTAGTAAGGAATTATCAGAGGTAGTTTGAAAAATGGTACTCTCTTGAGTGTTCTTAAGTTACAATGGCCTAACTTAAGTTAGGCCTTTCAGTTAGGATTCTTGGATAAGAATCAGCTGCTTTTGTTGATCCACCATTAAGGTCACCACTCAAGTACATGCTACTGCGATGCCTGTTCATTACCGAATTCAGTAAAAAGATTAGAAGGGGCTTTCTCAGTCTCATTACAACACCCCATGATATGGGATGTTTTACTTCTGATCCTATTAGTGAAGAGTACTTTATGCTTTTTAGGCAGGGTGGTCTCACCAGTGCCTATCCTCCTTGGTTTTCTCCTTTCACGGTTGCTGTAAGCATCCAGTTTTATAAACAGAATTCAGAAAGTCACTTTATCTCTTGTGCTTCTAAGGAATAGGATCTGGTTGTTGACTGTTGGCCAGACCAGGGAAAGGACCTTACTTACCAGGCTCCCAGCCTAATAATCCGAATCACATTTTGCAATCTTATTGTAAGTTCACATTTAGTGGAAAGGCACTTGGTGCATTTGCTGAAGACAAAGCATAAAGTAGTGTCCTCCAAAATGTTATCTAAAAGGCTCATCTAGTAGCAATACATCTGTGAATTGTTGGTCTGAATGAGGACAACCAGAGTTCTGCCATCAGAAAAGTTAGTATCTTCTTCTCTTTTGTTAAGGAAACTTCCCAGTCTGGCCATTGCTGAGACTCTCTGGCAGTGGCATTCCTGGCATCAGAGACTTTCACTGTTGGCAGTGAAGCCCTTTCACAGTGGGTGACTCCAGTGAGCAGACGGGTGCCCTGCTTGACCCCTTACACAGCCCACACTCACATGCAGTCAGACCAGGTTTCCTTACAGGTTCGACCCCAGCTTTCCCATAGCAGTGTCTCAGATGTCTCGGTCCATAGAGCCATTTATTCACGGTGCAGTAACACAGAAACAGCTCGAGCTGGTGCCTCTGAGCAGGATCCCCAGCAAAGGAACCCCGGATCTTTTACACCCTCAGTCTCCCCACATGCAAGTCTTGCCCTTCCTCCTGAGTGTTCAGCTTCTGTCCCCACTCTGTGTGTCCATCTACCCAGCTGGTGTCACCAGTCTTCATCTCCTTTGTTATCCAAAAGGCTGGCAATTCCCAGCTCCTAATGTGTCTGTCAGTGTCCATTCACCTGGCTGCTGTCACCCATCTTCATGCCCCTTGTTATCCTAAACTTTGGCAGTTCACAACCTCTTGTCCCAGGCTCCCACTCAGAGCTCAATCTGAAGCTTGCCTGCCCGGCTACCTGGACCAGATGTATTACTCAACACTTTCGACCTGTTGTTCCAAGTGGACGGCATTCTCACTTAACCTATTGACCTCTTGCACAGAAGAGGCCAGCCTTCAGTATAGTGGAGTCTCACTCATCCACCAATTTTTAGCTTGTGTTGGTTGGGATTTATACTTTCCTAACCTCTCATATGACAAATGCCAAAAAGGCAGACAAACACAATCACTTTTTCCCAACAAGAGTTTTCTTCAGCTGTAAATCCATTGTTACAGAACTAAATATTCAGAGATGATAGGGATCATTTTATTTGATCTTCCTTAGATTATAGTGGTTAAAAGCAAACTTTGTGGAAAAAAAAATTATTTATATAATACTAACCTTTAAGGATAGCGATTTATCAAGCTCAATGATGATGCCACTTCTGTCAGACATTTCCTTTGGAAAGAGGGATGCTAATGTGTGTGCTCATTGTGAGGGTCGGTATTAGGTGTACTGTGTTCTTTAAATTTCCTCCTCATATTTTGGAACAAAAGATGCTGTCACTGAAATTTCTAATAAAACATTTTCATAGCATAAATTAAGTCTTGAAAGTAAGTCTTATTGAAAATCTAGCTATTTGCATGTTGTTGGAGGTTTTTTTAATGTTGTTAAAGTTTAAGAATGTATGAAGCAGGTTAGTTATCTCATTAACATCTGAGTTTAGGCAGAATAAAGGGAGGACACCTGTCCATCCTATATGTGGCAGTTAACATTAGATTAAGGGTGTGTCCACGAATTTGAGGAATGCAGTTCAGCTTTCCATGGTAATTATGTTCTCTAGAGAAATTGACTAGTGCTTTTTCCTGTGGTGGCATCATGAATTTGTAACTGGAATTTTGGTGAGAAGCCAAAGTGAAAAAATTAATTTGCTACCCGACCTAACAGATATACTTTAGAATTTCCTGCAAAACTACAAAATATTGCTTTATGTAGGATGAAATACTTACGTTGAATTAAAATGCACTGCTACCATGAGAATTCTTAAGAAAAGCAGAAGAAATGAAGCAGGTGTTTCACAAAACTTTGCACAGGTTTCTAGCCGCTAGGCTCTTTAGACTTGAGCATTCACCTAAAATCTGATACGAGCATTAGGACTCAGTAGTGAGTATTTATGTGTGAGCCACATAATCACAGCTGTCATCTTGATGAAGTCTGCCAGAAGAGACTTTTGTCTTTCCTAGTAAATGGCAACTAGAGCACAGACTATGCTCAGCTTTTGGTGTGGAAAATAAAAAGTGGATGTATTTCCCCCTTCTATCCATATGCAAAATATTTAATTCAACTTGAAAATGTTTAAATATACAATTAAGAAGCTGCTTCTTGTGCCCAGAAGGGAATAATCTATACCCCTTCATAGCTCTAGTCAAAATGTTTAAGGAAATGTCTATACTGAGCCCAGATTTTGCAGGGTGGTTGTTTTTTTCTCTTGGAGTCAGTGACAGACTTTTTCTACAGTGGTTAAAACTAAGTCAGTATGTCTTTCACAAGTAAAGCGTTATTTCTTTTCTAAAAGTAATTGATATTGGTCTTAGTTAAGAGAGCACTATTTAAAACCTATGAAAAAACAATATTCTAATTTTGAGTAAACTACTGTGTTGGCAAATAGTTGAATTAGTTACTTATTTTGGACAGTTTGCGGACAGCATTTCAAAGAGCAGAAGAGTTTGTCAGATCTCACATTTACGTTCCATGTGAAGTTGCTCTAGATTTTTCTACCTAGTAGTCTGATAGATTAATGCCTGCTTCTCTCCCCTCAAATTTTTCTCCTACACATTCACCTATAGTTAATCAATAGATTTTAGACAATTAAAACTTAGTGTTTAGGTAACATTTATTTATAAAAATTGTGTTGTTTATATAAGATATCTTATTCATATGTAGGAGTTCCTTAAAGTAAGAAAGACTATGCTTTCAAAAATTTATTTTACTAACATATAGTAGATCATGGAAAACAGAATTCTGTACTTCAGCTTTTGTATGTTTTTTTCTGGTTCTAAGATGGCACTTCAATAGGCCAAAAGCAATATCATCAAGATTCAGACAACTTGTACTTCCACTTGACATTTCACCTGAATTTTGATGAGAAGTTTTACTCTCTTCTTTCTCCTCAAGACTGAATGTGTGATGGGATACTACCATGTTTTATAATAAAACTGCATTCTGACTTTTCTGTAGTGACTGCTGCTGTTTGGTTCTTCTCATCAGTGGTAATGCTCGCATTATGTAGGTTTTTGTGCTCACTTTAATGTGAACTTTATAGTAGTGTCAGTGACTACCCTTCTCTCTTTCTTTCGTCCCTGTCTAGAATATACTCTGCAAAAGAAGCTGTAAACGGGATACCAGCCTGAAAATTCTGTCAGTTTCCATTTCTTTCTCACTAAAACCACTTACCTGAAAAATTCTAACCCTTCCTCACAAACTCAAATATTCATTTTGAATCAAGACTGTGTAAGAGGATGGGAAGAATACAATGCAGTGGTAACATTTTCCTCATTGCTGTAGCTTAAATTACAAATTCTTTGGGGCAGGAATTGTTTCTCCTTTACGTTTTGCATGTAACTGTGCTTGACTTTGGGCAATAGACAGTGAGAATAGTCTTTGCAAGGAAACATTATTATCCTAGAAAAACCTGCATTTCTTTAATTTTGTTAAGTGACAATTTTCTTACATGGTCTAGAGCTATTTTCAAGTAGTCAAGTCTACAGGTAGCTCCTTTGCTATAAAATTCTCAGGATGCTTTCTACCTGATCATACCAAGTAAACACATTTGTCTTAATTTATCAGTCTTTAAAAGATTGAGGTAATTTCTGGAAGTCCTTACTGTTTGTAATAATTTTCATGGCAATTGTTGTTATGCCCATCCACTGTGGTTTCCAGTAGAAGCACTTTCCCTTCCGTCGCTGTCAATTTCAATGCTCCCTTTTCAATTTTCTTGTAGGAAGTCATGTCATTACCTCTTGCAGAGAATCTAGCCTTTTATTTAGAGCTTCATTCCCTTGGGCTATCCTCTGAGACCTACAGGGTAAAGTAATTGTTATTGAAGCGAAGGGGATAGACTTAGGCCCCGTGTGTGGCACTGAGTCAGCTTTCGTTGGGGGAAAAAAAAGTTGTAACAAAACTGACCTGCTTTTTGGCACATTTAAATTGTGCATGCCACGCTTGAATGGAACTGAACAAAAAGTTTAGTGTTGAAATGAGATACAAGGAGAATAGATCATTAAAGAAGTGCCAAACAGCTGCAAAAGTGCAATTTTGCTGAATGCGGTTTCCCTTGAGGTTTTTCCCCCATGCCAGAGAAGCTGCTGTATTTATATCCTTCACTGATGCCACTAGACATTTTGGACTATGGGTCAAGGCAGTCAGGATGGGTTTTCAAATGCTAAAATATATGGGGGAAATTCATTGTAATAATTTCTTCTCCAAATGTAGTTCTTCTAAATAGATAATAACTAGCCCGAATTCTTGTTTCTGAAAATAAAAACTAATTGATGTATGTTTTGTTTTCTGGGCTCATTTTAATGAATCTTATTTATGTCAGTTAAAAAAGGCAGTAATGACAGGCATGCAGAACTCCACGGAGTTTTGCTTTCACACCAGTTGTTTCTGCCTGAATTCCACTTCGGCCAAACTCTGTACCATAAATGAAATTCTCAGTCTTTTCAGATTCTTATGTAAGCAGTTTGTTAATCTAGTTAACCAGCGTTAATCTTTCATTCTTCTGAAATTCATTTGTTATTCCTTCTCTTGTTCTTTTTTATCTGTTTGTATATGTAGTCCTGGGGTACGTTGTTACCTGCTAACAGTGTGTTTAGTTGAAGAATTCCTGAAGGAAGAACCAAGCAGTCAAACATGAATTTCAGCTTTTCTGTACATTTTTGGTTTCTAAAGTATGTTGTGTAAAGTAGATGGTCTTGTTATTCTGACTGCTCCATCTGATGTTACAAAGTCAATGCTTATATTGTCAGGCTGTTAGTCTGACACCTTTTAATAAGCATCATTTCAGCATAAGGTCTCCTTCCTTTAGGTTTATTCCTTCCAAACATGAGATGCAATTCTATGATAACAGCAAGCCAAATAACTCCTGAGTTAACGTTATAACATGGATCTAAAAATAAAGAAACTGATTTTTAATAATTTGGTATTTTATTTGTAACTTCAGAATAGTGTAAAACTTAAGATGGAAATTTTCATATGCTACAATTTGTAACTCATAATCCAAATAATTTTTTTAAACTGTGTTCTCAATGGCCAAACACTAAGGACAAGGGAGACAACATGGATAGTGTTTTAATCAGGAATTTAAAAGGCCTTTTTTGTAATGTTTGATAAATACATTAACACTTCAATGGGAGGCCTTCTGCTAATTTGCATATGCTGATCTGTGTATTGTTGTATCTACTATAACTTCAATGAGAACAGCTGAAGTTTGGATAACCTTTGAATTGCATTTTTAAAAATGCAATTGAATTAATTTTGTAAAAAGATCGATTTTCTTATTGTGTTTCCAGTTTCTTGAAGATTGTTATGCAATTTGTCAGTATTAGCCATTTTTCCCTTTAAATAAAGTACTCCTGCAGATTGAAGTCTTTCAGTCTTGTAGATTTACAGCAATACATGCAAATGCAGTTTTACAGCATCTATAGCACTATCCACCTGAAAATTACTGGTTCTAGAAATGGTGTACAGAACTAGACAATGATTGGTTATTCAAAAGTGTGCGGCGTGTTAGAAAAAAATGGGTTTACATGTCCCCTGGAGAACTGTCCTAAGCTTAAGTGTTCTCAGTCCTTTTAAAGATTAATATGGAGAAAGAAAGCATGGCTTAAATGTTGCTCTTTTGCTGTGAGCTCTTTTTGTGTTCACTGGTTTGTAGTTTATAAACAGCATTAACTTAGTTTGTTTTATTTTTACTCTCAACTTTGGTTTCTCATCTTCACCGACCTGTAGCCAAAGTCAAAACTTTTTGTGCATACACTCAAATTACAGATGAGACATCTCTGAACAGGTCATAAAGGCCTTCTTCCACTCCAAATCTTCAGAGGCCCTTTCTCTAATTGAATAAAGATCTAAAATTTAAAAGACTTAGTTCCTTTATGATATGACTAACACCTGATTTTTTTAAAAAAATTCTGATTTTGTACTAAAATATGGTTAAAGTGCTCTTGAGGATTTTCTAGATAGGGATACTGTTTTTAATGTTCAGTAGCTATAAAAAAAAGAGATCATTTGAAGTACTTCGGCTTAAAATAATCTATCCATTGAGAGTTATATTTGAAAATGGAATTTTGGGCACTCCTGCACATTTTCTTCCTAGTCCAACAACTTCAGCCTAAAAGCATCCTTTTTCCATGCCAACCACAGGAATACATTTTTATCTTATGAGTTGTAGCCAGTTATCTGGGAAGTCATGCAGCTGTTTTCATGAAGCTACCTGTGTCTTGTTTTAGTGCTGGAGCAGGGGTCTCCTCTCACACTGAAGACACTTTTGGATTAAAAGCACTCCTACCATTTGCTTCTGCCATATCAGTAGTATGTGATGGAGGATGTTGGTGTCATAAATAATAGTGACATCCTCTATACATTAAAGCATTGAGTGGAGTGAAAAGAAAGAAGAGATCACTGTAAAAAAAATTGTTCAGCATCTGATTATTTCTTCTTTTTTTTTGATTAATGTGGAGAAATTACTTACAATTTGTACTCTTAAATTTGACAGTCCTACGTAAATTTCAGCCATTAACTGGATTTGTGTTCCATCCCTAGGATGACTTTGTAATCACTGAATTAGGTTGAGGTTGGAAGGGACCCCTGATGGTCCTTTGGTCCAAGCCCCTTGCACAAGGAAGGAGGAACACCTAGAGCCAGTAATGTTTAAAATCAGTATTCTTCAACTCCACTGTTTCTGTGGCCTCCTTGTTTAAGTCTTCTCCCCACTAACTTTCCCTCAATACTCATCTGTCTGAAAATGTTTTGGAATTTTGAAATGAGTTGCAATAATATCGGTTCCTGTAAGGTTTGGGGATCACTACATCTTGCCTTTCTGAACAGAAGTAATTTTCTGGTGTGTATTCTTGAAACATTTTGTCTGTAAGTGAAGACAAATTTTTATTGCTTTATGGTCTATTCCCAGTTTTAATGTCACACTGTTACCAGCACATTCAAAACCAGAAGTGCTTGCTTAAATGCAGACAGAGCAGATGTATATAATTGCCAAATTTTATGTTACAAATATTAATCAGGAGTGTTGCTGAAACATCTTATTGTTATGTATACTTAAAAACTATATATGCATCTTACTGCTATGTGTACTTAAAAACAAGAGAAAACACTCATTAGCAGGATCAACTGACTTTCTTGATCACAGAACAGTTTCCAGAGCTGCAGATACATTTGTATCTGTAATGTTCAAATAGGGATCTAAATTGAAGTTCTGAACTCCTTTACAAATGCATTTAATCATTAGGTGACAGATACTATAACTTGGAAGTGGCCAGGTTCTATGCTCTTTCCCTCTGTATCAGGCTTTCCAGTAAGTGGAACTTCTGTATTATTAAAGACAAAGCCATCATTCAATCTGTGACTGACATAAGTTACTTAAAATCATTTGTGCCTTCCAATGGCACATCTAAAAATCGAATGTGTTTGCCTTTCTCCAGATGCCATTTACAATAAGTGTTCTTAATGCTCATGCCACCCACTGGAAGACCCAAAAATAATGTTTGTCCTAACCTGTTTCTGAGCGAGAGACACCTAAACTGACCCTGACTCCTTGCCAGGGAGTTGGGATATACTGGAAGGAATGTGTACATATGGGTGCATAAATGCACACATTGGTAAGGAATGATTAGTAACTGCTAAACTACTTTCTTCTGGACTAAAAGAAATCTAAATTATTCAAAAAAACAGTTGCCATGCCTGAAAATAAAAGCTCGTGAATACATTTTTCATAGACTTAAAATTTTCAAATTCATTAAATGAGAGAACAAATTAAATATCTGAGTAGGTCAGCAAGGAATTAGAAACTGCTGTTTCAGATAACTGCATGGACTGAGTGCCTGCGGAGATGTCGGATGAAGCTGTATAGGTTAGTAGCTTCACTAGCTTTGTAGTAGCAGAGATAAAAGGAAGAAGTTAAGGAAATGTCTCTCTACATTCTGGTTCAGTGAAACCTTTAAATTTTATGTGCAAAGTAATTAAAGGAACACATGAGATTTTTTTCTGTGAGATTTGACATACAGCTTGTTATGCAACGGTATAATCCTTGTTTATGGGTCATGGGCCCAGGTCGTAGTCCTATTTTCAGTATGTGTCTCATTTTTAACATGCGGGCCGTTGCCATTTGAAGACTCAGACAGTATTATGTAGAGTATGAGATATATCCCCATTCCTGCTTGGTGTTGTTTTTGAATAGATGCAGCATTTTAGTTGTGTTGAATGTGAAATTAAAAAAATTAACAGCAGGATTAGAGCTAACAGTGGCAGACTTACAGAGCTGTGTGAATACACATTTAGGGTTAGCACCATAGTATTTAAAACATTTTGGATATTGTTTCTCATAAGAAAAGATATGATGGTGTTGACTTGCCACGGCAGTTTTCTACACTTCACAGTGAAATAACCTGATTGATTTCAGCGATGTTAACTTTTATTCTGAAAAGCAGTAGTCTGCTTGAAAGCAAAGAAAGGAAAACAGTAAAAACCTTTGTTTTTTAAAACAGCCCTAAATGCCTGTTTGTGGTACTAAGTTTATAAGTCTGTGCTACAGACATATTCAGAAGGCAAATTTCATATTATCTGTAATATGTTCTTACAGTTGCAGCTTGCTACAGCTCATTTCAAAGGGGAAAACTGTAACTTATAAAATGTGATTAACAAGTTGTAAAGAAGACCAATAATCTCGAAAGTGCTAGACTATTTAGGATAGATATAAAGTTACTAGTAATGTCAAATCATTTGTTCTCTCTTGTGCTGCTAACTCTATTATCAGTCTGATCAATAATACATGACTGGGACATTCTTACACTATATACATGAAAACAATTATATTTTCCCAGCTATACTGTAATCAGATTATTTACTTCCAGAGATCTGTAGTTTACTGTATTTCTTTTGTTTCTGACAAATTAATTTTCTTAACATGAAGTGGGAGGACGCATTTTGAAAGTATCAAAATTTAACTGAAATTGTGCAGTGGTTCTTCTAAACATAAATTGAATATGCACTGAGTATTGTAGTTAAATAAAATAAAAAATAGTATCAACTGTTCAATGCAGTACTGCATGTTTGAAAACAGCTCACTTTATAATTAGGGTGCACAGCCATCTGCTTTTCCTCAATGCTGTTAATATTTCAGATTTTTGAAGAAGTACAAAATCCTGTGTTAGACCTTTGTTTAAGTCCTGACTTACAAGCTAAGTGCCTGACTTACAACTTTTGTTTGATTTTTCCAACTAATAAAAATTAGGTCTTCTGTAATGATTTTGGATGTATGCTACTTGGCATTTAAGTATAGCTTGTCTGGCACTGATGATTTACTTTACTTTTTAAAGGCTGTGATTCAAAGTTTCATGGAAGTCTACCAACTTGCAGTTTCCAGAGTTGAAATATTAGTGAGAGAAACAGAATCTCTTCAGCTTCACATTGCAGCCCTAAAGACCAGGCTCCAAAAAGCTAGTCTTCATGGAAGTGACCTTACAAATGGTAAGTCTGCTTTTCAAGTAATTTTTGTCGTTTGAATGTGGTTTCTTACTCAGCATCTCCCTTTGTGCTGTATAGTTTCTGCAGGGAAATACAGTAATGTTTATCTGTAAACATAATAGAGAAATAAAACTAGTGTCAACAGAAACTTTTTCTGAAGAGAAAAGGAATGGTAAAAATTAACACAGGGTTTAATTTTTACTGCTATATCTTCTACAAGGACCTGTTCATTGCTGCTGGAAAAGTATACATTGTGAATTTTTAGTTTTACCAGTACAGTAAATAGTTGGACTTTGGACCTGACGAATTTTACATCTAGAGATGTAGTATGTTAAAACAGAATGTTTTTAGCTTCATGTAAACAATGTGTTTATTAGGAGATCTGAATTATTTTTATAATTGTGGTTATGAATAATACTTCTCACGGAAGTTACAAGGTTAAAATCCACTTTCAGGAATAATTTCTGGTCTAAAAATACTGCCCACAAAGGTACTTGTATTTGCCTAAGGCTAATAAGGTGAGTCTTCAGATTTGAGATCCCTCTGTAGGGGAATTATTAAATGCAGATTTATTTGTGTCACACAGGCAGGAGGCCAGACACATAAACTGTCATAGATATGTAGCCAAGTATCTCTAGCATGAGACTGTGTAGGATGTGCAACTTGCATACACTCAGTGTATTTCTCCTCCATCTCTTCTTACTTTTTCACAGAGGATAAAGGAGAAAGCTTTGGAGTTCATTTTATTGGTTTTTTTGTTGTTGTCCTTCCCTTCCTCCTTTTTTTTCCCCTTTTAGTCTCGTGTAGTAAATGACCATAAAGAAAATGAGTATTGTTTGTCTTTCTTTTTGAAACAGAAGATTTGTAAGAAGAGAGCTGTCACAGTGCAAATAACATAAACACACTAGTAAACATATATTCAAAGGCTGTGACTATGGCTTTGGCTTTGGTTGTTTCCAACAATTACATTAATTTCTTATCCTGCTTCTAACAGCACAATGAGAAATTAGTGCAAATCAAAACTATATTAATCAGGGCTGAATTTCTTTTAACATCTTGAGGTGAGAATTGTTGAATGTAAACTTTATTTTTGACTACAAAACATTTCTAAGAAATGAAATTACTTCACTGACATTTTTTTCCTCCTCCAACCAGACTCTTCTGATGTTTTCTGCTAGGTTTATAACTTTTTATATTTTGTGTTCTGCTGAGCCTGTGCCCAGTGTAACTGGACTGCACCTTTGCCTGTTATGGTTGTTATCGTTGTTTAAATCAAGATGACCACTTGTGCACTAAGGATTGGGAAACTTGCCAAACTTGCAGCAAGGTTTGCTTTCATTTGGATTGAGAGATATTTTAGCAAAGATTGTGCTAGTCCTGTCTGTGAAGGGCTATGCAGCAGCCTGATATATTACAGTGAAAACCAGCTCTCCAATGTTTGTGATTAAATGCTGTGTTTTTAAAGTAATTTGTATCTGCATGCAGTATTAATGTAAAGATGATACTATTTGCATTGTGGAGGGATCTATTAGTCCTCTGGGGAAAGCAATAGTTCTTCCTTTAGATGCAGTTTAATTTGAATCTAGGCCTAAGCATTAATAGGAAGTGTTTTAAAATTTTAATGTAAAAGTGAAAAAATTCAGAATGAGAATCTCAAGTTGCCATGAAAAAAGTATAAGTGATTGTGGTATATTTTGTAGTATTTGGATTTTCTGTAAATTTGTCCCTAACATTTGTAAAAGATGTATTAAACGTAAATTTTAGTAACTTCAGGCATCACAGCTTTGCAGTGTGACTTAGATTTCAACGTTCCAGTTGATACTGTTGGGTTCCGATTTTGAGGAAGAAGTTCTGCACCTAATTGCCTTCTCTAGTAAAAAAAAGTAGAACAGATTTTTTTTTTTTTATTTTAAATGAAAGGGAGCAGTGACTTCTTGAGCGCGTATTTGGTTTCAAAATTAGACAAGCTTTGTTAGTTTTAATTCACCATGTTCAATCATCTATCCATTGCAGGCAAAATTTTACATGAAGGAGACAAACACAGCACTTGGACTGTATCAGTTGCAGGCCTTCATATGGCGTATGTTTGTCGTATGACTCCTGAACAGTAACTATTGCTCAGTGCTAAAATATATTTTTGAAGTCTTCCGGTTGTGTATCGTGTGGACTCATACATTATAAAATTGGGTTTTATCTCACAGGGTTGTGGCTGTCTCTTGATGTCTTTTGTGCTAGTTGCTTAAGGATCTTGTCCTGCCAACTGTACATTGCATGCAAGTTTGGGCCATTAATGAGTATTGATATTTTCCATGTTCAGATGGTATTGCTTTCCTAATTGACCTGTTTCTACTGAAATTTCATAACTATGTCACCTTTCTTTCTATTCACACCACTTCTCTCTTCTGCTGCTTTGGGTTTTGCTGATACTTGTAAAAACAAAATTGATGCCATAAGGCAAAATTAGTGATTCTAACTCCTCATCGTTTATCTCAGGCTCTGAATTGACATCTCCATCCTCCAGTCTATTTCTAGTCCAAGCACTTTACTTCTAGTCAATAGAGTTTAGATTCTGAGATTGCTATATGTGGTCATGCTAATGCCAGCGGAGAGGAACAGGAAAGGATATGATTATGATGGACAGAGGTGAGAGGAACACTGGAGACACAGCTTATAGAGAAGAGAATTATGTGGGGAGAAGTGAAGTCAGTGGCAGAATGTCTCTGTACTCTTTATTAGTGCCCAGCTATCTATCTGTCGTACTTGTCTCTGATGATTCTTACTCTGTGCAGAGAAAAACCCTGTGCATTTTTAATTCTTGCAACTCTTTAAAATTCAGTATGGCTGAAAAACAGGTTAGGTTTTCTACCTATCTTCTTTTCGTCTTCTTTCTGCACCTGCCTTCGCCCTTTTCTATTGTTCTGTATTCCTATTCCTGTATCTCTTTTCTGTTGGTTGAGAGGGTTCCTGGTTGGCTAGTTTGGATTTTTTAGCTTCTTCTGGGTTTTGAAATTTCCCTTATATTTCTAAATTGTCTTTTTCTTTTTTTTTTCTTCTATTAGGAAACTATCAACATTTTGTAATAGTCCTTCCTGCCTATTTCTTGTTCAGCAACATCCAGTAATATAAACGTCATGAACTGTGCTGAATTCTGCCGCTTTTATTAATTTTAATTCTTCTTCAGATACATTAGTTTATTATTATACTTGCACATTCATTCAGAGTTGCAGTAATAAGTAGACCTTGAACTGAGAGCTTAGAAGTGCTGTACTGTGCAGTAGAATAGTCATAAGCAGTTACTTTGTGGGTGCTGCAGGGCAGTGTGTCATCATATTTAGTCACATGGCAAGTAAGTGAATCCATGGTGTCCAAGGGGTTTTTGCTGCAAGTGCAGTGTTGCAGGGTGTGGATGCAGTGACACTGTTTTTTCCAGTGTGACTGGACACATAGGAGGACTAGTGAACAGAATTCAGTTCATTATAGAATTTTTTCAGGAAGTGTTCTTGTAGCTTCCAGCCCTAAGATTTTATGCCTGATCTCAGTAATGCTGTCAGAAGTTTAAGAATGTAAAATAGTCTGGTATCAATTCTGGCAAAAAAAAGAAGCCAGTTTTGTTTTTTATGACAAGTGGTCAGGTGCTTCTCTGAACCTGAATATGTGGTGATCTGATTATACTCCTTCCTTTTTGTGTTTTCACCTCAGAATCAAAGGAGAATAGAAAATGGAGAGGAAAATACAGTAATTTCAAAAGATGATGAAGAGAGAAAAGCTTTGTGTGTACTGGAGAAATAAGAATTGGGGGACCCAAAAGGATAACTTTATCTGAAAGGGGGAAAAAGTGAGTTTCAGATGGATGAGAGGGGTGAAGTAAAGAGGTCTGCAAATGTAGCAGAGTTCTCTAACTAACTGTGAAAACAACTGTTGTCTTTTGATGCTTCTCCTAGCCAAGGTGAAAGTGAAATCACTCATTCATTTATGTGGCTTTGTGTCATATCTTTTTCACCATAGTTGTGTCTGTGTCTGTCTTTTGTCTGCAAATGCCTAGTGATATCACTTAAAAGTATTGAAAATACAGAAATGATGGGTTTTGTTGAGATGAGGGAAGCAAGTTGAATAATCTTTTGCATGAAAGTTATGTATTTGTTCTTGAGATCCTAGTAACTAACATAGGGTCTCATATTTGTGTGTTGAAAAACTGCATTAAGGAAGATGTACACTTTTCTCCCTACTCAAAGCGGTCAGCTCTCAGTTCTTATGATCTGCTTGAACCCCATTCATGGCGGGTAGAGAGAAAAGAAGTATTTAAAATCAAACTTACCGGTTAACTATTCCCCTGACAGTTTCTTCCTACTTAACCAGGCTGGTCATGGCAGTGCTTTTACATGTCTTTCCCCTATACGCTTTGTTTCCTTGTCACCAGTTCAATCTGTGTTTTATGGTTATGACCTGCATCTAACAGGGATGCATTGTCAGGGATACATAAATTTAGAATTTGAGGATGGAACTAGAGAGAAAAAAAATCTCAACTGTTTTCTCTTGCTGCATAAAGGAAATGTGTTCATCAGTGTCATGTTGAATGTCAGAGAGTGTCTTTCGTGGGCCGGAGCCTTTCAGGGCCTCCAGCCTCTGATGTAGCTGGAGGAATTCTTCCCAGATGTTGCAAGAAGCAGGTATGTCCTGAATGAAAACTCTCCTTGGCTTTTTCATTACCTCTTGTAGCCTTATGCCCAGTTGAATTTGTTTTGTGAAAGCTTTGGAGATACTGGTTCTTAAATTGCCTTGCAAAAAATAATTAGACTGGCTATTTTTATTGTTACTGTCTGTGTTGATGTGTTTTCCTGGAAATACTCTTGGACAGAATTCAGTAAATATGGACCTCAATAATCATAACTTTGCTCAGTATGGTTATTTACCAGTGCTTAGTTGCTGTAAAATATGTGAATATTCCTGAAGTGATAGTAAGTAAAGAAAAATCTGAGAGGCCCACAAGGAAAATTTCCCAAATACTGAGATGGTCATAGACATGAAAGTGTGGAGATATCAGGCAAGTGAAAATAGAAAACTGTATTCAAGATTTACTAAGTTTTAACATCTCTGTAAAACTGAATCCACCAAGCAGTAATATCTCCCTAAAATTATGTCTTTATTGAAATATTTGCATTTCTCACCTGATTTTAAGTACCTGGGCATAATTTGCCAGCCTTATTGGGTAGCCAAGGAATGCAGATATCCTAAGGCAAATGATCATCTGGTCACGTGGTATTGCTTACACAAGTAATAGTTGTAACCAAATGGTATAAATCATGTAGTTTAGAATACTAATACTAATAATAACAACAACAATAACAACAAAAACAACCTATCACATTCTGTAACTTAGGGTAATGTAGTAAAAAGCAGTTACAGTAATACAACAACAGATTTGCTGTTTTGTAAAGAATGCTTCCTTTCCTATGCAGAATTTTTTTTGACACTCAATATTCTAGGTATGTGAACTTTAAACTTGTCAGACTGTTGTAACGTATTTGAAAATTATAGTAATTTGATTAAAATGTTGCCTATAAGGCAAGAGGTTCACTTAATAGAATCCATATGTAATTAAAGTGCAGAACCAAATGTAATCAGACCCCAGTGACTGGTGCCTTCATATTGATAGTTTTACAGTGGCCTCTGGGGTTGAAAGTTTATGTTAAAGTTACCAATGTAGCTGTGCTTCAGAAAAAAAGCAAGACACTGTAGCTGTTGAAGCAAATATGACAACATCCCAAACTGATAATCACACAACAAAAATAGTTGATACTCTGAATTTTAGGGCTGTCTTCCACTTGGCAGGTGGAAGAAGCACAAGACGGCTGTAGTGTGCTAGTCAGAGTTGCATTCTGCAGCAGTACTGCTATGTAAACATTCCCAAAGAGGGAAGTACGCCCAATGAGAGCAAGTAATGGTGTATTTTTTTAATAATATAATTGCTTGATTTGTGTGAATTCGTGTTTGAATCATCTGAAAGTTATAGACACAACACTATGTACCAAGCCACAAAAGAAGTTTAAAAAAATTTCCTGAACTTTAAAAAAAAAAATAAAATATTTTCTCTGGACAGTTTTAAGAGTTGACATCCTGTGTTAGAGTTCTCTAATCATCACCAGCACAATTTACAATCAGAACACACAGAGAGCCAGTTCAGACCAGCTCATCTGTTGACTTTGGCAGAAGCCCTTAATCTCACTGTGTGCAGCTGCCACTTGAGAGCTGGGGACTCGGCAGAGAGCCGAAGGAGGGTGGGATGCAGGGTTGGTCAAGGCATGAACACATAGGCCTGCTTCATTTCAACAGCCGTACACTGCTTTTTTTAATACTCTTTTCATTTTACAGCCTTTTTTTTTTTTTAACCTGAAATTAAATGAGGACCTCTCATGAGCCACTGCGCTCCAGGCATAAGAAATTTTAATGTCTGGCTTCCAGAAACTGTCCCGTCAAAATGTGCTTCTGATTAGGTGGCTTAATTACAGCTGTGAAAACAATGTTGATTTAGGCCTCAAGATTCCAATGCATGTCAGCCGTTATTAGCTAGCCTTGGACTGAAGCCACCATTTTAAAACTCTGTACTACTAAAGTCACACACTGCCTGACAACTTTTTATTTAGGCAGAAATGTTGCCAGAAGCAACACATTTTATGCAAAATATTTTTCATTGCGCAAATTTTGAATGTGACACAGTTGATGGACATAAAATGGGTAGTTATGGGTGGACCTCACCAAGTCCAAAACCTAACTTTTACGGAAAAATCCTTAACCCAACACATCCCCCTCTCCCATTTCAAATAGTTTTTCTAAAGTTTGACTGACATAATGCTTAATTTTAATTCCTTTAATTCAGTTTTATTCCAAATCCAGCATGTTGGTTTAACCACCCAATTTTATTGCATCTAAATTTTCCTGACAGTTTCATTTGCTGTTGGGAAATAAAATTGCCATTTTTGCAACATGGGAAATAATGGCTAGTTTCAAAACCAATATGTTTGAAACTTCCTTTGCCTGAAGCAGGTTAAGGCACACACTCAATTTACTTTAGGGGAAAAAAGCTCATTAAATAGTTTTTAATATTTTAATATAATTTAAGTAACTGCTTTCACAGTGGGAAAGCTTATTAGGCCCATGTATTTACACCTGCAGAGAGGTAAATATTGGGTAATTAGGTGGTTTCCAATAATTCAGTTTTTCAGTTGCAGGGTTAATGCTGTAAGCACTGTAGATGGACAGAATGAGTTCGCTGCATTTAAACATTACATTTCCACTTGTAGCACTTTACTTTCAAGTGCTTAAGAAAGAGCTTAAGTGGGGTTGGTTTTGGGGTTTTTCTTGTTTGGTTTGGTTTGGTTTTTTTCTTTGTTTGGTCTGTTCTTCAACTCTCCTTAATGACATGAATTGGCTAAGGAATGTGAGAGAATGTGTGTGGGTGTTAACTCTCAGCAGAGGTCGGTACTTTGGAAAAGTAAGATCTACATTCTCACTTCACAGTTGCCATGAAATTCCAAATGTCCATGCTGTGTGGTTTAATGGAAACCATGAAGTTCCTAAATGACCGCAGGTTTGTTCCGCTGTTAAGCACAAAACAAATCTTTCAAGTCATTGGCTAAGTCGCAAAAAAAGGAGGGTCATGTTTTCAGGAAGGTAATCTCCTTTCCTTTTTTTTCCTTCATGGTTTGCATTTCTATGGCATTAGAAATGTGTTTCTAGTGAGGTACTGGAACTACCAGCTCACAAACAAGGGTCCTCAGTTCCCAGGACTGAAAACAAGACACTTGGAAGCTAAAGCTGTATTCATCTCTTACCCTAAATGAAGGCCAGTGCAACAATTGTACCTTCAGGAGCAACTAATTGGAAATGGATTTAGAGAAACGAATTATTTGGATGAGGAAGCAAGTCTAAAGTATAGGTTCAAGTTTGCCCTGTAAAAAATCATCATGCATTCATTCTCTGCCTGTAACAGATTAGCAGAGAGCAAGGCAGTGAATGCCTACACTTTATTTTGTTCAGTTTTCAAAGGAGAAATACTGGAATGAGCTAGTCTTCTATTTTCTTTGCAAATACTGGGTGGGGTTTCCTGAAAAAGAATGTTTCAGAAATGCACCAGTTGCTGTGGAGGGCAGCTGTAAGTCAGGAGACTTTTAAAGCTAAAAGCCGTGTGATGGCTTTTTTCTTATTAGACACCTTTGCACTAAGTCTTTTGAAATTGTTTCATTGGTAATATGCAATGAGTTTTATTCATTGACCACATATGTTCGCTTCCTGTTTGCTACAAACCGTTGTTTCTTTTGCCTTCTTCCCACACCTGTCAAAGGAGCATCTCCAGGACATCAAATTAAAAGAAACATTTGTATATTATTACATATATTGTTATTGCTGCAGTAGAAATGAAAGTATTGGAAGCGCTAGACAGGCTGTTATTTCAAGAACTGGATATTATAGACCAGGACATTTAACCCTGGGAAAAAGTTTTTACAAAAGAACAGAGCCAAGGACACAATTTTATTGGCTTTATAGAAGAAAAGGAATATTCTCTACAAAGGCAGACAAATTCACTTCTTTCCAGACTCAAGGACTTTTAGTCAGGCCAGAAGGTGCTTCCTCCTCCCTTTTGAAGAAGTTATTTCAAGAAAGAGAGCTGGGAAGCTTCTATTATTCCCTGCTAAACTGTGGGTTAAACATAAAGGGAACGTCTGTTTGTTCTGAGATTCTGAATTTGTTGAGAAATTTTTGGAGGGGATTAAAGCATAGCTGTGACTGACCGAGTCTAGTGTAGATGCTTAAATGGTGAGTGAATCTATGCAATCCAGTCTGTCATCTTCCTGATATTTTCTTGACATTTTAAATTTAGATCCTACAAGGTATACTGTTGTGAATAATTATTTTCTTGTTTTGACACCTGTTTGGTTTTGTGTTTCAAGCTAAGTATGCAAAGCACTGTTTATAAGGAGAAAATTCAGATCTGATCTTCAGATATTAACTTTGATAAAGATCGCAAGATGTCTAGATGCAACCTGTGGATTGCAGTTCACTTGATCAGGATGATAGGTAATAGAAAGACAATTTTTGTTGTCTTTTTGCTGTTCTTGTTTACTTTATACTACTAGCTCACTGCTTAGATCACACGGGAGAAAACAGTTTAGAGTATGACCTAGGGCAGTGTTGCTGGGAGCCTGCCTCTTTCTCAGCTAGCCTCAGAAATGCATGTTTGTGCAACATGCACTTAAAATGTAGCATGGCTAATGTTATATGCACCCATTAAGAAAAATAATAATTAAAAAAATATGCATATATATGTATACACACACACTTTAAGTTTTGTAAAGCAAAATCTTTAAGAGGTTTGTGTTTCCCTCTGGATGGCTGAGAGGGAGTCACAGCCCCACTACCAGATCATACGGTGCCAGCTAGCAGTCAGCCTTCCCTCCACAGGAGACAGCTGTCTCTCATGCACTGTCTCCTCATTGTTTCTGCTTCTGGTGCACAGACTGGGGGGAAGGTCATGGGAGCACAAGGCTGGGTATTTTCTCTATCCTAGGTCCCCCAGCAGATTTTACCGTCAGAACTAACCTCACTAGTTCATGCGGGGGAGGGTGGATCCTCTTCAGGCCAAAGGGAGATAGTGAGCGCGGTAAAGGAGGATAGCTGCAAACCACAGCAGTCTACTTTATTTTGTGCCTTTCTGGAATTTATGAAATCAGGTTGTTTTCCTGTTGTCTTGTTAATTCTCTTTTCCCCTGCCTTCTCATATAATTGTGCATGTTTCCATCCTTTTCAACTGTGAAAAAAACTTTTGCATTCTTTTTTGTGACATGTTTGCAGTAGAATAACCTATTTCTTGTAAAAATACATATGTTTACCTACTTCCATTTGCCTGCATTTTGTAGTTTAAGCATAAAAGTTAACGTGAGAAGTGAAGAAAAGTCAAACCTTTGAAATATGTTAGAGAGTATGACTTGCAGAGATAGAAAGATAGGAAATTCAATTAGTGCACAAAGCATAATATTGTTCTTAACTCATAATTTTATTCCTGTAATGTTGGCATGATTTAAGGGAATACAGACAGCAAGTTACATCTTCATATTTCTTTTTGTTGGGTCTTACATATTTAAGACCCACTGTTTAATATTTACCCAACAGGGATTTATTTGTTGATTTGTTTATTTATTTATTTATTATTGTTGTTTCTAAGTTACGTATACAAACTTTTCATTGAATTCTGTGAAACTCACGCTATGTAGAGAAGGCACAGTTTTTCTAGTTGATCATAGCGAGGACCTATTTTCTCCAGAAACTGAACTCTGTGAAGCAGTTTGACCTGTTGAATAAACTATTCATTGAACAAATTTTTAAAATGGGAGATGAGCACTCCGTAGGGTAAAGAGCTTTGCTGTCAGCTAAAAGGATGTTATTATGATAATAATCTTGATTATTCAAATAACATTCGTTTTCTTCAGTTTATTTAACAGTTCAGTTAAAGAAACGGATTTAGAAAGAAACGTGCTTCTTAAACTGTAATTTCACTTCCCTATTTCACAGGAATTTGAGGGTTTTGTTGACTTGTTTTAGAAATGCCACCTTTTGGAAAGATAGGAGCTTCTTTGTGTCAAGCAATCAATTCACCCTTTTTTTTCTTCTTTGGTGGAAGGAAGGGTACCTTTAAAATGAACAGTGAGCAATAAAATTTACTCAAAATATGGTCACGAATAGTGTGGTTAATCACCAGCAGAGTTTCCCTGATACATGTGATGATATTAGGCAAGCAGTGACATTATGAAGATGCAATGATTCCATTTCGTCCTTTTCAGATGGGGTAACTTCTTCAATTCCTAAAGGAATTCCTATTTTCAGAGAGGCACCTATAGAGCTCTTAAAGCCACAGTGATTTAAGACACCACACCTTTGGGTCTGAGTCTCAACTGAAATTGGCCCATAAACTAATAGTTCACTTAGTAAATGTTGCCGTGAAGCTGACGTTGCAATACTTGCCTCTCTTAAATTTGTATGTTCACCAATACTTTGAAAACCTTTTATCCTGTCTAGGTGTTGCAGGTGATTTGACACATACAGTTTCTGAAGGCCAGAACCACAATAATGAAATAATTCACTAATTTTTCAACTTTTGTTGAGTACTGAGGGCCTCCTTTGATCGCAGAAGGTTCATCTCGTATGGTGGTTATATGCTTATGGTCAGGGGCCTGTTAGTCTTCCAAAGCCTGTGTGACATCAAGTTTCCTTTCACGAGGTCTATTAAATCCATTGCATTCTTTTGGGAGTCTAAGCATTAAACATTGTAACTTAACCAGGGCTTTGCAAAGCTTCCTGACACATCAAGTCATACACTTTAATTTTAATTTGTGTGTGTCAAAACATCCTATCGCTTTAAGTATTATGAGTTTAATATAATAACTTACTGAAGTTTACTATGCTTTAAATACAAGATTTTTAAAAGATTGTAATCTAAATGGGAGCGCTGAGTAAAGGAATTGAAGATAGAATTCTGGAATGTGCAAGGCACACCAGATTACTGAAACATCCCTATTTTGGGTTTTTGGTTGGGTTTTTTTAGAAAACCTAATTTTTTAAAGTTGTATTACCCCTTTCTTGTTTTACAAACCAAGAAGCTGAAAAAAACTTTCCCAAAATGCCGTGGGGTGACTCTATCATGTGTATCCCCTATCATGCTCTATGCCCAAAAAGCTCAGTTTAAAGGCACAGAAAAGGCACAATATTACTTTTTGGGCATAGAGCACGATAGGGGATACACATGATAGAGTCACCCCAAGACACAAATCTTCCTCCTATGTTCTTCATGACTCTTCTGATAAAAGTTTTACATACTTGATGAAAGTTTGGAGTGTTTTATGTGTTGGTGGTTTCTGGATTTTGGGCTGGTTTTTATTTGTTTGTTTGTAGTGTTATATGTGATGGTGGTGTCTGTTTTTGTTTGTTTGGGGTTTTTCTGTTGTTTTTAACTTTGTGCTTTCAGAACACACATTTGGCTTAAATATATATGAAAGGATGAAATTCCATTAGCATTTTTTTAATGTTTATTCATCTAAAATATGATTGGTATGCAGGAAATATTAGTTCCATTTGCCTAGTGGACTCACTTGAACTGCATATTCAACCTCACAGAAAGAGATGATCTATTACCTGAGCTAAGACCAATTATTGGAGGCTGTGCTCGGGAATCTAGTAAGTATAAAAAGTTCTGTTGAAGTAATTATTAGATTTTTTTATTTAATTTCAGTCTGAAATATAATTGTATATTTAGATTTGGCCAAAACCAGTAGAGACAGTAAACCTAGCTCACCCACACTCAAGTTGTTTATAACTGATAAGCTTGATTCCTTACCCAGTTACTGTAATTTGGATCTTGGATTTACAGAAGACCTATGTATTAGCCATCAACTGAAAATAGAGCCGAAAATGTTTTTTCTAGGCTATTCAGATATCAACTGGTACTTTATAAGCAATACTGCTGGAAAGCCAACTGTTAGCCCTGACCATTACTGTTAAAAAACTACCCTTTAGAACTCTGTTGAAGATACACTGTTTCCGATATTCCACGTAATATGTGGGAGAAGGATAGAAGTTACTTCAGCTAAGTTTTACTGGGCATCACGGAACATTAAAGTACTTGCCTTGAATAAGCAAACAAAATTTATAAAACTGTACTAAACCTACAGGGAGCCAAATGTACCTCTTCCTGGTGAATCTTTGTGTAATCTAATTTATGGGGGAGTGGGATGGAGCCCTTATCAGGATTTTGGCTAGGAGGTAGAAGCCTACACATCTGCAGTGGGCTATCCAGAAAGTGCATTGGCCAGTGCTAAAAGGATGGAACCCTTTTTTCTCCTAATACCTTGATGGTTTTAATAATAAACCTTGATTTACAGAAAATTAAGTTGGCAGTAACTTTAGTTCACTTCTAAATATGTGGTATAAGTCAGTCATTCTTTGCTCCATCACTAGAGGATCTTTTAAAAGAGACTTCTCAGTTTAATACAGTTATTTAGATTAACTGAGATTCAGATTAGCCTGTAGGCTGATGCAACTGTGTAGATGTTCTGACTCAAAATGCAAGTGTTTGTATTTTGGATATCAGATTCCAATCAGTCAGTTTTTCAAATAGGTGCATGTAGGTTGCATAAACCATGTCTGTATCCAGTTTATGCTCCTAGTTCCACTGTCTCCGAAGAGTGAACTTTAATCTACTCTTCGGTAGTGGATAGTAAAGGCTGTCAAATCTTGACATCAGCATATGCCTTGGCACTTCAGGATTACGAACAACACCGGATTATAATCTCAATACCTAGTGAACCAAAATAATATTTGATCACTTACAAGATCTACAGTAATATTATCCACTATGAGGCCATGCACGTCCCTGACACTTCATTTTAATTCTGAGTAATGCCATTTTCCTACATGGAATCTGAGTGAGGTGTTCGCTGTATCTTTTTCATTGCTGCAAAACTATCCACTTCTGCATCAGCAGCCTCTTCCAGGGTATGTGAGTTCCAGTTCCTTATGATTTGCTGCTTTTCACCACCTTTCATAAAGATAAGTTGGTTCTATGTTCTTCCCATAAATTCCTGTCAAGAGAGAAGTCTGCTTTACATCTTAATCAATGTATTTCTTTTTTTGTTTTCCTTACTTCTTGCTTAGGACTTCTCTTGAGCTTCTACTTTCTACAGTCTCAATGTCTGCTTCTCTTTGTGAAAATAAGATTTCTTGTGTGGAAAAAATGCCCTTTCAAAGATTTTTAAAGAGAACTGCAAGGGAACTTTTCCCTTTAGATATGCTGGGAAAGAAAATGGATTACATAACCTATGTGAGCTTGCTGTAGTTTAGCAAACCAGAACCTTAAAGGGCTATGTCCCTTTTGAGTCCTGTCTTGTTGGAATTGTTTTAGTTGAAACCCATAAGGCTACTAGGAGGTATTTGCTATAATGGCTTTCATAATTTTGCTGTCCAGACACCAGTGCTCAATCCAGACTCTTCCACCCTCTTCAGCAAAGAGTACTTGAGCATCATCAGTAATTATACATACATATTGACTTTTTAAGGGATTTTTCTAACCTACTCTGTATATTTATATAGAAATATACTAGAGAGAACTAGTGAGCAAATTGAAGCATTCTCAAGGCATCTGTCAGCAAAGTAACAGTGAGTTGCATGTTTGTTCTTGTTTTTCTATAAGCCATCAAGTGAATCCTAAAATGTTAATTTCCATATTTTTAATAGTTCATTTGTTTTATTAGCTACACAGATCCATATTTCTAAAAATATTCCTAAAAAATATTGCATATTTGGCAGAAATGCGTAGCAAAAATTAATCTTCTGAATACCTAAAGATTTTTTAATGCAAGAAAGCTGAATCCTAAAGACACTTGCATTGTTTGCAGACCTTCTTCCTTTATGTTGTTAAGTGCTACTATTGTAAATAATTACTTTTTCCCCTCTTTCCCCTTGAAACCAAATTGCTGTTACAAATTGCTGTTAGTATATTTTTGTTAAGTATGAAGTGATTGAAGTGTTTTACTGAATCAGTGTAATTTCTTTTTTTGCCAAAATGTCTATGATTATTAGCTCTAGGATAGTCTTTGGTAAGAGATGAATAAATGCACTGCTGGCAAAGGTCCACTGTCCTTGTTCCATTTAGTAGCAGAATGCCTAAATTGTAGTTGCGCCGGTTCGTCGCAAACAGACAAAAAGGAAGGTAGCATTTTGCTGTGCGTGAGCAGTTAGAGGGCAAGCAGACACCATGCACCTTGACCACCTATTATGAAGCTTTTTGCTGCAATGTCAAGTGAAAGCGAGTTAATTGGGTGAAGCTGTAGAGCATGTTAGGGGCATGGTAAAGGGTTGCTGTCTGACAGCTGAATGTCAGCAGAAGCTAGTGAAGTGTGGCTGAGAGACAGAGACCTGTCACAAAGTTCATGTGGACTGTAGCACAGTTAGGGAGATGAAACGTGGTTCTGTCTCACTTTCTCCCTCATTGCATTCAAGCACCTTAAGATTTCACACTGTATGTGTCAACCCTTGTTCTCTAAGCTGTTTTCTCCTAACACTTCTGCATTCAAATGATTGGACAGAAGATGCTAATGTTTGGCAAAATGAATGTAAATACACTTTTTTCCTTTTTCTGCTAGAGCAGCAGTATATATGCAACTCAGATGAAACTTTGAAGGCTTACGTCAGACAGTCCCACTGGTTAGGAATCCGGATGATGGCTGAATACATATCTCACGAGAATATGAAGTTTAACACTTTAAGTAGTGGAATAGGGACTGTTTTCCCAGAAGAAAAGGCTAAGTGGGAGGGACTACTTTGTGAGCTGGTGGTGCCTTAGTATGGTGTTGTGAGTCTTTTAACCTCTTGATTGTAGTCTTGTTCTCCCCTTCTTGCTGGAAAGAAATGGAGAGCTGAGAGGGAACCATGAGAGAGCGACATACTGATCTAAGGCAATGAGAAGCTGGGAGAAAATTAACATAGTAGGAAAGCCTTCCTTGGAAGCAAGAGAGGCATCAGTTAAAGGCAGCAATGACCTTACACACTGCTGTGAAACAGAGTGGTGTCATAATAGTAAGTGTAGTGTGCCTTTCAGTGTTGTTTGCAGCATGCAGCACAAAGTAAAGCAATAGTCATTAGGGCTGGCCACCAAGATTCTAAATAAATAAAAGTTGCTTCCATTCTTGAGAAAGTGGAAAAAGAATGATAGGTATCATGGGCAAAAAAGTACTAAGGAATTTGGAAGCTCGGATTGAAATCAAAATAGACTGGTCATTTCACCATGAAAAAAAGACCACGGCATTGTTTGTCTAATACTTTGGTATTATCAGTGCAGTGCAGAGAATTTGACCTAAAAATGGGAAACTTCCCTGTGTATTCCAATGAAGCATCTGGAACAAAGACTTGTGGTATAGGCTGTGTGTGGAATTTGGCCAAAATTTTTAGAAAACATCAAAATTAGCAATGCAGAACCAAGTTATTTGTCTTTAAGCCAGCAAAACATTGAAGATAAAGTGTTCATCTGGTGTGATAATCCATCCAATCCTGTGTGTTCTTCAAACATACCAGGTTTAAGTATGTTTGAATGAAACAGGATTTTCTTCTAGAAAAACAAATACAATATATAATGAAATATTTGTCTTAATTGCTTTTAATTGAGCCTCCAGAGTGTGATTTCACTGAATGAATTAAATGCAAGAGCATTAGGAAAGTAAGAAAAATTGTAATTTTCGGGTAATATAGACTCCTGTTTGTTTAAAAACTCCTGAAAGTGGAAGAGGGAATTCTTGATAATGAAAAAAGCCATTAGTATTGTTGGCTAGCAGCACCCAAAGTGTGTTGTGTGTCTACCTTCCTGACTTAATATGTAATGAGTTGGCAGCCACTTGAATTATTCTCTGATAGCAAATTGTTTGCACAATTCAGGCAGGAGTGCTGACAATTAAAATTTATCCCGAATGATACCGTTTTCTTACATTGTGTCAGAGCACCAATTTAGTCCCACTGCCTCAGCATACAGAATTGCAAGATCACTGACATGGGAAGCAAACTTTCCAGTTTCGGCCAGCATACAATTCCTGCTTTGAAAAAGTTTGTAGCTAGCAATGTATTGGACTGACATCCATCTACAAGTAATACTTTCCATTTTAAATACCTGTTCATAGCATTTTATTTGATTATTTCACTGAGAGTAAGAAATGGCTCTTGGAGTTACTTTTAACAGGAAAAAAAAAAAAACAAAACAACAAAAAAAAGAGCAGCATACTGGAAGTCCCTTGGCATTGTCTGGCAAAAGGCAACTCAGTTTTGGAAACAGCAGTCTGAGTAGGAGGTTGTGAATGATCTGACAATGTACATCTTCCTCTACAGGGAAAGAGGGTTTCCACATAAGTGCTGCAAAATGGTTGTTGAAGACAGTGGTTCTTTTTTTAACACTTACTGGAGTTGATATTGCAGCAGTGAAATGATGCAAGGTGCAAGGATAGCATAGGTGGGAGAAGCTGAAAAGAATATTATTGGCCATTTGATTTGCTGCATACTGGTATTACTGTGTATTTGTATGTTCTGGAGTTGGGCTGAGAGGAGTGAGTATCAGAAATCAATTGTGTTGACTGTTTCTCACTTTCCCCCCACCATTCTCTGCATATGTACTTAAATTACAACTCTTCCTACTCTTGAGAAACTGTTCTACTGCCTTTCCAGAGATCTTAGGGGTCGCTAGAATTCCGAAGAAACTACAGCTTACTCCTCCCTCTGCACTTCTGTTTACTGTCAGGCATCCTCACACACCTAAGTGCCCTGTATTCTGGTGAATTCCAGATCACATTTTGGCCTTGTAATTCAACAATTGTGTTGCATTTACATTGAGATATAACTCTGAACTTGTTATTACACCTACATCATCACACAGGTAGGGAATTGTCGTAACTTGTATTCAGTTTTAATCTTTATGCTCTTTTGTCTCCTATTTGATCTCTTCTGATTCTAAGCAGTTTCACGGCTTTTTTACCTCAGTTGAAGCCAGTTGTTACTGCATGAATAACCCTGAAGCCTTAATGCACAAAACTCTTATCACTATTTATTATTCTGATTTGCTAATAATATATTTTTTAATAAGATAGCATGTAACATGTCAGAAGAAAGCAGAAGAGAAGTTTGGGCTACTGTGTGTTGAAATTGAGTATTTGAAAGCAGTTTGAAGTGACAAAAATTAGTGGTGGGAAACCTGAGAAGTGGAAGAAGTTTTTGTAATAACATTCATAGCTGAGGGAAATTGAAAAGCTGTGAAAATTTTCCAGTAAAATTATCTTTGTGTAAATTTTGAAGGCTGAAACTGTTCTGACTGATTGGCAGCTTCAGCTGTAGATTTTTCTCCTACAATTGAAGATAAACAGTATACTTGTAACAGTTTATTTCCTTATGACATTATCTGTTTGCACTGCTGTCATAACACATGCATAGTCTTCTAATTTCAAGTGTCCAGCTGTGCGTATTATTCCACAAATATGGATATACAAAAGCAAAATGGGCATCTTTGATCAAAACATGATGCTATCGGGTAGGCTGGCATTGCAATAAAAACATAGTATAACAGTATTATAAATGATGGTACGAAAATATTCCCTCTCAATATCATCATAATAAAGCAAGCCACTATAAATGAGTTTTAACTGTCATAAAACAGCTCATATATCATGAGACAACCTTTAACTAGATCCTAAATTTGAGCTTAGGTTAGTCACAGAGCAACCATAGAGAAGAACTGTTTTAGAAGCCTTTTCCATGTCTAGTAAAAAATTGCTTGGGTTAACTAGATTTAGAAAGCAATTATTCCATAATATAGACCAACTTTTCATATTTTGCCTTTGAGAAAACATATTTTATAAAGTTAGGCTATCAAACTTTGAAAAATATGCACAGGACATGACCAATTACTATATTACATAAATATTTTGAAAGCATATTTTTGCTAGACATATGTGTCCTAAATATCTATTTACCTGGTGAAGTGTAACAGTTCAGATGGAGTCATGTGCAGCTTACAGGGTAAATAAAAGTGCTGCGCTAAAGATTTACCCAAACAGACACCTTATTTAAGATAAATAATTCCTCTTTTAAAAATTACCTAAATACATATTTATATGATGGATTATCACCACAGCTCTGGCATAGTCATTTGAGTTTGTCAATTTAATACATGTTTTAGAAAGGTGTCTAAATACAATAATGGTGAAAGAGGTCTGTTGGGGAAATTATAACTGCCTTTAAAATTCCTCTGTAAAGGTATGTGTTCAGACAATGAATAACAGTTCTGAGTATTTTTTCTTCTAACCTATAGAATACTATTTTTTTATTCATCATGAGGATATATAAAAATATTAGAGCAAAACAGTTCTTATGAGTAACAGCCAAAATTTTTTTTTTACATCAATCACATTGCTATTAAATCTGATTTCCCTTCTGTTCAATGACTAGTATTCTGTTCTTTGTAGAAAGTGCAGCACAGACTCTGGATAACTAAACCAGAGCTTTTTTTTTCCCCCAACAGTGAAGCTTTTACTGTAACATAGTCTATTGACTTGCTGCCAATCATTAAGTTTCATACATTTTTTTTGCAACTCTCAAAGGAAATCTGATTTCTTATCTCTTTTCTGGGATGTTGATGCCATATTCTTCAAAAAAAAACCCCTCGCTACAGCTTGGGAAAGAGTAATATGCAAGTGTAATCATAGCATAAGATTTTTTATTCATTGTGGTATGCTGATTAATTTCAACCCAGTTGAAAGCAGTACAAACCAAAATGTTTAAATTTGTCTTCAGTATTTGTTATCCAGAGTGAAACCCATTTGTAGCTTACAGCTTATTGATTTAATTTTTTTTACATGTGGAAGTTTTTTTAGAACATCACAAGTTGTTTGCGTATTTCAATACTGTTGTAATGTTTTAATGAATGATTCTTATTTTAGAGAGAATTTTGTCTGTGTGGTCAGCTGATTAAAGTGTACAAAGAATAGACTGTAAATTGGTATAGTAGCCTTCACTGAGATCCCAATTCAGGTCTGCTGGTACAAATGCAGCAAGTCTCATTTGTGCATTGGCTTTTTAGCAGTTCTCGTTTGGTAGAGAGTTGAGCTCAGAAGGACGGAAAAACTAGAGTGCTACAGATCTTACTTGCTAGTCCTGCTGGTTATCTCGTCCTCATCAGCCCTATAATTTAGAAAAATTCAGGGCACTACCTCATTTTAACTATGTACTTGAAACAGTCATCTAAATCTGCTACTGTATGAGTTCTTAATGAAGGTCTAACATAATCTGGTTGTTTACAGTGGCTGCAATATAGCTTGTGGTGAATCAGGAAATGAAAAGAGTCCATATCAAAGGGAACTGTTGAAGTAGGTGTTAGAGGCAACAATTGATTTTTCTTCAGCAATAGTAACAGAGGAAAGGGGAATCTTTCATGAGTGTGTCTTTATATGCATGATTGAGACTGGATTTGTTGAAATATGAATATACACACACCCTTCAGCCTCTCTCCAGATACCTATGAGTATGTGTATTGGAATCTGTGTGTCTATATATATGGGTTTATGCCTCAATGTGTGTGTGTTTATATACCCATGTATACCCTTCCTTAAATGCTGAAGAGAGAGTGTTCTAAACCCCAAAGATACTGAATGGTCATTCAGTGTGTTAATTTTTTTATTCCATAATTATGCTTTGCATGTGATACTTTCACGTATTTTAAGACCTGATGAAATGTTTGCTATTTTCACCTCTTGCAGTGCTTTGGTAAAGGGCAGAAGAGCAATATGTTTATTTGTTTAGGGGAATACAGAATGTCTTTCTTTACAATTTTTTTAAGAATTACTAGTACTCATATACTGATATTATCCATAATCTTTCAAAATAGGATGCCTCATGTTTTGGTGTTGGAAGTTCTTTAATGTTGAATTTTAACTAGTCTAACCTTTATATCTGTTTGACTGAATGTTGAGACTTATTGAAGTATGAATCATGTTCCCATCAATGTACATTCAGAGTATATTTTCTGAGCATTTTCTAACAGGCTAACACGTGAATAGTATTAAGTGTTTGATTTCAATTGATGATAAAATACATTTAAAAGTAAACAAATGCCTTCGATGGTTAGCATGACACATGTTTCCTAGTAACAGTGACAGGGAGACTGTAGAAAAAGTTTGCTTATTTGATAAAAAAGAAATCTGGTAATTATAATGAAGAGGGGTAAAGGTTCTCCGTAAGTATTTGTAGCACTTCAAATAAGGTAGGTTATTGTTTTCTAACACTTACTTGTGCAGAATACCTGAGAAAATGTCCTTTGTTTCTTTTTATTAAATATGACTATTGGTTCTCAGGTTTAAAACAAGAAGAAAACACTTGCAAATACTTCATATACATACCTTTGTGAAAGGAATTTAAAAGTAAATGTAGATTCTCTTTTGGTTGTTTTTTTATTCTTTATTTATCATTCCAGGAAACAAGAGGTAGTTCAAACATCAGTGTGGCTCCAAGCAAGAAATTCAGCCTGACCAGAGTTCTATCCCAGACTTTTTGGCATTGCAAGCTGAACCTGACACATCCTACAGAGTTATGCAAAACAGAGACAGTTCTCTGTCTTCAATCTGTTTCTTCAGCCTGGATGTCACATCCAATCCCAGAAGAACAATGGAAAATGGATTTTCAGATTCTTAGTATCAATAATCTTCTAGAAGGGAAAAATTGTATTAATGTAAAATGATGCAATTAAAGTGTAATTTTGTTGCTATCTTTGAATTGTAGTTCAGCATTTGTATTTTTTGACATTAATTTTACGGTTTTATGAAAATGTGCATTTGTATGTTCACATTTCTGCACTTGTCAGTTTTGCATACTGAAGCAGTTATTTCTTTAAACTTTTATTTATTGCAGTTGTTCATTTTTTATGTAGTATATTTTTAAATGTTAAAGAATGACACATTTTGGGTAATTTTCCTCAGTCTTAAAAAAAAATCAATAAGCCATTTTAGTCTCTATCTATCAAAGTTGTTTCATACTTGTCTATTTTAAAGCAGGACTGCAATACTTTAATAGGATTGAGAGAGCTATTTGAAATGTATGCCAATGATTCCTGTCATTTCATGGCAGCCCTGCCATGGTTCACTGAGCCCCCTCTTTTCTCTTGTCAGCTCAACTGAAGACAAGCATTTAGTTGCAAACTTTAAGCAGGTTGTGCAAAACAGAAATGATGTGACTGCTTCTCTTCCTGCACAATAATGTCACTGCTGGTCAATGTGAGAAGGTCAGGTTGCTCCTTGTAAAGCTACATGATACCACTTGCCTATTTGAACAAGTTAAGTTAACCACTGAATCTGGTCCCTGCAGGCGCTGAAAATTCACCCTTTTATCAAGTCTGCATTTCATAAGAAAGAACAATTGTGGAGGCAGGATTTCTGATGATATGTTTATATACTTTATAAGGACAGTTCCCAAACCAGTGTTGCAGGTAATGTTTTTAGTTTAAACTGAAAGACTAAAAAGTAATGGCTGTTTTGACCTTCAAATAGGCTCCTTTTTTGTTGTTGTTGGTAGGGCCCAAGAGTGACGCCCATCTTTGATGCTGACAGAATTTAAAGCAAGGCCATTGCCCTGCATTTTCTGCCTTGTAGCACACAAAAGTAAAATTGTATGTCAGGCCGAGATGTCGGGGAGCTGACAAGATGCCCCAGTGACATTTCAGCTGGAAAGAGCAAGTGTCTTGCAACCAAGTGGTCAAATATCAAATAATAGGTCAAGCAGGAAGGAGCTGAGTTCTAACCACAAAGAGGTTTCTGGTAACTTACTTGACAAGCTTTTGGGTGCTTTGTGGCTTGACAAAGTGATGTTCTGTTGGGTATCGCTAGACAGACTGTTCTTTATCGCCTTCAGAAGATCAGACATTGACATTGATTAAACTCTTTAACCCTTAAAGGTTAAATCCTAGCATTTTCATCATTGTGAATGAAGAACAAAAGAAATTTTGTAATATACCATTTGTTTTCATATTAATCACAGAACTCCCTAGTGCTATTAACTTTTGATGTGCTGTGTAGTTTTTGACAAAAAGATTGAATGCAAAATCCATATAATACATTGTTTCTCAGTATAGGCCTGTGATACATTAGAAAAATAATATTATGCTTTATGGAATTTGTAATTTCTTCTAATATGTCAAATATAGGATTTGACTCTAAAGCTTCATGACTACTACTGTAGTTCCATTTTGGATGGAAAAGAATATTTGCATAAAATGATATACCACTTAAAATGAACAAATCTTCCAACTACCCTTGTTTTCAGGTACTCTAGAATCATAGACTGTCCTGAGTTGGAAGAGACACACAGTGATCATCAAGTCCAACTCCTGGCCCTGCATAGGACAATCCCAAGTGTCACACCCTGTGCCTGAGAGCACTGTCCAAATGCTTCTTGAACTCTCTCAGGCTGATGCTGTGACCACTTCCCAGGAGAGCCTGTTCCAGTGCCCAGCCACCTGTTGGTGAAAATCCTTTCTCTGATATCCAACGTAAACCTCCCCTCACAAAACTTCAGGACATTCCTTTGGGTCCTGTCACTGGTCACCACAGAGAAGAGATCTGCCTGCCCGTCCTCTTTCCTTCTTGAGGAAATTGTAGACTGCAATGAAGTCTCTCCTCAGTCTCCTCCAGTCTGAACAAACCAATCCACTCCTAATATGCCTTTAAATTTTCAACAGAAGACCTTTAATCTAAGGTAGCTCCAAATTTTCAGGTATTCTCTATTGTCCAGTCCATTGCTCACAGCCACAATGTGCATGTATGTGTGTATAATAATACAGAGCCATGAAATGCCAAATAGTAAATCCTGAAGAACTCTTACATGTAAGAGTCAGCTGACAGAGGAAGAACATTCCTTTTCTTTATGTATTTAGTCTTGAATACTGAAGAAAGAAGTTTTCATTTTCCTCCAATTGTCTTGGCTCCACTCTTTCATGATAGTGGCTATTCTTAAAGGCACCACAAGTACTGTATTCTGCTCTTCCAAATTTAATGTCAAAGATCTGTTATATTAATATGAAGAATGAAAGAATATATCTCACTGATCATTTTCCTCTCTACTGTGTACAGACACATTTAAGCACTTTACTTTTTAAAGTATATTCTCATGGTACTCTGTAGTTTGAGAAAAAAAGTGCCTATTTTTTGCTATGTGGTCTCAAGCTGCTGAAGATTTGCAGCCTGCGTGTCCCTTTCCCATCACTGCAAGTCTATGTGGTATTGTGCGTGTAGAGACAGAAAAAGGATTTTTTTCTGAAATCCGTATCTTATTGAGAGTAGGACTATATCCTCCAGTTACTCCAGTTACAGCTCCAGTCATGGGCTCCAATCATGGATTTCAGAGGGACCATAACAATGGCAAACTGACTGTAGTTAATAGGAATGATCGAACGAGCTATCATTTCTCACAAGAACTAGTTTGTAAGTTTTCATTGAAGGAGAACATCTACCTCATTTGCTCTATTTAAATATTGACTAACTGTGAGTTACATGCACTTTTTCTTAAAGCTATGCACTTGGAAGGGACTTTGAAGTATCTTTTATTTGGCTGTCAGATGTCCCATTTGTAATCAAAATCTCCTCTTTCTTGTACTGTGAAGAAGCTGAGAGTAGTAAACTGGATTATCTTTAGTGTGATACTCCTGAGTTGCTTTTCCATGTGTTTGATAAATTGAAATTTGTGATAAATTCCAAATAAATAGAAGATCCCCTGTTAGTAGTTTACAAATGAAGTTTGTAGTTTACCAAAGCATAGTTTTGCCTATCTTTTGGGGGCACAATAAAAGTCACGCTTGTGTAGAATGTGGCAACACAGTTCAGTAACAGTAGCTCTCAAAAGAACATCCTGTTATGTACCATCTGCACTGCCTTGCTTTGAAAATTACAGAGCTTGAGACCTTGATCCTTACTTTCGAAGCTTTTCATTTTTAGGGCCTGGAATTTGAGGAGGACTAGTTACACTTGTATAATTTCAGTTTCATCAGCAGCACTTTTCCAGGAGAACAACCAGTTTCCTTAGAAGTAAGCCAGTGTTTGGTGGGGCTGAAATATTCTCCATGGTTTTTGAATGTGGTGCAACAAATGATTGGCTTTCTGGTCAGTGTCAAAATTAATATTAATTTATTTATCCACCAAGCAACACATGTCTGAAAAGAGACTGTGAAATATATTATTTCTTCCCTGCTGTAGGTCTTATAGCTATTAGTACAAGTTGTGTGTGTGCCTGTGTGCACACATATGTATATCTTTCTCAGCAAAGATTTTGGTTGTTGGACTGACTGTATTATCATTCCACATATTCTAAGCAATTCCTACTACACCATTAGTACAGAGAGGTTTTTTGGCTCCTGTCTCCCACAGCTATTTGCAAATTCAGCAGAAGCTTTACTGCCTGTTAAGTTGGATAGACATTTTTGGGAGTATCCTCCATTGTAAAAGATCTTGAATTCCTTTACCAAGTTAATCCAAGGGAGCTGAGGTTTGAAGGCACCTCTGAAGATCATATATTCCAGTGCCCCTGCTCAGAATACAGTCAATTACAACAGGCTGCTGAACATTGCCTTTTGTCCTGTCACTTGCACCACAGAGGATAGTGCAGCTTCATATGCTTTAATTTACAGGTATTTACACAAGATGGTAAGATCTCCCTGAGCCTTCTCTTCTACGAGCTAAAAAATCACAGCTCTCTCAGCCTCTTCTCATATGACAGATGTTCCAGTCGTTTTATTAGTCATCTTTTTGGTCCTTCACTGGCCTCACTCCTATATTTCCATCTCTCTCATGTGCTAGGGAGCTCTGGACTGGAGCCATTACTCCAGATACAGAGTCACCAATGCTGGATAGAGGGGAAAGATTGCCTCCCTTGACTTGCTGGCAGCTGTCTTCCTGATGCAGCCCAGAGGGGCTGTTGGCCTGCTTTGCTGCCAGGGCACATTTCTGCCTCATGGTAAACAGGAAGACCGAGAACCTCCAGGTAATTTTCTGCCAAACTGCTGCCCCCCAGACACTTGGTCCTCTGTCAGTCTCAGGTCCCCATCCTGTCCTGGTGCTGGAGGCTATTCTCCTCAGGCAGAGCAGCCTTTCTTCTCTTGAATTTCATCAGGTTCCTGTCAGCCCTTCTCCAGTCTGTCAGAAGTCCCTCTGGATGGCAGCAAACCCTTCTGATCCATCAACCACTTCTCCCAGCTTAGTATCATCTGCAAACTTGTGGATTTTGCACTGGGTGCCACCATCTGAGCCATTAACAATGTTATGAGTCTGTACTGGTCCCTGTATTGACTCCTGGGGTACACCACTAGTGACTGGCCTCCAGGTGGACTTTGTGCCATTAATCACAATCCTTTGAGCTCACCAGACAGTTTTGCAACTGACTTACTGTCCGTGTATCTAGTCCATAATTCCTTACTCAACAAGTGGGACATTTTATTTTGTAAAGAGCTCTCCAAGTTTCCAAACACAGCTAAAGCCCTGGATTAAGTGAAATGCAATATTTTATATAACCTCTTTGTCAATTAGGTCAGTTTGATCATTTGATTACTTACAAGAGCATCTGATCATTCTGCTGTCATTCTGTACTTGAAAGGTTTTCCAGTGCTTTAAATTTAAGATAAATTTGCATGTGCTATAACTTAGCTCCTAAAAAAATATTTAAACTCTCTTCTGATATACAAAATTGCTTTAGTAGCATTTTTCTTCTGATGTTTTTTGTAGTTCTTTGATTATTCTCCAGTGAATAAACCCCAAAAAACCCCTGGTAGCTTCAGAGTTTCAATCAAATCTATATGTGAAGAGCACCACTCTTCTACTGCTGGTGATGTATGAATACCAAGCTTACTCAGCATTTCTCTCTCCATTCTGTTGTTGCTTGGCCTTGAAATCCAAACTAACAAAAGAATCTATTAGGACAGTCTTTCGTAACTTTTCATCTTTCCCAGTGTGAAATTACTAGATTTTGTCTAACCTAACTTCACTTTGGTCTTCGTAATCTGATCATTTTTGGACAATCATTTTGCATCATATTCTCCAAATGGCCTAAAAATGTACCTCTGTATTTCCTCAGAAAGTGCTTGTCTTCTCTCCTCTTTGCTGAATATTCAACTATACCAGTGGAATCTGCAGTGATTTTTGCATAAATTATTTAACATCTTTTATGTACAAAGTTTAAGCTGGAAGACTTGCATTTTCTGATAGATACTCTGACTTCAGTTTTACAGACTGAGACGTGACTTTCAATTAGGTATCTGCAAATTGTCCTTCAGTGGGAGATGGAAGGTGACATGCTCTTTGTCATGCTAACATGGATCTGATCGCTGTCACGGGGAGCATCATGTAGGAATTTTGGGCAATTTATATAATTTTATGTATTGCAGTTCAGTGCTTTACAAACCAGCCATTCAGCAATGCATATGAAACTGAATCTTTGTCTGCTATTTCTGGTGTCCAGTGGCTGATGAATAAAATTGAACAAAGACAAAGCACAATATGAGGAAGTGTCTGAAAACTAAATTGTTTCCAATGCTCAGCAGGAGGTAGGGAGATCCACTGAATAATTTTTCTTCAGTTCTTTACCTGCCACCTCTATTGTACCATGCTTCTTGTCTCTTTATAAGTACTAATAATTATTACTGATATCAAGTTGCCTTCTCATGTCTCTACTGTGTCTGATTAAAGCTTCGTAAGTGGTTGGATTTTGTTTCAACTAATTCCATGAAAGTCATTCATTAAAAAGTAGAAAACATAACATTTAAAGATTAGATTTTAAGCTCAAGTATTGTCACCATTATTGTATGAGTATCCTTTCTTTTTCTTGGTAAAAAAATATTTTTAATCTCCAGCTGCATGATGGTAACAGGGAGATTGTTCAAAATTAAAGCAATGCTAATTATGTTTAAATAATTACATTTCTTTTTGTGTGATAAACAGCTAACCCATATAGCAGTCCCACTAACTGTTGACTTGCAGATGTCTGAATGGTTTAGTTCACACTAGTGTTGTGGTCCTAAAAGTCCTGGAAGCAAGCATCATAAAGACTGTACTTGTGAGCAGTACAGTTAAGAAAGGCATAAACCTTCTACACATTACAGGAAAAATGCTATTAGGCTTAAAAATCTGGCACATGTGCATAGCAAAATAAGTGGGGGGAACTTTTGTATGAATCAGGCAAGAGTTTCAGTAACTTTCAGTGTATGCTGTGTTGACTTGCCATCAGGACTTCGTACATAAAGTCCTTCTTATGCATGGGATTCTATTGGCACACGTGAGGAGGAACCCAAAGCTACACTCCATCCTGCGACATTCATATACAGCATTTGAGATTTTTGCTGACTAAAAAGCTTTTGAAAACTATTTGTAAACCTCAGTCCATGAGGTAATTATCAAAACAAAAGCAAGAGAATTGTGAATTAAATATTAAATCATTTCCTACCTCAACGCCATGTGAAGGTTAATAAAATTTGTTCCCATGGACAATAGCATGGGAGAAATCTTAGTTGCAATGTTTGCAGTAGTAGATAAATCCTAGTTTCAGGCTTCATTCTCAATTGGCTTACTGAAACAAATTTATGTCAGACATTTGGGGTGGGAAGCTGTATACATTAAAGCACTGACCTTAACGAGAGTCATGCAGCTAAAATCCTGCACTGTTCTTTTAAAATGTCAGGGGTTAATGTTATTTAAATGCAGTATTTGGTGGTTTAATTGAGTCATGCTTCGTTGTCTTTTACTGCACATTAATGCCAATGAAACACTGATTGTTGACAGAAAGTTCTCTTCAGCAAAGTATACACTGACATATCGTGCTGCTATAGAGAAACCAGTGTGCAAGACAGAATAGTCATACTCTGCTGGCGCAGGAATCCTGTGCTGTCTAAATGGTGGCAATATCCATAATACACTGACAGAAAATGTGAACTAGGCTTGATTTTGTTGTATATGTTTTCAGACTGCCTCTTGAGACAACTGGCAAGACTTAATTATTGAGTCTTTAGACAAATAAAATAATCTCAAAGGGTTTTTTGTTGGATGTGTCACACAAGTTAGTAAATGTACCTTGAAAAGTACAAAGCCAACTCCTGAAGAAAGTTTTGTTATAGAAGTGCTTTCTGACAGCTTTTGTAATCTGGCCTTAGGACACACCAATGGCTTTTCATCTTGTCTTTCTCTAAGTTTGGAAAAAGTAACTTCTTGTTATTTCTCTGAACACTTCTCAGTGTTAAGTCTTTCTGCCAGCTTAAATCCCCCAAGAGGGAATAGATGCTGGCTTGGCAATTAAGATGTAGAAAATAGTGCAAACTGTGGACTCAAAAGCTTTTGAAGAGAAATACAGGAAGCAACAAACATTAGTTTACAAGAGCTTGTGTGCACACTGGGTAGGATATATTTGGTGGTGTGCTTTTGCACGGTAGAATAACTATTCCAAAGTAACTGCCCTCATGTGGACAGCTGCTTTATACTTTGTTATTTTGGCTGGAGTAGTCTACATGCTGTTTGTCTAGTCCCATAGGACTTTGTTACACTTTTGGGCTCTGAGCTTTCCAGGATTTTTCTCATGACTGCAGGGTGGTTTCTGGAAGTCATTAGAATTCTGTCTTGGAAATGAGTTTGCAAATGCTCATGAGTTACGACTTTAAAAAAATTTTTTTCAAGCCCATGTCATTTTCCAAGTTGATATCAGCCAGCCTGGTTGAAGCTTGCAACTGCAAATAGGCCTAGCTTGTGTGAAACTTTTGATGCATTTGGTGAATTTCCTGGTCCTTACAATATCTTATTAGGTGGCATTGGTACATCGCACTTGGCCTTCTAAAGGAATAATTAAGTGTTTGAGTCTTGTGTGAGTAGTAAATCACAGAGTGATTTTGAGGAAACTCGTAATAGTCAGCTTTTTAGTAGCAGCATTTAAGCTCATTTAAAGACCTGCCTTAATAGGTCTAGCTAAATATATTTAGTTTTCTCCTTGTGTCTAAGATATTATGAAAGTGTTGGAAGCAGATTAACTGCTTCATATAGGAATGACTGGTGATATTTGTAGATCTGTGTCTTCTTCCAAGATCTGCACTGAGTCTGTTGTATACTACGAAGAGCTGTAGAGTTCAGCAACTCTGACCTGTGGGGACTTAATTCTCTCTACTGCTGGGTCAAGGGCAAAATGTAGATCTTTCTAGCTTCCAGAAACTCACAACTATGCTGCAAAGAGCACTGAGCAATACAGAGGCGTGAAGCCATAAGGATAAAATAAGGAGACTTGTGGGAATCTCCTGCAGGTCAAAGTATAATTGTCCATGCAATGCATTTGTATATGAACATATGAATTGTGTGTTGGCTTTTTGAACATGTTAATGCTATATTTTACTTAAGTCTGTGGTGTATGTGCACATATTGTGTGCCTTGCCCTGAACTACTTACTATTCCCAGAAGCACTTGTAGCAGCAGTCAGGTAGAACCAGCTGTTGCTTGGTAAACTCTTTAGCCTCTATCAAGGCATAATGTGTTAAATTATTAGCAAGAAAAAAGGGGAAACTCAATTATTAACAGCAAAGTGTGAAGACTTTATTGTTTGGTATTATAAATAAACCCCTTTTTAAAGGAGTGAGCCAGATATGATCTTAGGCTAACTACAAAGCAGAGCTAGTCATTTGGCCAAAAAGCTCCAAGAAGAAGGTGTGTAAAACTGACCAGTTAGAAAAATTGTCGTAGTATTTTCCTAATGGACACTCCAATTTAGGAATATAATGTATAACAGGAGAGAATATCTAGAAGCAGCTTTAATTGTGAAGGATCGGAAAGAAAAGGAAACCAGTGAATCTCTGATTAGGTTCAGAGGAGATCTGCAGCCTTTTCCAGGCTCTGGTTATTTCTTAAGAAGAGGCTTCTGTGATTTTATCAATAAATTGGGATTTGGACACCAAATGCTGCTGTGGCTCCCTATAAGAAAAAGAGAAAAAAAAATACTTTATGTTTCATGTCAACTGCTACTTGTAAAACCAAAACAAACCAACAAACAAAAAACCCCCAAACAACAATGACAACAATCAAACAAAAAAGAAACTAACAAAAAACCTCCCAGTTTACCCTTTGGGATGGAATCCCTTTGTCCAGGAATCTGATTGTAAATTCTCATTAAGACCAAATTTTTACCAATTTTACTCCAGTACCTTAAAAAAATGTTTTCGCTCTCAGATGAAAAATGTTATCGATCTGCAATATCTGTTCATTGTTATGTCTACTGTATTGATGTCCTCCAGCCTGTGAATGTATCTTAATTTACTGAAAATGCAAATTTCCTTCAGTGTGAAACACCTTTACAACTGTAGCTACACCAAAAGTCTTCACTGAGTATTTGTGGAATACTTGTTTGTGCTGCACTTTTGTGACTGTATGAGTGGCTGAGCACTGCATAGGGAAAGGTAGGGAAATCAATTAATGTTACTACTGCGATATTGGATTTGCTAGAATATCAAACGAATTGCTTAAAATCTAGCAAAAGACACCCTGACTGAACTGACTCTGGAGTAATAGTAAATTTAAAAGGAAGCAATAAGTAGGATCTTGTATGAATGGCTCAGGCTTGTTTTTCTGTAAGCTAAACTTAGAAGCTGCTGTTTTTCTACTTAGGTAAAACTTAATACCTTTGTTAAGAGATGTAATGTCCATTTGCCTACCATGGTCCCCTGTTATCACAGGTTCTAACCAGACTACAAAAGGATGAAGATTCACAAGCCATATAATGCCATTCTGTGCAAAGGAAATGTAGGTTGCTTCCCCTAAGAATCAGGTAGTTTTACAGTGGGTTGAGAACCATATCATTCTTCCTATTTCAGTGAAAATGTTTCTGTCTCACGTACACACACAGCTTGACTTCCTAAAGGGTACAGATTAAACAGTTGGGGTTATTTGAAAAGTGTCTGAAGTTCTCTTCCTAGCCATAAAGAATTGCACTATAAAGATTTATAATTCGAAAGGGAGGAGTTTCCTCTTTTCTGCTGCTGCACAAAAAGACTTGGTTTCTTTTAATAACTGAAATGGTTTCTACCTCTGTCTGAGTCTACGAGAACCTCTTAGAAAGTTCACAGAGCAGTTACAGTTCACCATGTGAGCTACTCAAATGCAAACTTATTTCTTTGAGCAAGCATTAGTCATCTTTTCCATTAAACCAGTTGCCTAATGGACGTCCAATTTAGATACTGTAATTTTTATAGACAAGTCTGAGGACCTCAGGAAGATATGAAACTTAGGGACATGAAGATGAAGTGTGTAGAGCTACTTGGGTTGACTTTAGACTGGAATCCGGACTGTAGTCCTAAGAAAAGTCTTATGATAGAAATTTCCACATGGCTTCCACAAGCTTTTTTTTTTCCTTCAGTTTTCTGTTCTCCATTTCCTGTACGTCTGCTTCGTTTTTTCTGTTGTGTGTGTATATGTATATTTATTTTCACAATTAAAATTCTTCCTTTTCCAGAATGAAGGAGTACTCTGTGAGAATGAATGAAGGAAGAAAGTAGATCCAGGTAGTACAACTTTGAGTGTTTGTAGAATTCCTCCTATATCAGAGCAGAGTTTAAACCTCCTATCAGAAATATAGCATTAGTCAACTGGGTTGTGAACCTGATACTCCAGTTTTCTTGTTTTGACCACCAACATAAGTCAGTTCTAATATTTTAATGCATTATCTTTGCCCTGGTTATACATATTGTGAGGGTTTTGTCTTAAAACAGGTGTTCTATCCCCAAAGATAGCATTATTTTACCATTATTACATGAACTCAGATGCTTTTCTTCAAAGAATCAAATTCTGCCATACACGTATTACACAGAATCACCGAATCACAGAATATGCTGAGTTGGAAGGGACCCGAAAGAATCACCAAATGCAACTCCTGGCTCAGGACAGGACAGCCCCAAGAGTCACACCATGTGCCTCAGAGCACAGTCCAAACACTTCCTGAACTCTGTCAGGCTGGTGCTGTGACCACTGCCCTGTGGAGCTGTTCTGGTGCCCAACAACCCTCTGGGTGAAGCACCTTTTCCTAATATCCAACCTAAACCTCCCCTCACACAGCTTCAGGCCATTCCCTCGGGTCCTGTCACCGGTCACCACAGAGAAGAGATCAGTGCCTGCCCCTCCTCTTCCCCTCACAAGAAAGCTGTAATTGCAATGAGGTCTGCCCTCAGCTTCCTCTACTCCAGGCTGAACAGACCAAGTGACCTCAGCCACTCCTCATACAGCTTCCCCTCAAGGCCCTTCACCATCCTCGTTGGCCTCCTTCGGATGCTCTCTAATAGTTTAATGTCTTTCTTGTCCTGCAGGGCCCAAAGCTGCCCCCAGAACTCAAGGTGAGGCTGCCCCAGCTCGGAGCAGAGCGGGACAATCCCCTCCCTTCCCAGGCTGGCGATGCTGTGCCTGATGCCCTCCCAGGACACGCTTGGCCCTCCTGGCTGCCAGGGCACTGCTGACTCATGATCAACTTGCCATCGACCAGGACCTGCAGGTGCCTTTCCGTGGCACTGCTTTCCAGCCTCTCATTCCCCAGTCAGTCCGTACACCCACGGTTGCCCCATCCCTCGTGCAGAATCTGGCACTTTCCCTTGTTGAACTTCATATGGTTGGTGATTGCCCAGACCCCCGATTTGCCAAGGTCTCTCTGCAGGGCCTCCCTGCCTTTTGAGGGAGTCAGCAGCTCCTCCCAGTTTTGTATCATCTGTGAACTTGCTCAGTATCCCTTCCAGTCCTGCATCCAAGTCATTTATGAAGATGTTGGAGAGCACAGGGCCGAGGATGGAGCTCTGTGGAACCCCACCAGTGACAGGTCCCCAGTCCAATGTCACCCCATTCCCTGTAACCCCTTGTGCCCGATCTGTGAGCCAGTTGCTCGCCCATCACATGATGTGTTTATCCAGCTGTGTGCTGGACATTTTGTTCAGAGGGATCCTGTGAGAGATGGTATCAAAAGCTTTACTGAAATCCAAAAAGGTTACATCAACTGGCACTTCCTCATCAATGAGGTGTGTTACCTTGTCATAATAGTAAATCAGTTTTGATGAGCAGAACTTTCCTCTCATGAAGCCATGCTATGACCAAATACTGCATTGTGTTTTAGGTGTTTTTAATAGCTCTCAGAATAATCTCCATAACTTTACCAGGCACTGAAGTGAGACTGACAAGTGTGTAATTTTCAGAGTCCTCCTTCTTGCCCTTCTTGAAAACTGGGACAATGTTCACCAGGTTCCAGTCAGCTGGGACTGCTCTGGATTCCCAAGACCACTCAAAAATCATTGAGAGAGGTTTTGTGATGATATCAGCCAGCTCTTTGAGGATTTTCAGAATAATCCCATAAGGCCCACTAGATTTGTAGGGATCCAGCTGGAGCAGCAGATTCCACACAAGTTCAGGGTTGATTGGGAGTTTATAATTCTCTCCGCCATGGTCCTCCAGCTGAGGGCACTGGGACCCCCTTAGTCCATCACTGGTGTTGAAGACAGAGACAAAGAATGCATTAAATACCTCTGCCGTGTCCCTGTCCTTGTTTGTGAGGTGACCATCCTCATCCTGTAACGGGCCGGTGTTATTTTTACGCTGCCTATTGCTATTGATATGTATGAAAAATCTCTTTTTATTGCTCCCACAGTTCTGGCCAGCTTCATCTCCAGTTGATCTTTGGTCAGATGAATTTCCCCCCTACAATGGTGAGCAGCATCTCTTATTGTTCCCATGCCACCTGACTTTGCTTCCACTGGGCATACACCTCCCTTTTTTGTCTTATTTCCAAGAGAAGGTTCCTGCTCAGCCAAGCCAGCCTTCTGCCTTGTCTGCTTGACTTCAGACATTTGGGAATTGCCTGCTTCTGTCCCTTTAGAAGGTGGTGTTTAAGAAGTGACCAGCACTGGTGGACCCAAGCACCTGCAAAAACATTTTCCCAGGGGACATTAATCACTATTTCCCTGAGCAGCCTGATGTCTGCTTACTTGATGTCTGGAGTTGAATTGTTGCTGGCACTTTTCCTGCTGTCAGCTGAGATTTTAAGCTTGATCACTTTGTGGTCACTGTGACCAAGACAGCCACCAGTGTCCACTTTGATCCAAAAGATTCTATCTGTTGACAAGCAGGAGATGAAGGAGAGCATCTTTCTGAGCTGGCTCCCTTAGGACCTATTCCATAAAGTTGTCATCCAGGTTTCTGAGGAATCTTCTGGCCCAAGTTGTACCATCTGTGTGATGCTCCCAGTTGATTTCTGGCAAGCTGAAGCCCCGCATAAGGACAAGGGCAGTTGACTTGGAAGTATCCCTTAGTTCATCAAAGAATAATTTGTCAGCATCATTGTCCTGGCTGGGAGGCCTATAGTAGAGTCCCATGATGACACCTGCATTATTTGTTTGTCCCTTGATTCTTATCCAGAGGCTCTCAACTGTGTCATTGCCAACTGTGAGCTCCATACATTCTTTTCATTATGTACAATGTAATGAAACAAAAGGAACGTATCCTTTTCATTTCATACAATGCCACCCCCTCGGCCTCTTCTGGCCTGCCTGTTCCCTCTGAAGAGCCTCCAGTCACAGGACTCATCCCACCAGGTTTCACTTATGCAAATGATGTCAAATCTCTGGGACTGGGCCAAGCTTCCAGCTTGTCTTCTTTGTTTCTCATGTGGTGTCCGTTAGTGTAGAAACATTTCAGGTGTGGCACATTGTAGCCAGTGAAGCTGATTGAAGGATCCCATTAGTGCTTGTTTCCTTAAGTTTTGTCACACCATCCCATTGCTCACCAAGGCGAGCCTGGTTTGGTCCCTTTCCCCCTTCCAAGCTAGTTTAAAGCTCTGTCAACAAGCCCTGCTAGCTCCTGTGCTAGAACTCTTCTTCCAGTCTGAGAAGGGTGCATCTCTTCAGGTGTCAGTAGACCAGGTGTTGAGTAGAACATGGTCAGAAACCCCAAATTTTTTCCAATTTGAAAATTGGAACCTAAGAGCCACACATTGACCTGATGGATCTGCCAACCTAAGAGCCACACATTGACCTGATGGATCTGCCTATTCCTATTAATAATATTTGTTGTTACCAGAAGGATTGAGGAAATCACAACTTGTGTTCCTGATCCTTCTACCAATCTTCTCAAAGCACTGACTTCTCTTTGATTGCCCTTGGACTTCTCTTTGTTATTTCATCACCTGTTGAACAACCAATAAAGAATAGTAATCACAAGGCCTTACTGTACTGGAGAGTCTTCCAGTTATGTCCCTTATCCATGAGCTGGGTCCAGTCTGCATGTTGGGCCCTCCATTCCCCTTAGAAGGGAGTCTCCTATTACAGCTACCCTCCTTTTCCTCTTAACAGGAGGTCGTGATGCGGGGTACAGATGGTGTTGCATTAGGAGGCTACTTGATCCCAGAAGGACCTTCACCTGCCTCATCAGTTGTCTGGCCACCTACTTCCAGACTCTCACACCTGCTGTAGACGGTGCCAGTCCTACTTGTCAGATTCTGAGGAGGAAGCTTCCTCCTGGTACATGCTGTGACCCGCTTCTAGTCTTCATCTTGACAGACCCTGGACTAATAGACCCTGGACTAATTACTGTGCAGGGTTCTGAGTCCATCTGCTTCTCCACTGCAATGGAAGTTAGAGACTCCCAAGAGCCTTGAGACTGTAGTGTCTCTGAAAATAATCCTCAGCCCCTTCCTCGTTTGCTCAAATACTACATAGCCTGTTCACTTCTACCTGTAGCTCCTTCACCTGGTGACACAGCTCCTCAACCACAGCACATCTTGTGAAAAATAAGTGTTTGTCAGCCCTGGCCTTGCAGAAAAGCATCAGGCACTCCTAGCAGCCTGTGACCTGGAGAGCTACATCTCCCATCAGCACATTTGTCTGGCTAGAGACCTCTGACATAGCTGGTTCAGTGACTTCTGTAGCTACATGGGATTTAGCTTGGTGTGTCAAAACCTTAGCTGAGGAAGCTTGAATTAGTAAGCTGAAAAGATTGAGGCTAAAAGATGCTCTTCCATACCAGCTACTCAGTCTGTTTGCTGCCTCTATTGGCTGCTCCTGGATGGTTGGAGAGGAGCCCCTGCTATTTGCCGTGCTTGTGTGAGTTGCCTTGCAAAGTGCTGTGCCATGCCTTCACTGCCATGCCACAGCCCTGTTTGCCCGCCCGTTCGCCATGCTCCCTGGAGCTGTTTAAATCTCCAGTGAATGGAACTCCCCCTGTACAGCTTGATCTAACCCCTACCCCTAGAGTTACTTTGGTCACTGCTGCCTTGCCAATTGACCATATTAATGAAAATGTTTCAAGATGGGAACTTAGAGGACAGCAAAGGTGGTAGAAAAATCAAGGTTGTTAAAAATTGATCCATTCACTTGGCACAGATACGAAAAACATTGTGTATAACACACAATAATGATGAGACACACCAATACACATATGAGTGGCTGTCAGTCTAATAAAAGATTGGAGGGGAAACTGCATCATTTTGAAACCTGAGATTTGTATCCCCAGCAAACAAGAGGATGAGCATATCCTTAGGTGCCATAGTTCATTCCCTCTGTCTGTAGCTTAAAGTACCCAAGAGCATTTGGTTTGTTTAGGCAATGTTCCTGTTTTATGATAATTACTTCATCTATTCCATGATACCACTACACGAGTGATGTGACCATTCTCATGAATCACTGAACTAAGTGATCAAATTCATAAATTTTTGCAGCATATAACTGTAAACAAGCCACTAGCTTACAAATCACAGAATTGCAGAATGACTGAGGTTGGATAGAACCTCTAAAATCTAGTTCCAAACTGCTGCTCAGAGCAGGGTCAGCTGAAGCAGGTTTCCTGGTCTGTGTTCAGTGGGTCTTTGAATATCTTCAACCATGCAGACCTCAACACCCCTCTGGACAACCTGTGTCACTCACAGTGAAAAAGTGTTTCCTGATGTTCCAAGGAAACCTCCTGTGTTTCAGTTTGTGCCCATTGCCTCTGGTCCTGTTACTGGGCACCATAGAGAGAAATCTGGCTCCCTTGTCTTCATTCTCTCCTGTTGGGTCTTTACATATGTGCCCAACATCTCTCCTGGGCTGGCTTTCCTTCAGGCTGAACAAGCCCAGCTCTCTCAGCCTCTCCTCATATGAAAGGTACTATAGTGTATACAAGTATCTTTGTTGCCGTGCACAAGTTCCAGTATATCCATGTCTCTTTTGTACTGGGGAGCCCAGATCTGGCCATGGCATAGCTACATGTGGCCTCACCAGTGCTGAACAGAATGGAAGATTCACCTTCCTCAATCTACTGGCCACTCATTGCCCAAAGCAGCCCATGATACTGTTGACCTTTTATGCTGTGAGAACGCTTTGCTGCCTTATGGTCAGCTTGCTGCTGGTTGAAACCCCAAACCTTTTCTGAAAAACTGATCTCCATCTGAGTAGCCAGCATATACTCGTGCCTGGGGTCATTCCTCCTCAGTTACAGGATTTTCAGTTTCTCCTTGTTGAATTTCTGGAGTTTTCTGTTGTGGAAATGCCTCTGATTGTCAGCAAAATGCCCTGGTGTATCAGTCACACTGCCCAGTTCTGCGTCATCTGTGAACCTGCTGAGGAGGCACTTTATCCCATCCTCTAGGCCATTAATGGAGATGTTGAACAGCACTGGGCTTGATTATTCAGCTACTTTTAAATTCACCACTCATTTATTTAACCTGTGCTTTTTTGGCTTGTCTGTGATGATGTTACAGGAGTCACTGTCAGAGATGCTGCCAAAGTCAGTGTGAAAACCATGCACTGTGCTTCCTTCATCCACCAAGCGAGTTGCCACATTCTAGAAGGTCTGCAAACAGTTTCCAGGAGCAATTGCTCATTGCCCTCCTAGAGACTGAGATGAAGCCGAAGGGCTTGTTTTCCAATTTTTTAATTTTTTTTTTTCCCTGTTCTTGGAGTGGTATTTCTCTGTTTCAGTCCTTGGGAATATCTCCTTTGGTCATCATGACCATTCAAAGACAACTGAAAGTGGTCTCACAATGACATCAGAGCTCCCTCAGCACTTTTGAGCTTACATATAAGCTGCTTATTTCCTCCCTAGCCCAGCCCATCTTCACTAAGTCTTCCTTGCTCCAAACCTCTCTGGTCTCAGTGGCCTAGGATTCCTAATAGCAGATTTTATTGGCAAGGACTGAGACAAAGAAGGCATCAAGTACCTCATCCTTCTCTACATTAGTTGTCACCAGTTTCCCTGCTCCTTTCAGCACTGGGCTCACATTTTCCCTTTGCTGTTCTTATGCTTGTAGAATACTTCCCTGCTGTCCTTCACATTCCTTGCTAGATTCAACTCCAGATGTTCCTCGGCTTTTCTAACTCCATCCCTGCACAACTGGACAGCAAAACCATACTCTTCTAGGTCACTTGACTCTGCTCCCACCTGTGGTCCACTATTATTTTATGTTTGAGTTCAATTGCATGAAAAAAACTGAAATGAGAGGCCAGTGAAAGTGGTTAGTCCATGCCTACCTGTAGCTATTGATTTGTTGATTAACAGAGAGGGAGACAAATATTAAACTGTATTAACTGTTACTGTGTGCTACATGTGACCAAAGATCAGCAGAAATATGTTTGCTTTTTAGTAAGCAAACTCTATGACTGACAGAGCTTTAAACATTTTCATTTTCATGGACTTAATTGTCTCCTAGAACTCCTCAGGTTAAAATGTTAGACTAGATCCCAAAATAAACATCTTAATTGTATTTGTATCAGGGAAAATTACTATATTTCCCTCATCCATATTTTAGGTTTTGTAGATAGATATGGAAGTATATCTAAAACTGAATTTTATTTTTATCTTTTTTTTCCACATCAAATGAGAAACTCTGAGAATAGAAAGGAAATTGTATAAAAGAACTATTTTGTAATCCTGGTTAATAGAACCTCTGCAGTTTTAAAGAAGAATACTTCAGAAACAAGTGGTGAATAAGAATGGGTAATATAACACATGGATGAAAGTGGATTTTATAGAAACTGCTGATGTTCAGAAAATGAAAGAGCTGGTAATAGCAATTAATGATTGCGAAGTCTGCTACTCTGTTCTGTGAGATGTTAAAACCATGTCTGAAAAGAGAAGAAGATTAAAATACATATTGATTGGCTGATGGGCAAAAGGTAAGGTTTAAAAGCAAAGAATTGACCAATATGTGTGGTATTAATTAAACTCTTCTCATCATTGTGAATAAACAAGGTCTGATAACCCATATCTGTAAATTCCTGAATTGATTCCAGATTGAGTGTACTTCAAAGGTCTATGTCATGTAAACCAGAAATCACCTTCAGAAAGATCTTTTCCCACAGCTCAGGGGAACTGCAAGACATGATCTTTTCTGCTGCACGATTTTCATTCTGAGTTTTCCTGCTGATTTAGTAGGAAGTGCATAGTGGCTGGATGATTAGTGGGTTGATAAGACAGGCCTCAAAGTGCACAAGTTTGCAATACGTGTGTCTTCCATGAGGACAGATGACACAAAAAAGGTAAGTGTGTTGTCAATTTGATCAGCTGTTGATAACCAGATATGATCAGTTATGAAATATTTGGACTAAACCTGTAAAGGTGGGGACAGCAGAAAGGACTGTAATGTGGGTGCTTTGGAGGCAGGACTGAATACCAGATACTAAGGTGGGATGGCTCCTGTGGGAAATCCTGACCCCACTGAAGTAAATAGGAACTTTGGCCTTTTATCCACCCAGACCTGCATTACACTCGAGCTGATTCCTTGCCTTCTGGGATGCACAATGCTTTAAGGAATGTTACTCAGGCAATATGTGCTTCTCAGTGTTTCTCCTGCCTTGGGTGAAGATCTTTTTTCTAGGAGAAATAATAACAATACTAAGCATTTCTTCTCTCTGAGACTTTGAAAACATTTTGTAAAGTGCCTTTAGCTCATTTTAAGACTTCTGTAACTATGGCCTAAAAAAGTTTTAAAATCTAAACTAAAACACTCCCTACTGTGAGATAAATAGAGCCGAATATTCTGACTCCTTATCTTACGTGGGTCCCATTTCCCTTATCTGTGGTTTTCCTAGATTTTGTTATCTCACATTTTGATGCTTGAAATAAAATTTAAAAAGTAGAAGAGTGAAACCTGGGTTAGAGGGGTTCAGTGAAGAGGAAAAAGTGTCTGCCTCATGACTACTTGGTGTCTCCAGTTCATTATATATAGCAAAGGTTATATATATTTTTCCCCATTTTCCTTTCTATGTCTTTTCAAAAATATGTTTTATTGACATTAAAGACTATTCCATCATGGAGTGTTGCACAAACAGGAAAGTTCTGTAGCACAAATAGCAAAGAAATACAATAGGGGAAAGTGAGTCACAGCTGAAAGCACAGAATTTCTGCAGTTTAGCAGAGTCTTTAAGTAAAAATGTTTAACTAAAACATAAACTGAGTAAGTAAGGTTGACTCATCTCTGTGTACTAGCTAATTTGGTTAGTTATTTTTTTAATTTAAGCAAAATTTAGGTTTCCAGAATGTTAGAAACCCAGCCTGGCCCTCTCCATAGCACAGGTCCAGAGAGGGCTGCAGGGCTGCAGCCTCCTGCTGCTGCCTTTGTTGATGCAGCAGCTGGTTCACCCAGAGAGCTACCCCTTGCACTGAGTGGTCTCTGCAAGCATTGACTGGCAATTATGACAGCTCTTTGCTAAAATTGTCCCTTCTTCAACCAGTCACTTTTTCAGTCACGCCTTGATGCATTTTTGCACTTGGGGATCCTTGCAGGTAGGAGTCTGTGGCTGTCTCTGCTGGCCAGCCATCTTCTCTGAAGGGCTGGCTGTCCCACACAGCGTCATATTGCTCTAGCATTCGTGAGGCCAAAATGGACCGAAACCATTTTGAACTGCTTGTTGCTTCATGCATTCCCATCACATATTCGGACAGCAGTGCTATGTTGCTTACAATCTTTTTCACCTGCTCCCTTTCTGTCATATCTGATGCCCTTATAAATATTTTGAATTGATTTCTGCAGTTGCATCATCCAGTCAACACTGGCCAGTACAAGGTTTTAAGTGCCCTGGTTACTCTCTGTTGCCTATAAACTGTTCTGAACTCCCTGCTGTTTGTTTTCACAAAACATTCAGTGCAGCTTCTGGCAAAGCCAATTATCTCAGTAGCAAAGTTGTGGTGGTAGCTTAACTATGGAGATTTTGCTCTATTTCTTTTGTCCAAGTTCCTCAAAAAAGTGAGGAGGTTGATTATCACACTGTTTTCAGTACTTAGCACTTCTCCATATTATGCCAATATGTATGAGAGAGGGGAGCATCGTGCTGATGATGCTCAGGCATGTATTTCCAAAGGCATCAATCAGCAAATTAGCAATCCTATCTCATGAGAGAATTGAACAGGTTTGCTGTATTTTTGCTATCATAACATGACTACCTAGTGCTTTTAATCTAGAGAGCCTACAGGTGCATTAGAGCCAGTGGAATACCAAAATCTGTCATTTGCAGAAGTAAGATGAGGGACAGAGTGATTAAGTGACTGGCCCCAAACACTGTTCTAGAGTAAATTTTAACACAGACTTACGGGATCCGTGTTCTCAGCCTCCTTTCAAGACACCAGATTTCACGAAGGTTTTTGTGTTGCTTATTCATTTTCTTTCCGCTCATTAAAAAAATGCAACAAATTCAGTCATAATCTATGATTGAGACCTATAACAACCAAGAAAACATACTGACTACTAAGAAAAATTACTGTTTTCTTCATAGTTAGTTTCAATCAAAATCGAATTGTATCTGGTTTTAAAGATAACCCTAGAGGAAAAATGAAAGATTAAACCTAGCCCTGGCAGTGTGTTTGTGAAAATGATACCTTTTTCTTCAGTGTTTCAGAGAACCAGGTTCTTCCTGCCACATTATAATTTGTTAAACATCTTAATTCTCCATTCCTTTTTTAAAATGTAGTTGTACAAAGGAGGGAATTAGGATTATTCCTGTTGTGTCTTTCCTAGTGCTTCAGTTCAGTTATTTAGTTTCTTGTGAGGATCATCAGGAGGTATGAGTGGAAAACTCATGTGTAATGTGACTTTTACAATAAACTGCCTGAAAATGATGATTGGATAAATATTTTTGAATGGAGCAAAGTGCATTTTCTTGCCCTTTAAATCCACTTTAAAAATTGGCACCAGTTCTCATCGTTTGGTTTTCTTTTTCTGTCTGTGCTTGTAGTATCTGTCAAGCTCCCCCTTGTAGCTCCCCCACACTGCAGCTTGTCCCACTGGAGATGTTCAGGCATATTGTATTTAAATGCCTGATGTTCACCACGCTAATACAAGGAATAATTAAGAGTAATTATGATGAAATCTATCAAATTACTAAAACCTTAGAGGAGTTGTTCTTTAGAAAAAAAATTCTATTCACGACTGATTTATTTCTTTATTGGGCATCACACAGTCTAGAGGAAGAGACCCTTAGGACTAAATTGTCTTTTTATGACAAGGTAACACACCTCATTGATGAGGAAGTGCCAGTTGATGTAACCTTTTTGGACTTCAGCAAAGCTTTTGATGCCATCTCTCACAGGATCCCTCTGAACAAAATGTCCAGCACACAGCTGGATAAACACATCACGTGATGGGCGAGCAACTGGCTCACAGATCGGGCACAGGGGGTTACAGGGAATGGGGTGACATTGGACTGGGGACCTGTCACTGGTGGGGTTCCACAGGGCTCCATCCTCGGCCCTGTGCTCTTCAACATCTCCATAAATGACTTGGATGCAGGACTGGAAGGGATACTGAGCAAGTTCACAGATGATACAAAACTGGGAGGAGCTGCTGACTCCCTCAAAAGGCAGGGAGGCCCTGCAGAGAGACCTTGGCAAATCGGGGGTCTGGGCAATCACCAACCATATGAAGTTCAACAAGGGAAAGTGCCGGATTCTGCACGAGGGATGGGGCAACCGTGGGTGTACGGACTGACTGGGGAATGAGAGGCTGGAAAGCAGTGCCACGGAAAGGCACCTGCAGGTCCTGGTCGATGGCAAGTTGATCATGAGTCAGCAGTGCCCTGGCAGCCAGGAGGGCCAAGCGTGTCCTGGGAGGGGCATCAGGCACAGCATCGCCAGCCTGGCAAGGGAGGGGATTGTCCCGCTCTGCTCTGAGCTGGGGCAGCCTCACCTCGAGTGCTGGGGGCAGGTTTGGGTGCCACAATAAGAGAAAGGCATTAAACTATTAGAGAGCATCTGAAGGAGGCCAATGAGGATGGTGAAGGGCCTTGAGGGGAAGCCGTATGAGGAGTGGCTGAGGTCACTTGGTCTGTTCAGCCTGGGGTAGAGGAAACAGAGGGAAGACTTCGTTGCACTCTACAGGTTCCTCGTGAGGGGAAGAGGAGGGGCAGGCACTGATCTCTTCTCTCTGGTGACCAGTGACAGGACCAGAGGGAATGACCTGAAGCTGTGCGATGGAAGGTTTAGGTTGGATATTAGGAAATGTTTTCACCCACAGAGTGATTGAACACTGAAACAGGCTCCCCAGGGAAGTGGTCACAGGACCAAGCCTTCCACTGTTAAGGAAGTTTTTGGACAACTACTCTCTCAGGCACAGGGTGTGATTGTTGGGGTGTCCTCTGCGGGCCCAGGAGTTGGCCATGATGAACCTTCTGGTTCCCTTCCAACTCAGGATATTCTATGATTCTATGAAATCATCTAGTCATGCTGTAGAGTAGGGGAAAAAAGATGACATGGAGGAGAAGCTCATGGGCATTCTGTTTCCTTGAAAAGGTGCCATACATCTTGTAAGATTGTCTGAACATGTGACTCAAGGATACAGGTGTATTTTCACCTTTCAGTGCGAGGCCCTCAGTCCAGCCTGTACCCATCTTCCAAGGTTTGGAAGGTGCTTTTTCCTACCTGTTAGGCCCACACAGGAACCAGTCCCACTAGTGGTCAGACATGGAGGGCATTCAAAGTCTGCTGTTCTTGCAGCAGGATGCCAGGACTGGCTGCTTGTAGTGCAGGCTGAAGAAGACATATTGGAGGGAAACTAGGCACTAATGAGATACAAATGTTTTCATTTAATGCAAGAACGAGATGGTGCTGTGGAAGACAGTGTTTTACTGCAAGGGAAAAGCACTAGCAATGAATTTCTAAAACTGTGTTGAGCCAACTCAGCATGTCTCTTTGACCCATGACAGTTGGATTTTTGTAGCACTAGAACACAGCCCAACTATCTGTTTGCATACACAAGACGTTGACACCCACAGTGCCTGGCAGGATTCTGCTAACAGGATTTTTACACCTATTCCTCTTACAACAGAAAACACAGCAGAAGTTTTCAACTGTACAACTTTTTTCCTCTTTTATTCTTTCTGATCATGTACATCTAGGTCTTGGTTGCTGTAAAGCCTCTCGTGCCTTTCAACTATTGTATAAGAAATAACCTATGTAGATGGTCTATTCCTGTATGTTACTTTATCTGCGTTTTTCAGAAATAATTCTGATTTAATAGCTGTTCTTACCTGGGCAGGGCAAGGAGAACCCTAAGTGCTGTGAAGTCACTCAAACACAATTATAAACTGAAAGAAGTGGTAAAGATTGGAAAATTGCTAATCTGAATTTTAAAAGTTATCAATATATGAAACTGTATTGTCTTTCTGCATATTACTACTTCTCCCTTAGCAGTACTTTGCTGAAGACCCACACTTCTAGAAACATCGAATATTTTCAGATGCCCCAAATTACACCAGGAAGAGGAAGCCAAAGAATGAACCAAAATATTGAACTTTTCCCAGGGAAGTGGGATGTAGTGTTTCCAAGAGGCAGCAGAGCTGTTCCCAGTCTTCCCAGAAAGAGGGATGATTTTGTCATGACAAGGCTGCTTGGAGCACTGTCAATCACAGCCAATTTAGAGAAGCAGATTCTCCAAATGTTGTGGGTTCAATCATAGTTTGGAGTGGAAATCTGCTGCAGCTTAGGGTTATTGTGGAAGTACGTGTTACGGCAATTCAGTGTTTCTACTACACTAAATTTTGAACAGGCTGAAGCTGTCTCTGTTAGTAACTCTCCAGAATCTAGCTGATAACTCTGGTGCCAAGGTTTTTACTATGCTTCAGGAGCTCAAAGCTTTTTGTCAGAATGTTGCAAACCCACAGATTAGTTACATAGCAACTAAAAACTGAAAAAATGCTTTAAACTGCAAATACGTCACAGCACAGATCTTTAATAAAATGTTTCAAGTAAAAGCACAGACATTAATTCCTGTGAGCTGCATATGACTTGGAACCTAGACTGAAGTGTAAGATAGGTGGGAATACATCCCACTTACAGGAGTATGCCACAGTGCACTCTGATAACCTAGTGTGAAAAATGTACAGTTGTCGCCGCAAATTCACAGACTGATGTGTGTAAGTGAATCAGCTCAGAGCACTAAACCAAGCCAGTTTGGAGACTTCCTCTGGGAAGAAGCCACAGCGAACGTGCCGCCAGCTTGGCAGGCTGTGATGTGCTGCCCAGGCAGGCAGAAGGATGGTTTGGTCTGCGGGAGGAGCCGGGGGCCCCGGCGGCTGGGCGCCCCATGCTGGGCCCTGCCTGAGGTCCCCCGAAGCACAGCGTGGCGAGCCTCGTGGTCCTGTGTAAACAGATGTCCATGGGATGATTCACAAAAATGTAATTACGCACAATAGCGCAAATGTTTAATTAATCAGGTCTCATGTCCTTATTATCCCCTCACTGGCTTTCACTAATAATGACCCAGAGGAAAATTCTGTGCCTTCTGTGAATTATATTTTATTTACAAGGGTTTAATTTCTTAGATGATTTTTTTTCTTTCATTCCTGGTTTACTACCAACAAGAAAATATAATTCTGATGTCCTTCACAAGTAAAACTTGTGACTGGCCTAAAATGCAAAAAATTAGGGAAGGCTTTCTGCTTCCTCACATGGTTCCTTTAGCCGAATAAATTAGAATAACTTAGCACGTAAAACATCTCTTGCCTCACATTCAAAGGATACATAAATATTTGGCAGTAATCCTATGACTAAAGTTGAGAGGAAAAGAAAAGAGGTCTTGAAGGAGAAGCTATTCTTTTTGAGCAGAGCAATTCCTTACAAGTTGGTTTTTAATCTATATGAAGCGTTAAATCACAGAAGGGTATCTGGAGCCAAGAATGGAGTTCCAGCCTCCTTCCCTGAAGATGCCTCTGCCACCCCCAAAAGTCAGCCACTGGAAAGAAAGTGTTAAAAAGGATATTGTTTGCATTAAGGGGCCGAATTTTCCACTGGGTAATCATCAGTGAAACCTAGTCAAGGGCAAATGAGGATGGCAGGCCTGATTAATTAATGTGCTACGGTGCTAAGAGCAAGATTTATGCTATTGGTTTTACGAGAATCATTGATATTAACACTGCTAGTAAAAATTTTGTACTGCTGTTTACTGTTTCCCTTTTTCACTGCAAATATGGTATTAAAACTACAAATGACTGTTGTGGAATGTAACATTGTAGCTTTGCTCTCTAAATGTTACTTCTGCTCTACCGAAGACCTCTTGCAGAGCTGCTATTAGATGCACAGTTGCATTATTTCCATTGTAATCTACTATTTTGGAGGCTTTTAACCCTGATGACAAAAAATTACTTTGGGTTTAAATCAACTTTTCAAAGATCTCTATCCAAGATATACATTCCTACTCATGTAAATGTGAGTGCACTCCCACTTGTGCAGAATTTTATATGGAGTTTTCTGAAAAATGGAAATAAAAAAATTCCTGTGTATGCAAATAGGTATTCAAGCCTGAAAAGACAAGTGCCATTACAAACATGGAGTAGAACAAAATAACATTTTGGGGATAACAACCGCTACTGTAAAGACACTCATTCCTCTAAGCAAAGAAATGCTCATATAAAGCTGTTAAGTATTTTCATCACTTTCAGGTTGATATACAGCACATTCAGAAATATCTATTTCATAATGTGTTAGTAGAGGAGAAGCTGAATGCTGTTGCACTATAAACACTGTTCCAGAAATGTGTTTATAGGCAGTTCTGCTTTTGTTCATTAACATGCCACAGGAAATACAGCAGTAAAATCTGAAGTTTGGGGTGTGGATTGTGTCTCGGGCTGGAAGGAGGGGATTGTCTGTTGCAAATAAGCTTGTTCACATCATGGAAAGATGAGTGGCAACCAACCAGGTCAGTGTTAGCTCAGCTTCTCTTTTCCTGATAACACACTTATGTGTTTACTTTTCCCTTAGAGCAACATCGAACATTTTGTTGGATTATGCCTCTTCCTTCTGGTAGTTTTTTTTTTCCTTTCTTGACAAGAAACTCTCAGTAGTCATGTATAGCTCAGTAAAGCCTTAGACTTCGCAGTAACTTTCCAAGGTCTCAGGACTGAGGCAAGCTTGCCAGGCTTTGTGGGGAGTCTTTTTGGTCTGCCTGGGGCTTTGGTTTAGTTAATTGAGCTTGTAACAATTCTTCATCAGGTGACTAATTTGTTTTACCTTTGTTTATCTCTGTATAGTCACAGAATAGCCATAATTCTATACTTTATAGTATAAAAGTATCTCAGTGGTACCTCTTGTCATCAAGGGCTTAAAACTACGCACATGATTTGAGGTGTGGCCTCACCAGTACCAAGTACAGGGGGACAATCCCTGCCCTGGTCCTGCTGGCCACACTATTGCTGATACAGGCCAGGATGCCATTGGCCTTCTTGCCCACTTGGGCACAGCTGGCTCATGTTCAGCCAGTGCTGACCAGCACCTCCAAGTCCTTTTCTATCTGACAGTTTTCCAGCCACCCAGCCTCCAGCCTGTGGCACTACCTGGGGTTGTTATAACCCAAGTGCAGGACCTTGTACCTGGCCTTGTTGAACATCATGCCACGAGCCTCATCCCAGGGATCCAACCTGTCCAGATCCCTCTGCACAGCCTTCCTACCCTCCAGCAGATCAACACTCCCACCCAACTTTGTGTCATCTTCCAGCTGACTGAGGGACACTTGATCCCCTTGTCCAAATCATCAAAAAAAAAATTAAACAGGACTGGCGCCAGTACCGAGCCATTATAAGACGTATTTCAAAATACGGAACAGGCTAAGATAGTAACCTTAGAGAAGTGTCTCCCTTGATTTAAAATGAAAAAGCTTATGAGGATCTCAGAAAAAATCGAATCTTCAAGCAAGCTCAGCAGCTCTAAGCACATGCCTGGTGGTGGGGCATCACATGGTCGTTCTGAAGTTATTGGTACCCAGTATCCTCAGTGGCTCCTGCAGTCTCCTGACTACACAGCATCCTGCAGAACTCTGTGTCAAGCAAAGACTCAGTGATCCCACTGGCTGGGTAGCCTGTGGTCTTCCCAAACTCTGTCCTAGAGTCATGCCTTCCTTTGTTATGTGAGCCACATGTGCTTGCTTGTCAACACCTGTGGGTACACAATGCCTAGTGCTAAACCAAAAAATCACTCTGGGAGGGAGACTAGCCTGAAACCCAGCTTGGCAATGATGCTAGCACACCAGAACTGTCTTACAGTGATGACAGCTGTCTTTTGTGGCAGAAGAAAGAGGTGCATCAAAGCATCTGGTGAGTGCAGGCCCCTCCTAATGATAGTGCACCTCTGATGATTGATTACCTGCAATGTGTGCAGGAGGAATTTCATCTCCCTCAGACCTTGATTTGTCTGTCTGGGACTACTAGGGCACTAATGAAGCTTTGCCTTTGTCATTTCTACTTGTGAAACACAAAAGAAGTTTCAACAAAATGGTGACCTTCCCTGCCTGTAAATTAATGCAATCATTTTCATGAAGCAGGACATCATTTTCCAGTTTGTATGGGTATAGCATTCCTGCCTGAAGTCTTGCATCTGTCAGCTCACCATTGACAGCACATCAGTGGATAGAAGCATGATTGCTGAGTTCAAGTATTTGGAAGACCTCGGTGCATTGTAATTCTTGTTGTGATGTGCTTAATTCCTTGAAAAGGTTATGTACAAATTAAGCTTCTCACTTCTGCAGAGCAGTTCATTCAGGTGTATCTGCATCAAGCACTGGGGAAATCCAGACCACTGAGATCTCTCACAGGTGTGGATTTGTTACAAGTGATACGGTGTCTCTTTATCCACTATGTTTATGGTAGGCACCAAATATGCTACAAAATAAAGAACCTTAGCTAAAAGTTGCTAAGTAATGTTAAACTAGGTGACACTTCTTTGACTTGAAAGTTGGTTTTCAGTTTTATATGGCACATAAATATGGACTGAAGGGTCACACCTGCAGTATTACGTCTGCTGTGTCACTTGCAAACCAGACTTGCTATTCAGCTCTCAAGGAATCGGTCCTGCTGTGTTGACAGTTTTGTATGACACTGTGATAAAGTAATTTAACTTCTCTGTATCTTGGTTTTCCTCATTTTCTTGGGGAAAAAGAAGTGAAAAAAGTAAAAAAATCTTACATAGCTTTCTTACAATTATACATCTCCATGACTCCAAAAATTTGACAACAACTTCTATGTTTTCAAAGGAGCTCTTTTCAAAGAGCCTTGCATGTACAAGCTTGGAATATTTTTTGATTGTTTTCAGAGTGTCTGAAGAGTGTTAAATATATTTGCATCTTAGAACAGATGAATAAATTTGGTCAGGTGAATAATGCTGTTAGGTAAAACTTTCAAGAATGCTTCAATCTGAATTGTCCTGTTGAAAAACATTCCTTTGGGAAGTTTAAAATAATATCTTACTTCTTTTCTGTTTTGTTAGTTTTCCTCCACTTTTAAAGCTGCTTTTTTCTTTAATATTCTGCAGCTATCCTCTCACTGCCCTAGCACCTAGTAGGAGACACATGTTACCCCTAATGGTCTAGGAGTTTGAAAATATTATTATTGTTCTTGTTGTTTCTTAAATGTTAGGCATAGAGTTGAAAACATTTTTTTTTCTTAAGGTATAAAAATGATTAGCGAAATAGAAAACAACACTGATTAATGTGAATTAAAAAGTAGGAAAACCAGAAAATTGAAGAGGGAAACAAAAGTTTGCAGAGGTGTCTATGGAAAAATCTACTGACAAACAAAAGAAATCTGCAATAATCCATTGCTAGTTGGTCCAGTTACTATTTATAGTGCAGAAACCGTGACAATTCGATAAATACCTTTGTTACAGACTTGATAAAAGCCCCTCCTTCTGTCAGTATTGCTAAACACTTCTCAGTTCTGGTGATAATGAAAGAAGATGTTACAGAAAACTTTGAAAATCAGATTGTTTAATCTCCTATTGAATAAAATGGCTTAAAACTCCTCTGAGGCACTAGCACTGACTTTTTTCCCTACCATGTCTCATAACCATTCCAAGAGACTAAAGCAAATACTGGGCAAGAGCACAAATGGGTACTCAGCCTGCTGTTTTGGACATTTGTGCCAGATAAAATAATGGAAAATCAGCTTAGGTCCTAAATGAAAGGATGATAATTCTGTTAGCAATCAGCATGGGTTAAGAAAAAAGGTCTGAAAAAATAACTGGTGTATTTGAGACATTTTAAAATGCTGTTTGATAAAAACAGCTTGTTAATCCAATAAACTAAGAAATCTCTGATGCATTTTAATTTGTATTAACATGCCATTAATTTTAAAGCCTAGAATGGTACCACACCATTATTGCACTCAAATAGATAATGGACAAGGGACAGGTCTCGAGAACATAGCTATGAACAGCTCCTTTTCTCTGGCCACAGATGTTTGATCCAGCCTTGTGCTGTTTAACTTTTCCCTGAGCAATGACCATAACTGATAAATAGCAGTTCATTCCACAAGAATAGCAGTATTGGTTGTTTAGTATAGCTAGGATCCAAGAAAGCGATATGCATCTCCATGGCTCTTTCATTAAAGGTAATCTTATAATTAAGGGGCTCTCTAATGGAAAAAAACGCTGTGGCTTGTGGTCCTCACGAGCAAAGAGTGTTGTACTGTGTTTAACACCCGTAAGGCTGGCACTGAGCCTGCTGGAATATTGCCCACCATTGGTGCCATGGTTCAAGAAGGAGCTGTGATACGGAGAGAGTTCCAGGAGAGGCCCCAGGTTATGCTGGAACCTGAGTGTGAGCTGCAGTGTGGAGTGACATGCAGGACCATTTTCTCTATTCACCAAACTCCTAACAAGACTAAGAAATGGGAAAGTGAAGTTAGACAAATTCTGGCTAAAATGAAGACATTTCTGCAAAGTAATAGTCACTGAAACAACGCAGGCCATGATTCATACTGGGGGAAATTATTTTGGTCAAGATTTCTTTTTTTTCTTTTCTAAAAAGTATGCTTTAGTTCAAGAGCACGCATTGTGCAGAACCAGGCATTTCCTAAGGGAAGTTTGTTGTCTTTTGCTATGATGTGTCCATTCTGACATTAAACCCTATTGATCTAATCATAGGGGCTAAAGTCAATATTTAGGCATATCAATAACACATCTGACTTTTCAAAATTCTTCATTTGATTTCATTAACCTTAACTTCTGGATGTTATTCTACTTCTCATTGATTACTTGTAAATATAGAAGGATGAGGCTGCATTAGTGATTTTGACTACTGAATTATTATCTGTACCGTTACCACAGGGAAGTAGAATTTCATACTGTCTCCAGGTTTTTGTACATAATGATATTGTATATTTTCAATTTCATTAAACAAGGACATGACACTGGGAGAGAATCTTTCCTTCTTTTAGGTTCATAAAGTTGGTACCTGCTTAAGTACTATATTTCTTTAGAACAGATATAACAAGCCTCTTGCCAAAAATGTGTGAAAGTCTTCCCTTCAGCTGCAGAATAACTCCCTATAGGGTGAGAGCAAAAGGTCCACTTCCCCTGGTCATCATGCAGCCTCTGATATCACTAGTGATGCTTCATTGCCAATGAGCTGGAATACTCACTAAAAAGAAAACCCAGTGCTTTCCTTCCCGACATGGATTATAGATTATATTATATAACATAAAAATTGACAGTTAAGTCAGATGCTAGAAGCCCATGGATGATGCTGCCATCGGCATAAAGCACTCAGATTAGGAAGAAGCACCACAGGATTTTCATTTCAACCAGTCAGGGTGGCCACTTAGGGTTTGCCTTGATCTTCGAATTTATCTTCAAGCAATTTAGGTCTTGGGGTAAATCTGAAGCATTTGAAGGCGGCTGTGCTCCATCAAGTCCAGATACAGGAAAATTCTACAGTTTGCATAGCTAGAGGAAGTTGTCACCTGTCATTACAGAATCACAGAATCACAGATTGGGTCAGGTTGGAAGGGACCACAGTGGGTCATCTGGTTCAACTTCCCTGCTCAAGCAGAGTCATCCCAGAGCACACTGCACAGGATTGGGTCCAGACAGTTCTGGAATATCTCCATTGAGGGAGACTCCACAAACTCTCTGGGCAATCTGTGCAAGTGCACGGTCACCTGGTTCTTCCTCATGTACAGGTAGAACTTCCTGTGCATCAGTTTCTGCCTGCTGCCTCTTGTCCTATTGTTTGATACTACCAAAAAGAGCTTGGCTCTGTCCTCTTCGCACCCTCCCTTCAGATACTCACAGACATTGGTGACGTCCCCTCTCATTCTTCTCTTCTTGAGGCAGAACAGGCCCAGGTCCCTCAGCCCTTCCTTACAAAAGAGATGCTCCAGTCCCCTCATTATCTTTGTCACCCTCTGCTGGGCTTGCTCCAGCAGCTCTGTGTCTCTCTTGTCCGGAGGAGCCCAGAACCGGACACAGCACTCCAGATGCACCTCCCTAGCACTGAGCAGAGGCAGGATCACCTCCCTCAACCTGCTGGCAATGCTCTTCCTAATGCACCCCAGGACACCATTGGCCTTCTTGGCCACCAGGGCACACTGCTGGCTCATGGAGAGCTTGCTGTCCACCAGGACCCCCAGGTCCTTCTCCTCAGAGCTGCTTTCCAGCAGATTAGACCCCAGCCTGTGCTGGTATCTGAGGTTATTCCTCCCCAAGTGCAGGACCCTGCATTTGCCTTTGTTGGATTTCAGACAGTTCTCTGCCCATCTCTCCACCTTGTCGAGGCCCTTCTGAAGGGCTGCACGGCCCTCTGGGGTATTAGCCCCTGCTCCCAGCTCTGTGTCATCAATGAACTTGATGAGGAGGCGTCTGCCCCTTTGTCCAAGTCACTGATGGAGAAGTTAAACAATACCAGGCCCAGTATTGAATCTTGGGGAACACCACTTGTGACCAGCCTCCAACCAGACCCTTTGCCAACACTCTGGGGTTGGTTATTCAGCCAGTTCTTATTAATGCTAACCAACAATGACTTAAAATGGTATAAGATATATGTACTATCATATACATCTATATATATAAACTTCCTAATCTGAATCTTAACATTTGAAGATGACCAATAAAAATGATTTCTTCACATAACTCTCTTGAAGACCAAGAAGGTAAAACAACAGAGCAATTAAACCTAAGCACCATTTGGCACTATTTAGAAGTGGATATGAGGAGAGGCTTCCTACTCAGTTAAACACAGCCTGAGTCACTACTTGAGGAGGAAACAGGGAGCTAATGCTTTTTCTGAATTGGAGCTTTGCCACAGCTCTCTTTTGAACTGGAGGATGTGTTAAGTGAGGTTTTCCACAAATACTGCAAGTAGGCAAAATGGGAGCAGTTTTAGCACAGTTGTTTGCTAAAGCTAGGAAATAGGTTGTTAAAGAAAGTGAATGAGATGTCAGCCTTTGATGATGCTGTTCTTCATATGAAAACTCAATCAGAATAAATTTCCCCTTTCAGAGAAAGTGAAAGGAAGCCTTTTATGTTGAGGAGGAATGGGCAGTGGCTCCAAGTGACAAGTTTGTAGACAAGACCACACTCCTCCAATGTAGTAAGACTGTCTGAAGCTTTACAGAGAACTCATGATTGGTCAAGCTGAAAAAAAAACCCCACCACCACAACAAAAAGCAAGCAAGCAAATAAAAATAAACCTGGAAAAGAAATCAATATCTATTAAAAAATAAAATGAGTAGCAGCAGAAAAAACAGTGGGGAAAATTCAATTAAAATAAGAGAAGAAATGAGCCAATGACCTTTTCTATGAACTCCAGTATTCAAGTTTTCTATAAACATCATCTAAGTCATGCAAATACGTTGTGCCAAAAGCATTTGAGACAAAGAATAAATAAATAAATACCATATGGAGATCCAATTGGTCACCAGTTGGTGCCAGAACTAACCTTTGAAACAGGCTATGGTTCTAAATATGGGAAATAGAGAAGGGGGGCTTGGGGGGGATGAGGGGGATGGGAAGAGAGAAAAAGAATAAAAGACCTTTTGTTTCCTTTACAGGAGAGAGAAGGCTCATTACTCCAGACAGTTTTTGGGAGAGTTAGCTGTTCCAGGACACTTTTCTACTACAACATTTTGGTGGCATTGCTGGGTTCCTGCTCTTTGTCATATTCCATTGTAGTCTGGGACCTGACAGCAGCAAAGAATTTTCTGAAATGGATTCAACTGGTTAGCATTGCATCCACCCACTCACATGCAAAAAGTCCCAAAGTATCATCAGTCATCGATAATTTTCTGAAAAACATGAACTCCTTGACTCTCTCAGGATCCATGACAAAAACTCACTGCTTTAGCAACGATTTAGTCAATGGAACTGTTTTTTTTCATGACCATTTTTTCTTTTTATCCTCTACAGTCTGAAAACACAAAAACATTCCAATGCTTTCTTATCTGAAATGCAGTGGAAGTCAAGTCTTTCTCACGGTTTTGCATACAGGTGTCACATTTAGGCATCTCTCTTCTTTTGTCTGAACTAGGTAACGAAATGTAACCCACCACTTCTTTTTAGGACCTGCTGTTAGAAACTTTGTATATGACAGAAAGGTGCCTTTCCTCTTGTCACAATAGGATTTTGACTGATCTGCTCAACACCATGGTTGCAGCTCTTGAATTAGATCACTGCAATCACAAGTATTTCCAGTGGCACTGATAGTTATGCTTCAATATTTGTGGGCTTTATGAGAGAGTGGCAGTCTATGCAAGGATACCCAGTTGCTGATTGCATTATGGATATAGTGGGAAACCTAACTCCACACATGATGTGATAAATGTAATGGGAAACTTTTGCCCAGCTATGTGTTCAGGGGTGGGAGAAACTGAAATAAAGGAAACTGTATTTCCTGTTTCTTGGCCAGAATGAGAACTTGAAGAAATAAAATAAAAAAGAAAACCTCACCTCATGTTTCAGTGGAAGTCCTAAGTCAGGTAGTTATAATCACTGAAGACTGTAGGTTATGAACACACATATGTGTTTATATATATATATATACAAGTAGGAAAAATTTATTCTATATTGTTCTGCTGAGTATGAATCTGAGACAGAAAACTCTCCTGTTGTGATGGATATATGTGTGTAGGCTAGCACCAGCTGAGCAAAGACATAAGAGGTTCATGGAGAAGAGCAAGTGGGACTGAAAGAAAGAACTGACGAAGGAGCATCTGGGGACCTTCAAACAACCCAGTGATTTCAAGGGATATAACTTCACAGCATGTATTAAAATTAAATCAAGAGAATGAGTTGACTGATGAAGAGGGAAGCTTTAATGCTCATAAAATACAATGAACTCATTTAAATTGTCGGGGGATATGTAAGCGAACTGACTTCAAACCAAACAACCGTTTGTCTCCTTGTTTGGCTATTATTAAGTTTTAGTGTTATTAATGTTTGCTAAATCTTAGGGTGGGCAAGTCCAACATCTGCCTCAGTAGCTGCGTTCATTGCAGTCAGTTCAGGAAGAGAAAGTTACTGGGATCTACTGTTGTATTCTAATCGTCTGCTAAATTCTTAGTAATAAAAGTGTGTTTAGGCATAAAATTAAGCAACTCTCAATTAAGGGAGAGATCCAAGGGAGCAGCTAGATTCTCGAAGTTCTCACTCATTTTCCCTAGACCAAATTTTGAACTTTCTCCATTCAGAGGATGCTTTTCTATTGTGAATTCAAGCTAACCTAAAACATACTGAAAAACAGGTTGCATTACATCGAATTGGGGTCAGGTGTTTGCTAAAGCTATGTATTGCTCAGCTTTGCAGAAAAGGACATGGTTATCCTGAGGGACAACAAGCTGAGTATGAAAGAACAACATGCCTCTACTGCAAAGAAAGCTGATGATATTCTGGGCTGTGCTAGGCGGACTGCTGCCAGGAGGTTGAAGGAGGTCATCCTTTCCCTCTCCTCAGCACTGGTGAGGCCACACCTGTAGCACTGTGGCAAGTTCTGAACATACTGGAGAGAGTCCAGAAAAGGGCCACAAAGGTGATTAAGGGAGTGAAGCATCTCTCCTGTAACTGAAGGCTGAAAGAGCTGGCACTGTTCAGCCTGAAGAAGAGCAGGCTCAGGGGCATCTTCTCCTTAAAAAGACGATGCAGGCAGGCTGTTTTAAATGGTATCCAGAGGCAGGACCAGAGGCAGTAGGTGTGACCTGAAACACAGGAGGTTCTGCCTGAACATCAGGAAACAATATCTCAGTGTGAGTGTGACTGATCCCTTGTACAGGCTGCCTGGAGAAGGTATTGAGTCTCCATCCTCGGGATATTCAAAAGCAGTCTGGCCGTGGTTCTGGGTAACTGGCACTGGGAGGCTGCAGGGGAGGCTGCACCAGTTCACCCTTAGACACCCCTTCCAACCTCATCCAGTCTGTAAGTCTGATACATGTGAGGGGTTCCTATAAGGCCATTTCAATAGAAAATCTAGTTCAACTGCCTCCAAATCATTTAGTTTCTTCATAAGAAGGATCAGTTGCACTGGGACTGATATTCTATCTTTTTGATGGACTTCTGAACACAAGGTATTTATTTTGCATTCTAGAGTATAATTTTGTTCTTAGACAGTTTATAAAGAGTTAATAAATGCTTACTAGAGGTGAAAAAGAAGTATAAGCCTTGCAGTAACAAGTGATATCAAAGCTTATAAGCTTGTCAAGATGAGGTGTAATGCATAGTTTTTAATAGTGGTTAGCAACCTATTGACTGACTGGATTTTAAAACTATTGATTATTTATTACAACTTCTATTAATCATTTACTTTTACTAACCATTTAATAACTTTCCATTTTCTGTTTTTAAAGTGAAACTTGATATAAAACCGTACTTCCAATGAAAATAAAGAAATCAAGGTAAATGCAGAATATTAGAGTCTGGCTACTGTATGAAAATATTGAGTTTTAATTATTCCTTGTTTGTGTCTCAGTCTTGCTATACCAAGATGTGTAGGCCTGATTAATTTTGACTCACACAAATATTTATTAGGTAGACAAGCACATTTCAGTCTTTGAATTTATAAAATTTAAATTGTCCCCAGAAATCTTTCAAGAACCCAATTTTAAAAGGTAATTAAGGAATTCTCCACAGGAATAAAAACTTGGTTTAAAATCTAGGGTGTGATCCTTTTCTTTAAATGCTAAGACAGATATTTCTTGAATTTAGGCAAAAAAAAAATAGCTCTTCTATTTAATCAAATGTTTGATTACTGTTCCAAGAGGAGTTGTTTATAAGCACGAAGAGCACAAACTGATGCTGGGCCTAATTTAATGGGAAGCTGCTGTATAGTCCTTTTGTTAACTTTATAAAAACATTTGTTAAGAAGGACATCTAGTGGGTCATCTGGTTCAGCAGCCAGAGTGTAGTTGTTTGTGCTGAATTCCTACTGGGTTGAAGGGTAGAAGGGTTGAAGGACAAAAAGCACAGAGGTGAGGCTGAACTGCTTGCCTGGCATACCTCTTCTTCTCCAGCTCTGCTGTTGTGGGCACAAAGGTTTGCCTGCAAACATGTTCTCCAGCCTGAAGCTCTTCTCTGAGAGTGTTTTAGATTACATTGCTTCAGTCTCAGAAGTAGAGATGTAGACTCAGTAATAGTTTGCTTTCCATTTGATGGTATTCACGTAGCAATAGTACAATGGAAAAGTTCTTTAACTCAGTCTCCTTCCCCACAAAAATAAACAGAATGACAGAAATATCTTCAGCTGGCCAGGCTAAGACCTGGATGAATATCTGGAGAAGATCTTTCCGCCATTGTCAAGAGCTGTCCTCTCATGGTGGGAATTCGACTACGTGAGGTTGTCATCCTGTGTCCTGGATGCTCTGCTCTGCTCTGCTCTGCTCTGCTCTGCTCTGCTCTGGGATGCAGGAAAAGTCTACTCTGCCCTGACTGTCTCCCACTGTCAGGGCTTGATTTTCAGGCCATGTAGGAAGGAGGCCTTTTCCATGTGGATGAAGTGCACCATGGATTGTAATGATATATGTGGGAAGACTTCTCTCCTTTGCAGCTCCTAATGCTCATAAGTGGTGGTTTCATGCCTTTCTCTGCCAACAGGTTACTAGAATCCTCATCAGACTTTGAAGGCATGTGGGGTGTTTGTTTCCTACTTCTCTGCAGTTATCTGGAAGATGAGTGTGCACTCCACAGCTGGTGAGCCATTCTGCCACTGCAGGCTCAAATAAATAGCCCGACATCATGTTTCCTTTGACAGCAAATGCTGCAGTATATAAGCATGTTGCTCAGCAGTCATAGTGTAGCTCACAGAAACCTCTCATTGATTCACAGTGTCCTGATGTGGCAGCCATGAACATAAACCCAAGCTTTGCCCTGCTTTTCCACAGCACTCTGACGAGTTTAGAAGAGTCTTGTTTCAATGGTTGGTATAAAGCATCCTTTTAGGACAAGGAAATTCCTGTATACCAAATCAGAAGGTCTGATTGAAGTGGCTAATTTTTGTAACAGCAGCAAAAGCAGCAACTGTAGGATTCATAGGCAGAAATCCCACCACAACCACCACTATTTGCCATGGTGTAACTCCAGATGAGGACTAAGCCCCAGCCAGGCACCTGCTCGCTTCCCTCCCGCTGGTGGGATGGGAACAAGAATTGGAAGAATAAAAGTGGGCAAACTCTTGGGTTGAGATACAGACAGTTTAAGAAATGAAACCAAAGCCACACACACAAGCAAAGCAAAACAAGGAAGTCATGCACCACTTCCTATGGTCAAGTAGGTGTTCAGCCACCTCAGGAAAGCAGGCCTCTAGCACGAGTAACAGTGACTCGGGAAGACAAAACTGTCACTCTGAACATTCCCTGGTTCCTTCTCCTGCCCCCAGGTCTATACGCTGAACATGATGCAATATGGTACGGAGTATCCCTCTGGTCAGTCAGGGTCACGTGTCTCAGCTGTGTCCCCTCCCAGCTCCTTGTGCACCCCCAGCTGACTCGCCGTTGGGGCGGTGTGAGGAGAAGAAAAGCCCTTGACTCTGCTTAAGCGCTGCTCAGCAGTAACAAAAACATCCCTGTGTTAGCAACACTGCTTCCAGCACAAATCCAAAACACAACCCCATACCAGCTACTGTGAAAAAAAATTAACTCTATCCTAGCCAAAACCAGCACACCATTTTGGTTTGAGATCCTAGACTTAGAAAAATGTCTGGAGTCTTTTACTTTCCTTTTCACTATAATTTGCAGTCACTTAAAACTCCAAGCCACTAGTTTGCCAAGTCAAGATGGAAGACTAATGTTGCTTTCCTTAATAGTGCTTCCAGCATCATGCTTGCTGCAGAGAATATCCATGTAACAGAGAGCTTTAATGCCTTATACTTTTAATCCAATACTAGTCTTTGACCAGAAGGGAGTTATGGAACAATTTCACCATGATGTACTTATCCCTCTGTACACCTCAATTCGCCAAGAAATCCTGAGAGGTGGAATGCTCTTAGTGGACTTTATTCGAGCTAAACTTTGCAGGATTGGTCCTCCAGCTTATGGGAGAATACAGCTGGCAGGGTCAGAGAGAGACACGATTAAGTAACTTGATGAAAAACGGTGGTGAAGAGAGGTGGCTTCCTGAAAAGGATGGCTCTGACAGTTTAACAGGAAAAACAAAACCCCACTGCTTCCCTGCTCTTACTAGGTTATGGTTCAGCTGCCTTGGCCTTAGCAGTCTACATGGAGCTCCCTGTCAGTTGCCACGTCACATCTCATTCACTTCTGCATTGTGTCATTGCTCTCATGGAGACAACAAGCAACTCAGAGAATTTCCTTTGCTGTTACCTGATATACCATTATTCACCTCTTATCATTTTAGCAAAGTAGTTACACTGCTGTCAGAGGTAATGGAGAGCATGCCGCTAAGAAAATTGGCTGTAATTTATTTATCAATTGTTTCTGTATACCACAAAAAGAGACCATCTACTTTACGGCTGGGTCTAAGGTATCTGAGAGCCCTTGAAGTTCATGGTTTTCCGGTATTCTAAGTTCTACTTATGGCTTTTCCTGTATATGACACACAACACCACCCCTGTGGTCTTCAAGGCTGATTTCTTCTTTGCTTTCTTTAGTCACAAATCATTCTGAGGCGTCCCTTAAGTGCATTTGTATTGTTAAGTGCACCGGCCTGATTTGGTGTTAATTCAATTTGAGTGCCCTTAATATCTTGCGGGAGTGAGGCAATGCATGAGAGCTGTACCTTGTAAAAACAGGTTCCAGGTCTGCCTGAGAGCAAAGCACCTTTCCCACAGCAATTTACCAAAGTTGCTGATAAAATTTTCATAAGGAAACCTTTTTAGTCTGACCCTATTGTGTTGTTCTACCATTAAGAGTTGGGGAACTGAGACTGTATTCTGGTGACAGTTTATCACTATCTCCATTATTTTAGCGTATAGACAGCCTACTGGTGGGTCACAGCCTACATCCTGTCCTCTTACAGTGTGGAAATGGCTTTCAGAGCTGGAGCCCAGAGGCCCAAGTATGCCAGCTGCAGCATTCATATGTCAATACAACTGAAGTGAACTCTAGATAAACCAGTCACCTCTAACCTTCAAATGATGGGAGATGGGACATTTTAGTGCATTTAGGCCCAAGCAAAAAGAAGAAAAAGCAGAAATAGGAATAGTTAGCCCTAAGGAATGTGTGGAAGAAACAATATCACATTTTCATTAAAGAAATTACTAACAATCAAAGATGAAAAGCCAGTTTTAAAGTAATTGGGAAAAGCAAGGGCTCTTTTCCTGCACGAGGACTAATTCTGCTCTCATATAAGTTATTGTAAATCCTAAACAACTCCAACATTAACTGAAAAAGTTTATCTTATAAAGGTGAGCCACTGTCTAGTACTTAGAAAAGTGCCCATCTGCCTGGCATATTGCCTCTCTACACTACTTTCCCCCCACATACTCTGGAGAGCAGGGAGCTGCAGCAAGAGAGTCTGAATGAAGGCCTGCTGCATACGTTGTATTCCAGAACCTGTACGTTCTCTCATGCTGTATGAACACATTTTTTTCAGCTGTTATAGAAAGCATAAACAAAGTTACAATACCTAGTATTTTGAAAGAAAACTGGGAAGAACAAGAAAATTACGAAACAAACAAGGAAAAGAAGAAAGAAGATGAAAGAGAGACAGGTGATGAAAGATGGTACAATGAGAGGGAGAAAAAAAAGAAGGAATGAGGAAGAAGAAGAAAGAAAGAGAAAATTATGGAAGTTGAAGATAGGAAAAGAGGAAGAAAGGAAAGGAAAGGAAAGGAAAGGAAAGGAAAGGAAAGGAAAGGAAAGGAAAGGAAAGGAAAGGA
>VZTD01004640.1:276641-296389 GCA_013397725.1 Rhagologus leucostigma | reverse complement strand
AAGGAAGGAAGGAAGGAAGGAAAAGGAAGAAAGGAAGGAAGAAAGGAAGGAAGAAAGGAAGGAAGAAAGGAAGAAAGAAAGGAAGAAAGAAAGGAAGAAAGGAAGAAAGAAAGAAAGAAATGACCTCAAAGTTTTACACTGAATTTAACAGAGGCTGAAATGAAGGTTTGGGAGTTTAGCCAGTGTGGCACGGCTGTTCAGCACAGGTACTAAATGATGAGGCTAGATGGCTTGATTATAAGGAGAATCTTTTCTAACCTAGCACACAATGATAAATCTGTTTCACTCTAAATTGCCTTTGGGAATCTTGTCCTCCTTACCAGCATGACTTACTCTCATTTGCTGGCAGGCAAAAACTTTGATCCTCTGTCCCATGGAAGTCAATTGGAGCACTGCCTTTGACATCAATGAGTACTGGATCACACCGCAGGTGAAAAACAATAGCTTTGCTTCTAGTTGGACCAAATGGATGAATAAATCAGAGCCTTGTGTGTGTGGAATCACGACTGGTTTTGTGTGTTTCTTGCAGAGGAGTGTTACAGTCCAAGTATGTGTGACCAAGGCAATCTGATTAATTATTGGATAATGCTTGAGGCAAGCACAGACTTACAGATACCAGCTAGATAACTGTGTTACAGAGGAATTTATAATAACTTTGAGCATCAGCCTCTTGATCTTCAGGGGTATTCAAAGAAGAGAGAGATAAGGCACTTCTTTCTATGTGTCATTAAGAGAAAGAGACAGCAAATACTTACACATGTTTCTCTCTCTAGCATTCAGTACTATGCTCTAATGCTGTGTTCTACTTCCAATTACTTTTGAAGAACTATGGACGTTTTCAGAAAAAAGAACTGGCTGCATTTAATATTGCATACTTGCCCTTCACCAAATTGCCGAGCTTGAACTGCATCACTGTGTTAGGTATTTGCAAACTACCCTGTCATGTATAAACGAGGCAGAAGTGGCTAAGGGCAGAGTAAGCATCATGATAGGCCCTGTGCGTCTGTCCTGTTCTGCTTTGTCTCCCTGCACCACTGAGGTCAGTCACAAAGCTGGTACTGCATGGTGCTGTGTAAGTGCTGGGCCACCTGAGAAAAGTGCCTGCAAGCCTGATTCAACCTCAGCTGTTTTTGTTCTATGATTTATGTCGGCCCTTCAAGCTACCCAGTCTCCTCACAGCTTTTCCTGATTTCTGCATAACGCCTTGTAACAATTTTTTGAGCATGGAGTGAATATAGTTTGACCTATCTTTCCTATTCAAAACACTGGGAAAATCTTTCCACTTTTTCTTTTTTTTTTTTCCCCAAGGTCAGCTGAACATGCAGAGTTAGTGATTTCAGAGAGGAGCCCTCAAGGATGTTCTGGACAACCTCCTGTGAGACAGGTTTCTTTGAACTGCAGAGATCAGATGTGGCTAGGGAGAGAAAGTCATGAAGGTAAAGTGGCAGGTCCTGTGCCACAGGACAGTGGGGCCAAAAACATGTGATCCTTTAAGATGAATAGGTACATTCCACAACAGCAGCTGTAGCAACTCCCTGTGAATGGGTTAGGAGGTCCTTTCTGGTGGATCAGCAGTAGGTCAAAAAAGGGATAGAGGAAAGAGTGTCACTCTCTTGCTCTCACATTATAAAGCAATTTTAGGGACTCAGATGATTATAGTTATTGCAATAGGTCCTGGGATTTTTAAGAATTAATGGTTATTTGCAGTGAATTTTAGGGGTGGTAAGTCTGTGTTGGCAGGATTTGTGCTACCCTTCATACAAGAGAGAGGGAAGTCTGTGTGAGAGATGGGACACAGCACCGTTCTCTGGAGTCTTCTAGCATTGGTTTGCTTCCATCTGAGGATAAATAAATGCCTCTGTGTACAGTGTTTTTAGAGAGAAAGCTCCAGTTCAATCAGGCAAATAGTCTTTGACTTCCTAATCTAGTGAGAAATGGAAATGCTCTTCTGTTTCCCTTCCTCTTCATTAGTTTATGTACATCAGCTTCCATCGTGTTTACCCGTGAAGAAGTGGTTTCAGCAGGACTGCTATCTTTGTAGCTTTTTCTATAAACACTTCCAGCCCCATTGTATAACTTAGATGGAAGCAAATAAGCATTCAAATGAAACAGAAAACCTCAGGAGATCTTGCTACGAGGACATAAGTTGTGTAGTCAGGAGAAAAATAGCCAAAATAAGAAGCTATGGGCCATGCCTCATGTTAACAGAGATGCAGGTGTTTCCCCTGACTATTTTGAAGAAAGGCCTCAGCCAAGCCCTCTCCACATGGCTTCAAGTGAGAATGCATCTTATTACTCAAGATGCTAAAAAAATTGAGTGATTTACACTCTTCTAAACCTACTATGCACTTCCACCGTTAATCATACATAATCCACAACAATGGCACTCTCTTTGTGCACCATGTTGGAAGTATCTGTGTATCATATATTCAAATTAAATTGTGTGCTTGAGGGAGCTCGTGATCCCCAGCACACTTCTGTGGCAGCATGGTTTGCAGGCTCCATACACTACTTGCGAACAATCTATTGTGTGTGTGACGGCAAGCTTGAATCCCTGCCTGGGATTATCTGAAAACTCTGGAACTTGCCAGCAGGAAAATTTACAGCTAAACAATTATATTGTTGAAACTCTGACAAATCCACCCCAGTTTATGGCTTTGAAAATAGGGCTAGGTGTATGCAACTGAATATATTATACACTGTAACACAGCCTCCTGGGGGCTGCATTATAGAGTCTGTTTACTTTGACTGACACTTTTCATTTTTCTTTTCTTCCAGACATTATTGCTGCAAATGATATCGCTGCTCAATATGGATTTTCTTCTCAAAAAACTAGTTAGGTATTTGGATAAACATCTTCTGAACAAGTTCTTTTATTATTATGTTGATGATTTTTGGAAGCAATCCAGCAATAATGCAGTAGCCACCCAACACAATGTAAAAAGCAGCAACCAGACCTGCATTATATTGGTTTATCAGACTACACAGAGGTGGGATTTCCAGAAGTTCTTTCCAATGGAAAGTAGTTCAGAAAATTCCAAAGATGGACAGAAAGGAGCACAGATACTCTTTTTTTCTACCCATCACTTTTCTATAAACAGAAGTTTACATCCCCCAAAATAAACTGGTGACTTCTTGCCAAGGGTGAAATAAATTTCATTCAAGCACAGAACGGCATTCATTTTACTTAAGCAAGCAGAGACATTATTGCAAAGTAAAACTACTCAGAAAAAGGAAAATTTGTTCAAAAATCAGTCACAGTTTTTCCAGATAGAATCAGCACTGGGTCATGCAGAGTGGCCGCACTTTTTTCTTCATGCTGTATTGGTACCAGAAATTGGAAATTCACTACAATTTTCCAGTTTCTTCAGAAATTCCAACATCTCTGATGTTGAATGTAGGAACAGACAGCAGTGACTGGTGACCATGTTATGCACAGGTACTTTAGTCTTAAGAGCGATGGGTTTTTCTTGTTTTACCAGAGAAAAAGTAGAAGTGCAAAATTTCTTTCTGAAATCATTCTCTGATTGACAAATAAATCATCCTTCATCTCACTTAGGAAGGACCAAAGAGCACCTTTTAAAGAGATGGCTGAGAGATGGCAGTTTTATCCATGTGGGCTTGAGTTGTAAAACACAAAGTATACCTTTTAAGTACAATTTTATGAACAGAAAAAGTATATTTTGGTCTGATGCATGAATCTTTTATCTACCTTACTCCTGCCATTTGTATTTCCTGCCATTTGGGAATATCCCAAATGGTCTCTGCTTCTCTTTGTTGCTTTATAATTCCTTTTGTACGGCAGCCAATGCTAACATTTCTTTCTGAGTGCGAAAGTTGCTTATGGTTTTGATGTACATATACTGTACAGCCCTTGCCAAGTGCTTGGGGTGGACAGTGTGCTTTCCGAGTTCATTAAGAAGAAAATTTGACCTTGTTCACCTTGAGGAGAGATAATTTCTGTGCTGAGTTCTTGCAGGACGTGAGAAATGCAGAAAAGCTGCTGAAGCAGAGGGCCAATGAACTCCAACAATAAACTTCAAGTTCTCTAGTGCCTTCACAACTACCAGTAATGGCTCTTGCTGTGTAGCACATGGGGAAAAAACAATGCTTCACGGCAGCCTGGGCTCCACACAGACACTAAAAAAACCTGCTGTGATCTTTTCAGAAGATACTCAGAACAGATCTCAGAGAAGCCTCACAGCCACCTGCTTCCTATGGTCTGGTGTAACTCTTGCTCTGGTATGGAAAGTAGGGCTGACATGGGCTCAGTCCACTCACTCATGACACTAGTTCACTGTGTGCAGGCTCTCTCTGGCTGAATACCAGCAGTGTGCTCTGATCTGAGACAATGTAGCCATAGGGCTGAGGACACTGCTCTCTGGACTAAGGGATGTTCCCAGTCCTGCATTGTTACACCCCCATGGAATTTTTCCCATCATCAGAGAATCCCAAGAAATTAACTTAGGGCAATACTGGTACAAATGCAGCACATGCAAAAGCTCACATTTCTTTATTTCTCTGAATTTATGTTGTTTCTTTATGTCTTGTAGTGTAAATGGAACTAGAGGTTTAGGCAATAGCTAGCATCTTGTAAATAAAAATGTATAAGCATGTTATACAGTCACCCCATATTCATCTTTACTAGAGATCATCAAAATGTGAAAGGAGAGAACAAGGGGCAAGTCACTCAATGATCTTTTTTGCAGTGTCTTCAACTTATTTATTGCAGCATGATAATTTTCTAGGCTTGCCATGCATTCAGAGCTGTCCCTACCCTTGACCAGCTTGTGCTAAATCTGGCTGACGCTTTCCTGAGGACTGAAAAGAAAAAGACACTAAGCACTTCCTGTGGCAGAAGTGGCTTCCATTTTTGGCTTAAAGATTGAGGAAATTGAAGCACAGGCTTTGCAGTAAAGAACTGTTTCACCTAAGAATATTTTACTGTCTCAGCAAGTGCTTCGCACTCCAACATTGCAAGCAGCGCAGATAATTTACTTCATTCTGGAAAGAAGGGTAAAGTTGTAGTGGAACTGAGTAAATTTGTCTGCTTGAGAGAAGTATATAGTTTGCTGACTGACTCTGATAGTATTTTTTTAGGGTTTTCCTTCAAATTTTCATTTTGGGAAAAAGTGAGGGTACACAGCTGCAAAAGGAGACAAGTACTCCCAGTTATTCTCAATTTGCAACCACCTCAGATTCTCTACTCTGGTTCATTTTTGCAACTTCAATCAGTAGGAGGATGGAAGATGGAAGTAGGGACTGTATGCAATTATCATTTTTTGTGCCTCTACCTCCTAGAACCCACAGAAGCTCAAGCTTTATGACTCAGTGGAATCAAAACGGGTCCAGTCATGCCTGCTTCGTGGTTTTGTATTTTGTACATGCAATTTATGGGAATAGCTAGCAGCAGACACAGACAGTGTGGTGATCTGCTGAGAGGGTGTATGAATAGCATTCTTCTTTCAATGTAGTCCTGAGCAAGAGGCTATAGAGGATCTACTAAGACCTAGACAGTATTTAAAACCTGCCACTCACCCCAGAAGGCTGCTGCTCACTTAGAGATCCCATGTCAGCTCCTTAAATCAAACCCTTCAGACTCAGGAATAAAGTGAATAAATTATAAGCTCTATTGATTGTGTCTGTCGTGTGAACGTTCTTTAGCATTGACTAAACCGTTCAAACCATTGTCCCAACATGGATCAGGCTCTCCGTAAAACCTGAAATGGCTGCTCAAGGGGGAGCAAAAATGTTTTCTTTCGTGGATCCAAGATTCTGTCAGGGAGGGGTTTGATCTCTACAACTTTACAACATCCATATGGTCAGGAATGAATTAGTTGGCTCCTTTGACTGGGGTATGGGATCAGTCTCTTAGATTGGACAGAAGCCACTATGATACAGCCTTTTCTTTTTTATTTTCTTTTTTTTTCTTAAGTAAGTATTAGTGAATTTCTCAAGATTTTTGAAGCCATGGCCCCCGTTTGTCCCTTACTTAGTCTCTTGGTCTGTTATCCCATCTGAATGACTCTGTTGACTTCAACTAAACCACTGGTACAAACGCATCTTAGATTTTTCTTCCAGTTAATGGAGATAGTGCTGGTGATTGCTGGTTAGGCATTATTTTGGGGGAAGGGATTGTTTTTGCTTCTGCTTAAAAATAAGGTGGTGTGGTAAATCACAGGCATCTTTCTTAGGATGGAGATAATAAATCACTCTTCCCAGGTGAAATCTTTTATTTATGCCTTGGGATTCCATTTCATTGAGGAAAGGTATGTTCTTTCGACTTCAGCCAGGCTGCACTTTAGCAAGTGATTCAAATCAAGCTGACACTTATTAGTGAGCATGCTGAACACTTTGCTCCCAGGCACTTCACTGCGCTGCCACCATTCTCCATTCTTCACAGATGTTTGTTCTCCTTAGGTTTCATCTGGAAGCAAAATCATTGCTTGCTCTTCATGTCAGTGGGAAGTCAACTGCAAAGAGCAGCTTGATTTTAGAGACAATGGATCACTTCCACCAATTAAAAAAAAAAAGGGAGATGAAATAATATGCTCACAGATCAGCTATAATACACTCCCAAATCAGATTGAGCTCATTCTTGTAGTCTGAAAGTGACCAAGCAAACCTTCTACTATCATTTATTATGTGTTGAGCCCTGTCACCACACTCAGTATTACACAGAACACATTCAGTAACAGTAGCTCCAAAGACAGTACCAGTAACATGATACAGACGGCAAATCATCTAATTTCAAAGCAACAACTTTTACTGCAAACTTGTGTTTATTGGGAAAAAAACCCCAAACGACCCAAATCTCGAACAGTAAAAAAATTCACAGATAAGTAGTTCTAGATGCTTTTCTTTCTCCAGTAATACTCTTAAATTAATCCCTACACACACCATGCTTGTGTCTCCTTTGCAGTGCATGCACTTATGTACCACCCTGAGAAAGCATGGTTCAGAGGCAAGAGCCTCCGACAAAGTTCTACTGCCACGGAAGAGGGAAGAAATGGCAGCTCACTTACAGAGCCTCTTGGTTAAATGTAGGTTTATTTGTGTCTAGAAAGAGATGCAACATCTCAACTTACCAGATCACAGATAAGTATGATGTACTTAATTGTACTGGTGACAGAATGAAAAAGAGGCAGCAATAAACTTCAGAAGATACCTGGATCATCTGCCCAGGTTGACATTTCCGGTGGTGTAAGGCATCTCTGCCTGCAAGCTACATGTCACAAAAGAGGGGTGGCTGCTGTCATGTCTAATAACCTGCCTGTGCCCAGGTGACCCTGTGAGATGTGTGGGAACTCCAAGCCCTTCTGTCAAAGGCAGGAGTGTGAACTCATCCAAGCTGATATGGCAGGGACACTTTGCTCTGGCCATTTCTTACTGCTTGCTTTGTAACCCAGCATAACTGGCAGAAAAATAAAGGCTACCTATTACAAAGACCTGATTATTTTCTAAATTCACTTTACTTCACGGCCATCATTGAGCTCTTTCCACAGTAAGCAGAGGAGGCATCTTGCTGTTTCCTTAATGAGATCTTTGGCATCACTGTTGAAAATGTTTCCTATAGTAAGGAAACAATCAGTAACAGCATGAGTCAGTGTGTGCTGGAATTTGAACACTCAAGTCATATTTGCACACAAAGAATTACTATGCAAAAATGCATGATCTGAAAAAGTGACCCTGCCATTTAAGCAGTTGTGCATGGCTAATAAACAACGGAGGAAAAAAAATCCCCTCTTAAAAAAGATGCTCTTTCAATTTCTTTTAATTTAGCATTATAATAATAACAAAAAGGAAATCAAACTTGCAAAAAGGCAAGGATAGTGTTTCTTCCTTTCCTTAAACATTTTACAGTATTGCAACATATCAAATGTCTGTCTAATACGCCAAGTATTTTAGGACATTAATATATCTACAAAGTTTGCATAAAACTGTAGCTACTAAACCTTTCAAAATAAACTCCCTATCTTTTAGCAAGGCCAAAACACCAAGGCTATGTTGCAACAGTGAAAGAGCAGGTTACTGTGGGAAGGTGCCTATCACAAGCTTTCCCCAGAATAGTCACAGGTGAGCTAGCTGGCTGCACGTGCAGAGATACAAACCATGGGTTCATGCAAATCTTGTTAATTAACAGCAAGCTGAACAACAGGGAATGCATCGTGGAGATAGTTGCAAAATGATGTGAGGGTCTGCTAGGCAAGGAGGAAAGTGACCGACCAGTTTTCATGGACTTCTGTAATGTGCTTCTTCATACAGCCTTAGGAATCAAGGACATTTAGGAATGACAGATGATTCCCTGCATGGGTTAATATCAGTAAGAATGGCTGTACTTGAAAAAGTAAAAGGATCCACAGAGGATCCACAGGTTTTGCAGTAAATTGCCCTACTGCTTACATGGAAGCATAATATCATGATGATCATGAAAGTTCCTCTACCACTTTCCCAATTCTGTAACAACACATAGACTTGCTTACCAGTGGCTCTTTATTCTAATCTTCTTTGCTATGTTCAGACTGATAATATTCAGCTGAAATCAGTGAAGATACAGCACCAGTACAGGTTGTATCCAGAGCAGTGGTAAATACTGTGAGTAGGAATCTATCAGCTAGAAAAGAAATTGCATGTTGCTATGATTACACTACTAAAAGGTCTGTTTCTTCGAATCTTGAAACTTGTGGTTTTGTTCATACATTGCCATTAACAGCAATGGCTGTCTATATAATTGTGTTGATAGCAGTATTATTTGAGCAGGGATTTTTACTACCAAATATAAATATAGCATGCATTCATTTTTTTTTAATTACGTGTAACATTCAGTAAAGTAATGCATTATTAAGAAAGGTCATTGATTGTTCCCAGGATATGGCAGCAAAATATATAGCATGTACTAAAATTGCAACTAGTTTTAGAGCAGTGTAGTGTGGAATAATGTAAAACAACAAAAAAAAAGGTGCCAAAGTTAACAATAAATCTCTGAACAGAAAAAGGAGTGAAGATGATGCCTTTTTATCTGACAAAAGCTTGACTAGAATCAGAATTAGAAATGCAAGCAGATTTTATGAGTTTATACTTGGTTTTGGTAAGATAAGAACACGTCAGTAGCCTGCAAGACATTTTTAACATTTTCATGACTTGATGGACACTAAGACTGTGGACCTAGAAAAATTATTAAGTGCCAGCTCCAAGGAAAAATCATTGCTTCTAAACTGATCACACTGTCTTGGAGATACCATATTAAGTATTTGAGATGCTGCCAAAATAATAGAAATTATCTGTCTGCTCCAAAAAGACAACTCTTAATATCCCTCTACCCTTCATGTCATGTTAAGGTCCTGATTCCGTAACCCAAATTTCAACAGGAGGTTGCACCTATGTAGCAGCATCTGTGACCACTATGTTGAATTTGATGGCATGAAGAACTTTTTATGGTGAAACAGCAATTAAGGCATGCACAATCTCAAAATATTTCATAAGTCTTCCTAAATAGCTTTGATGGCTCTAAAATGCTTTAAAAATACTCCAAATAACTTCCTAGAAAATAAACACTGAAAACCCTCAAAAAGCCCTATCTAGATTAATAAACATTTAATGAAAACAAAAAGAAACATTATCTTATTTTTCCTTTTTCACTTGCACTTCTATTTCATATAACAGATTGGATTACTTTTTTTTGGTAAAAATACAGCAGACTGTGGCTTAAATAGCATATTTCATTGACTAGATTTTTTCTGTTCTTGAGCTGACAGGATCCTTGTCACAGCTTACAGCATTTCCTTAGATGGGCAGTGAGTATTCGGAAATGTACCTTTTGCTCTTTAACATGACCAAGCAGCTGGAAGCAAGGTATTAAAGCAGTTCCATGTGATCAGCAGGTTGTCTGCAGAGCGTGTGTATAACACCTGCCAACATGTACTGGAAAAAAATGCACTGCAAAAAGCAGCAGAAGGCCATGACACAGGTTACAAAGTAGCCCACAATGTAAGAACACAAGCCACACCTTCGAAAATTGTAAGGAATTGAGAAAGTAATTTGTCTATTTAACCTTTCTCTTTTAAAAAATTTTTTTTTCCAGTGGAGATGAAGAACGAGACAGTGATGAAACAGAATTTTACATGGCGGAAGTTCTGATGGCAGTGCTTTATTGGTAACTTCCTTTTTAGTCATTGCTGTTATTCATTCTTGTCGGTTTTGTTTCTTTTTCTCAGATATGAAGGCCTAAAACAATCCTTTCCAAATTCACAGACTATGCTGTGATCCTGGGAGTCCCTGAGAGCCTTCTGGAGAGGGGAGCCAGCTGGCCCTGCCTCACCTATCTTCATTCCTGGTGGTGGCCAGGGTGCTGCGCACACTGTCGTGGGGCACTGGCAGGCTGCAAGATACCTTAAAGTCCCATAGGAAAAATGAGGAACCTCTGGGCCTATGCCAGGGAATGGTGGGGGACCTGGGCCCTGAGAAGGAGCAGAGGGAAGAAGTGAGGCTAAGGGGAGGTTTCAGGGTTATGCACAGGGTTGGAGAAAATGGGCTGTTGTAGGTTTTGTTCCTTTAAGATATTACTTTTGTGTGGGTTTGGGGAAGAGGAATTCTAATTTCCACTCTGTAAAACATCAACGCATGCATCCTTACATAGAACACTGTCCAGTGTCTGGGCCAATGCAGTGTATCACTGAGATTAAGAGCATAATGAGCTCTATCAAAGCACCAGACAGCACAGGGATAATTACAAGATCCATCATTATTAGGCAAGAAAAACAAATGTGTCTTATAAACTCTAAAGCTCTAGAGCAAAAACCATTCACTAATTGAGCAGGGAGCTAGGTCCAAGGTTCTCCTGGGGTCAGTTTATTCTAGGTTAGTCCATTACACAGTTATTACACCTTGCTCTGAAGCACAAGTATTCAGTGAGGTTAGCGCAGGATGATGGCAGGCATCTCTCCACCATAATCTGTGTTCTCACTTCATGCAACCACACTGAGCCACTCCATGGGCTCCTATGGTTGCTTTAATGAATTCTGGTCTCACACTGAAAAAATCTCTTTCCTCTCTCTAATGCTAATTGGTTTATTCCTCCCTACTCCCTCATCTTCTTCATAAGAAATGCCTTATCCCTAGAAATCATTCATGTATTTGTGTGAAGCAAATATTTTGCCATCTTAATTGATTGGGTTGCATGAAATAGTAGTTGCTTTGCGACAAATTAGCAGAGGGACAGTATTTCTCTTGAAGCCTACTGTGCTGTGCACTCACAATGGCATTCCTTGAGAGTGTTGGAAATCTCTTTTCTTATGTGAAGGAATGAGCATATATGGTCTGTAAATTCATCACTCTCTCTCACTTTGTGAGGCTTGAACTGAAGGAGATCATCTTAATTTAGAGGTGACTCCTAATTTAAAAGACTGTCAGTGGAGTTTAAGGGGTAATGAAGGAACCTTTTAAAAAATGCTGACATACATCTGACTTGGTCTTTCAGTTCAGCCTCCTGCTCATCTCGGGGAGGCTAGCCAAAGAGGAATTGAAGACTTTTCTATTAGTCTTAGATCAGTGACTGATAGATGAATACAAAAGGTTGCAGAAGTAGGACATCTGACTTGTCTCCCAGATTTGAAATCATGTTACAGTCAGGTGGCTCCTTGACTGTGAATAGCAATGCTGCCCACAGGTCAGGTCGGCAAACACGCTGGCTTCACTGACAGGTCCTTTCTTTCCCTGGTTGTACAGTGACCAGTGTACACTGTAGAACAGTATGTTACCTTCTCAGCTCTGTGTCAGCAGGTCACACTGGTCTTGCAAAGGATATCATACTCATTTTTGAAAAGGCCATTACCTCCATCAAGAAGCTCTTGATCAGCATAAAAGGTTCAGAGATGATCTGAAGTTCAACCTGCTTCCCATTCCACTGAGAACCCTCCTTAAATCCACCCTGGAAGCTGTAACTCCTTCCCTCCTTAAACTGACATCTTCATCCAAGAACATGTCCCAGCATTTTTCCTTTCTCCGGAATCTGGCTCAGACACACCTTCCTCCTTGGATGGTCTTCCCTGTACAGCCCCAAATCTGCAACAGTTCCCACCCCACTGAGTATGTAACAAAACACAAGAAAGTTCTGTTTGCCTTTGTGGGTCATATAAAATAAGAAAGCAAGAGGGGGCATTGGACATCACGGCCTTTCCAGAGACCACTGGGTAGAGAGAATAGATATATGTAAAACCAAGATGCAAATTCACTTTATTAGTGTCCAGCACACACATCCTTTCTGTGTTCAAGTGCATGCATATGGCACTGCTGTCACAGAAAGAGCCTCTTGGCAAGGTTCACACCCAAAAAGTGGCTCAAGGTTCATGGCACTCCAGGACTGTCTGCTCAGAAAAAAAGACAAGAGAGAACATGCACGTACAGTTTGGGCCTTCTTAAAGTCATCTGAAATTAGGTGTGATTCTCTTACAGGCAGATTAATTGCAGATAAACTATGGCCTGCAGCATACTATGGCAAAAGTTTAAGTTATAGAACTTAAACATTTGCTGAGTCTTGACCACTGCAAGCACTTGAGAATCAAAGGATACCCCTGCAACACTAGACTGTGCCCACAAAAACTGAGCAAATAAAAAGAACAGGGAAATGTCAAGCCACAAATACAGGCTCTGGGCTGTCTCTTCGTGATTTTTTAAAAAATTTTTTAAATAAGGAGCCTGCTATGACCACTTCTTTAGGGGTGTAAAAAAAATAATTTCATCCTGTGGGCAGCAAAAGAGGAGAGAAAGATGCCACCTTCCAACAAATGTGGAAGGTTCTGTGGGACTCTGATGTCCACCAGTCCTGCCTACTTATCTCCACATCTGTTGTCCATGTGAGTTCAGTCCATCAGGTGCTTGAAATACTGGGCATCATGAGCCGGGATGGCCACAGTCATCTGATGAGCACACTGTTGCATTCCTCCTGTCCGATTTCCCCTGCCAGGAGCTTGGTGCAGCTTAATGTCTCGTCTCAAATACGCTACACTTCCTGGAGGCATCTTCAAAGTTGACTTCAGTGTTATTCTTCTCCTTTATGAAATCTGTCAGCCTTGCCAAGACACTCATGAGTTATGATGTCAGGAACACAAACTCCTAAACCAGGATTGCTTTCCCACCCAGAATAGCTGTTATCATCTTTGCCAGGGATAAATGCATGAATAAGCTTTCTCATATTAGCCACCTCACTGATCTCCAACTCACCCGTGCCCATGACCTTGCAGTAAAACTAGGTTGGACAACTTTTCAAAAACATGTGAAACTGCTGCCACCAACTACATGAAAAAGAGAGTGCAGAAGTTTCCCCTGATCCTGTTGCCCCTTCACAAACATCCCTCAGACAACAGACGGCTTGGGCAAGCTGTGACGATAATTTGGTTCTAGGCAAAATGTTTCTTCCGGATTTAGTTGCTATGAGTGTTCACAGAATTTGTTTCTAGAGCCCTGATAGCTAGGTCTTTATGCAGAGAACAAGTATGCTATGAAATGAAAGCTGAGGAAAAAATGGCAATTCACAAACTGTTCCCTTGCAGCAACTGTAAACTCTACGAAAGCCAAATAAAGGGAGAAAGACTGGTATTTAACACAGGACAGACTTGGCTTTCATCAGTGTCTTTGACTTGCAGCCTCCATATATGCATTTCAAGAGAGCATGTCTTACTGTTCAAATGCGCAAGGGACACTGGCAACAGCCTCAAGGATTAGACATCAGTCCAGTGTATGTATCAGTATCAGTGCAGCAGGATAAGAAAGATAAAAGAACGTAAAGTACAATTGTCTTCTCACAATTTCATGTGGTTCTATATGGGGGAAAAGTTATCCTGTTACATTTTTACGGGCAGGACTATAGGATATTGCAATGTTACATTTATTTCCAATGTTTACATACACTGTGAGCTGAGAACAGGCTCCAGTTCTTTGAAGGATTTTATTGTTTGATGACATCTTCATTGTTGTTATTACTCATTACAAACAGAATTCTGGGAGTGAGGTCATTCAATGGCAAACCCATAATAAGTATTTCCCAAAAAGTGTGCCTGGAGAAATCTCTTGGATACAACCAGTTTTTATGAGCAAGTTATAAATAAAAGATGCTAATGTTGTTCGTGATTTGCAAAATCTAAAGCATTATCCTTTCTCTGTTTTCTTTTGCATGGTTCACCCCTAAAACAGTCAAACACAAGCATCCCAAAACCCTATTAATTTAATTTAAAAACGGCAAACTATTTATTCAGAAGTAGATTTCATCCTGAAAAAAAAAACCTCTGGTTTGAAAATAACTCCTCATTTACCTTTCTCTAGGACTTGGAAAATTAAAGAGAATTTAGGAGTTTTTTACATTGGACCGAAATGAAATGATGACCACTGAACACAAATGCTAGCACTTGCAGCTCGGTTCTGGACCCAGAATCTGTGGCTTCCAAACTAGCCCTTAACTAGCACCAGTGAGCCATACAGGCGAAAGGGACCTTGTGTAAAACTTGCCCCCTGATTATGTGGAGTTATTTTTCTCGAGTTGTGTTGGCTAAGTATGTTTCCAGATGGAGTCTTCTTGTGATACTTGCAGTCTAACAGGTTAAATGTTTGGCCTTTAGCCTTCTAGGTCTTTGGCCTTTCTAAGTTTGGCCTAGACTTGCCCAAACATAAAGAATATTTAACAATTCATTTCTGTTAAATAAGGTTCAAAGTTGATATACCTTTGAATATCTGTGCTGTTTTCAGCAAAGTTTAATGACTTCTCTTTTCTGTTAATAAGACAGCTCAGATAATTTTTCCTTGATTGTCCCTAAACATCTAAATAAGACAGGCTTTTGTATGAAACTTTAAAATGTCCCTTTTTATGTTTACTCATGATACTGACTCCTGTTCTACATCAGCTACGCTACACGAAGTTCAGCTTTTCTGATTAAAATAATACTTTAATTTCACACAACTATATGACTACTTTTGACTACAAAAAAATGGGACAATGTCATTAAATCACTTTATAATTGGAATGGGGGACAGAAATTCTTATCTGCTTTGACACTTTAGTTTGGATTATTTGTTTGGGTTTTTGTATTTTGCTTTATTTTGCTGTATACTATGCTTGGCCTTGTTAAAGCATTTTCCTTTTCCTTCTGGTTTTTTTTTTTCTGTATGAGCAGGAGTACCACAGGAAAATCCCTGACTGCACTGACTCTTTGCCACAACCCAGCCAAAAATTAAAGCCAAGTGAGATAATGAATCAGGATACAATTTGAAACAGACAGGTTGTCTTTATTCTTTCTCACTTACTTTTTTCATTGGTGAAAGAGTAAATAACAAAGACTTACATGGAATCATCTGAAAACTTTGGTCTTCAAACTCAGTGAAGAAAATCTCCCATTTTAAGCATCGTGTCTTCCCAGGGGTGTTGTTTGGGGCTGTGTGCTGGCTTGAGAATAGAAAATGGCATTGTTTTACAACTGAGTCACAAGCTGAAAGTTAACTCTGATCTTCTAGGAACTCAAGAGCTAGGCCAGTCTTTACCAACATAAATATTTAACTCCAGGCTACTGTAGTTAGTTTACATCAATTTCTCAACATCTGCATTTTAGTTTTTACATATACATATTGTGAGCATCACAATCTGTGATTACTTTGCACAGGACTGTATGCATATTTCAGGATCTGTTTTGTAATTAACAGGTCACAGATTTTGGCCCTTATTTGAAGGCCAAAGCACAAAGCCCCAGTAACTGCTCACAGAGACTGTGAAACCCTCTGCAATTTTAATAAGGAAATTAGTCTTTTTAGAAAGAAATTATTTAATGTGTTTTCCAACTGAAAGACCAGTTTACATCTTGTAAAATAAAGAGAAAATAATATTTCAGGCTCAGAATTCTCATGTTAAGGAATTTAACAAGGTTACTTTACTTGGCTATATTTTGCCTTTAGCTTCCTTCTGCAGATAAATTTTCTGCACTGTCTCTATGGTCTTGTTTTTGTCACCTCCCTACAAACCAAACCCTACACTGCTGCCAGGCTCCACTCACTCTTCTTTCTTAAGAAAGATCTTTTTTGTGTTCCAGAAAAACTCCATTTCCATTACTCTACCCCTCAAATCTGCATCCAACATTTTTACTGACTCTCTTTGTCTTATTGTATGTTTTTTTCCAGAAAACTTTTGGAAAGATGTTTGGGACAGAAATTTTTTTTCTTTGACATCTCCCTCATTCTTCCACCCATGAGTGCAGACAATACTGTCATCGTTTAAGTGTTCTGGATGAAACTATGTCTGAATATATTTCCCTGTCTGCTTTGACTGCTTTTTACTTATAGGAGAGCACAGTAGTAGTAAGATACTAAAGACGTATTTTAATGAGCTGTTCATTATGCTGGGAAACTGATTGCTTTGCAGTCATTGGTAATATTACCTCTGTTTTTCACATGAATGTTGAAAAGCTGACTTCTGAGTTTCTGGAAGCCAGACCAGGTTCTGAAATGGTACCCTGTGTGTTGGCCTTTGTTCATCCTACCCAACCCAATTTAAGACATTTGTTTAGAAGCATCTAATTAAGGGGCTTCCTCACTATGGGTTGACTCTGCTGTAGACAGTAAAAACATAGCTGAGCCCCTGTCATGTCTGAACTGCCCTTCAAAAACATCCAATTCTGTTCAGCAATTTAAGATCTATCTCCTGACTTTTCTGGATTCTCTGAAAGTTAAATGGTTGATACCAGGGTCCAGATCCCTTGCTTTGGCCATCAGTACTGTTCAATGACCAAGACGTGCAAAGAAGGAACTAGAAAAGAAAGAAAGTACAGGAGAATATTTGGCACCGACCTGCCATTCTTTTCCAGCCAACATTAAATGCGTTTGCTGAAAGCAAGCTAGCTTGTGAGTGTGTCTGTCACGTAAGCCCTAAAAAAAAAGAATTGTCACACAATCAAAAATTATTGTATTTTTTACATTTAAATAAGTTTGGCATTCCACAGAACCTGCAGTTAACACCAACTATTGTGTCAGCAAGGTAAAACTCACTTGCATTGCCTTGAGTCTTTGACAATATCACTGGAATTCTGCTTGGACAGATACATGGCAATGAACTCATCCAATGGCAAATATAACACACATTTGTGCCAAGAGAAGTTTTGCTGGTGAAAGCATCAGAAAACCAGCACTGCAACGCAAATAAATAAGACAGACCACTTCTATGAAAAAACCAAGAGGCTTAGTCTACCTGTTGGTAACCTTACCTGTTGCAGTTTGTGGGTTTCCTGTGGTGGCAAGGCATGAAGCAGCCTTCCCGGAGAGCTCTGCGGGGTTATCTTGGAGAGCGCAGCCGTCCTGCTTCCTGTAGCCCCTTCTGGGCTGCCTGCACTGTCCGGGCTGTCTGCTGTCGGCTCCACAACACGGTGACGATAAAGGAGGTGAGAAGGCTCCCCGCACGGGGACTGCAGAAAGCCTTTGTTACATGGCTCCCAAAGGCAGAGAGCAACCACACGGCAGATGGCCTGTGATTTTCTATGGCGATGAGGGGGGTGGAGAGAGCACACAGACCAATGGTCTCAGGGCACCTGTGCGGTACGTGGGCGGAGTTGGGGCACAGGGACCAATAGCGAGAATCTGAGGGAGTAGTACTCCCCCCAGGGAGTAGGGGCGGGGAAGGGAAGACCATGTGGGAAGGGCAGGCATTTAGTAAGAACAGGAGTGGAGAAATACAATTCCTCCTCTCTTACTAAATTGAAGCGGGAAGGGCTTTTCCCAAGGACTCTTACAGCTAATTTTTTTACAACAGAACAATGGTAAAATAATGTGAAACAGTTAAATTTAAAATGATGAGGCTGGTTGGTGTTGACGTTGGAGATTGGTGCCGGCTGACTTCCCACACTGCAGTTGCCTTTGTAGTTTCTTCTGCTGGGGTTGCTAAGATGGCGTCCTTCCGGTTGCTACTCGCCTCACTTCCAGTCCCGGAGCGTGGTGAACTGGAGGAGGGGGGGGGCCCGTGTCGCTGTGCCCTCGCTGTGTGGGACGTGGAGCCACGGCTCTGCGCTGATCCTCCTGGGGCAGGTCGGCCCGCGTTCTCCCGGGGCCAGCCCTGCCCCGTGTGTCCAGTCTGGGGCCAGGATTTTACCCAGCACCGCTGCTGCTCGCACTCCCGGCTTCGGCAGTGTGGGAGCTGCGGGAGGGGGGCCTGCCCCCGGCCCGCCACTTCCTCCCGCGGCTCTGCCGTTCCCGCCCGTGGTCCTGCTGTTCCCGCCCGTGGTCCCAGTTTTGCAGGGGCCGGAGGGAAGGATGTCGTGTCCCCGCACAGCCACCCCTCCTGCCCGTGGCCCCGGCAACGGCAGCGCCGGCCGGGGGGGCGCTCCAGGCAGGGCCATTNCCCTGCCCCGTGTGTCCAGTCTGGCGCCAGGATTTTCCCCAGCCCCGCCGCCGCTCCTGCCTGCAGCCGCAGTGAAGTAGGGCCCGCGTGGCCCCAGGTCCTGCCCACAGCCCTGGGTGGGGGGGCTTTCCCCCGCGCTGCTGCCCCCACCCGCAGCCCCTATGGCACAGGGGCCGGCGGGAAGGATGTCCCGGCGCTGCGCAGCCGCCCCCCCCGCACGCGGCCCTGGCAACATGGGAAATGGAGGAGAGTGGAGGCTGAGCCACCGTGCCAGCGCTGTCCAGCGCNTGGAGCCTGAGGTCGGGGGGGAACGCCTGATGGAGAGGGGAGGAGCTGACACGATTACACCCAACGACATGGGGGAGGGGCCCCCACGTAGGCACACCGAGCGATNGCTCCTCGCTGAAACCCCCAGGGCAGGCCAGCCCGCTGGTCCCGCACACAGCTGATGCAGCTCCGCGGCTCTGGCAGCACGGGAGCCTGCGGTCGAGCGGGGAGGCCTGATGGACACGGGAGGAGCCGACGCAGTTACACCTATTGATGCAGGAGAGGGGTCTGTACAGGGAACACTGAGCGATGCANTCTTGCCTGCTCCGTAGAGCTGACACAGTGGGGTACTAGGGGGCCGGGAGGAGGGTTAGGGGAGCGCCCAGGCCAGGATGATCAGTCCCAGCTCGGTAACGGGACAGGGGAGACTCAGAATAGGCAGAGGGATGGCCGTACCCCTGTGCTACCGATCTCTCCTAAGGGTCAGAGGGAGAGGGTAGACTNAAGAAGGAGAAGGCACTATGGCGCCGCCACGTGTCACCATGATCTTGAGGAGCAGCTTGGGGGGCGGAAACTGGGTATATGGGCACAGGGAGAAGCGTTAGGGGAGAGCCCGAGCCAGGGTGATCAGTCCCAGCTCGGTAAGGGAACAGGAGAGACCCAGAAGAGTCATCTTCCGATCTCTCCTGAGGGTAAGAAGGAGAAGGGAGACAGGGAGGGGGAAGAGACAGAGGGGTTGCAAATCAGCAAAATGGCTGCTGTCACGTGCTCGGGCTAGTCATGGGCAATAACGAACAAAAAGTGGGGAAGAGGGGAGAGGGAAAGGGGCGATGGAGGTGGTCATTAGGGTCCAGATAACTAAGTGAAACAAAACAAAGGTTAATTCCCTTTATCCCTTGTGCGGAAGAACTCCCCACACACAGCTAATTTTAAAAGAAAAACTTCTCCCAAGTAGGGGGTACTAAACTTGCATCTTCTCCTGTTAGAGATGGGGTTTTTTTCTTGCTGAGGCTTCACATGAGGCGCTACCCCCTTCACTTCGACAAGAAACCACCCCCAACACTCCACCCACCCCAAGGCAAAAGGATTAAACTAAAAAGAAAAAGTGACCCCCGTACCA
>VZTD01004640.1:253196-276028 GCA_013397725.1 Rhagologus leucostigma | reverse complement strand
GGGCATGGGGGCAGTACATGGGCAGGGTTGGGGTAATGGGGACCAATAGGGAAACCCGAGGGAGTGGTTAGGACTAGGGGCAGGGAAGGGCGAACACTGTGGGAAAGGCAAGCACTCAGTAAGAAGAGGAGTGGGGAAATACAGTGCTACATATGAGTCTCTAACAAATATTGGGTTTAATTGGTATGAACCATTCAAGGATTTCTGATTTGCAGCACTTGCAAGAAACCTTATTTTAAACGGATATCAATGAGCAATTGCAGGATCTATTCTTTCAAGATATCTCTTTCAGTGGAACTTTAAATTATATAGAAGAAAGAAGGAATTCTGCATCTGACTGAAATGAAATAAAATCTCAAGTTAAGTGTAGAAAGCATTTCACTCTTGTTTTATTTTTTTTTTTTAGTGATAAAATGATGTTTCTTCCATGAATATTGTAGGATAAATCAATGTTTCTTAAAAGCACTCTCATTTTTGTTAACTGGATTTTGATCTGAGTTCCTTCTTTCATCAGTGTGCATTTGCTCAGACTCTTAATCTTGGTTTTTCCATGTCATCCAGTCATTAACCTTCTGGGCATCTGAAGCACGGATTGCAGTTCATAAGGAACCCTCAGTTCCTGCCTTTGTCCGTCAGATTAGTTTCCCTGAATTTCCCCACATGTATACCTGAGTACCTGGGCTGAGCTCAACTCTAATGTATACGAGGTCAGGAAGCCTGATACTTCTTTGAGGACTTTGTATATGCTATGTGAAACAAAACAATTTTTTAAAAATTTTTGTTCCCTAATCTGACTTAAGTTAAAGAATATTGCATGTATTAGTACAGGTATTCAATGCATCCTTCCGATTACTCTGAGTAAAACTGTGTTCTCTGCATATCAAGTGATTCTGAGAAAGATAGCAATTTTTAGTGTGGTTTGCCTAAAAAACTGCACAAGTGGCATAACAGTGGGTGACTAGGCTTGTGGTGAAGTCATGAGATTAGGGAGCATTATATACAAGCAGCATTGTTAATCATATATGTAATTTGTAACTAGCATAGCTGCTGCTAAGTCATGAAAAACTTTTTCAAGCTAACTTGGTTTTCTTCTGTATCTGAATTTTCTCTTATGAAGTTCAAACCATGTCCATTTCTGGGGTTTTAAGAAAATTGTACTTAGTTTCACAAGCTAAGTGTGCCTCTGCAGTGAGCCCTCTGTGCCAACATTCTTCAAGGCTAAGTGGGGGCTCCCCGAGGTTCTGGATGTCATTTTTTTCTTCTTGTTTTCAACCACAGATAACTACTTCTATGTTGTCTCGTAATGTTCTGTTGCTTTGACTTATTCAATAGTGGTAATAGCAATACTGTTAGTAGCAAGACTAGTAAAAAATCTTTTAACTGACTTTAGGCCCCTAACTCTTTGGTAATGGCATTTGGCATTAGACTTGCTTATGATACAACAATACTTGTGTAGAAGCCACCTTACCTGTGTGGCCAAAAAATGCACCTTTCTCTTTTCTCCTTTCCTGAATTACTTACATAATGAGAGAGCTTTCTCATGTTTTTAAAGAGAATTCATGGAACAGGATTATTCTGACTATTTTCTATAGAAGCCTTGAAATTTCTCTGAATAGGTGCTTTCCTCCCTCACTGCCCTTGTGAGGGCCCCAGAGGTTCAGGGAAAAGGGATCCACTTCTCACTAGATTCAGCTTACGAAACATCCAAACCTGAACTAAGTCTGAGAGGAAGGGGCGAAAAGTGCAAAAGCAACAACATGATACTGGTTTCACAGCACTGCCAAATTAATTTAAAAAAAAAAAAAACTAATCTTTGACGGCTTATCCTTTATATTGCTCATGAAAAACAGCACTCCCACTGCAAGTTAACCTAGTGTTTTGACACTGTACTTTTATTCCAAAGCCACAGGTGTAGCAACACTGGATCACAGACTGGCAATGCTCCCTCTCCGTATTACAAGGTCCCTGGTTTCTAAAGTTCCAGTGACAGATTGAGTGATACCTTAATAGCAAAAAAAGCTGTGATAATTGTAAGGCCCTCTGTTGTCCTTTCTTTTTAAGCCCTTATAGATCTTTTGCTCTGTTTATGATTAGAAAATACTTAGTGTGGTATTTAATTCGCGTTTTTAATCAAGGATGACTTGAACGCAGATAGTACCTGAAACAATTTCCAGACATTTCAGCATAGTCTGTATGATTTGTATTTGGCATTCCTGCTTAGCCACAATTCTATAATGTTTACCGGAGACCGGACTTTTGCCTTGACAACTTTTCCTCCAGACAATGTAGAATTTTTGAGATTTGTATCCAGATGCCAATAGCATTTGAATTGTTGGAGAAAGATGGACACTTATTAAACTCTACGTGTTTTCAGGGAGAATGCAAAAAGGGAGCTGGTAGTTTGCCTCTTTGAAATTCCTAATCAAGATTTGGGAGCGCACCAACAAAATGGCCAACAAATACTGGAAATTAGGAGGACTTGCTATTTTGTGAAACTAATGAGATCTTACTAGAAATTGAAATAAGCTCTTGGTTACACATACACCTGTGAATACACAGCATAACCCTAAACACCTCAGCTAAGCCTGAAACTGCTCTGTGCTGTTTACATGCACAGAAATCACAGACAGTCCTTGCCTTGGGGAACTGACAATCCAAAGTACATCAGGAAGAGAAATGCTGAGTCAGTGAGTTGAAAGACTTCTGGGTCAGACAGAACTGGAACAGAACTGCTGTTTTCCAGATGCTTTTCTGAGCCTACAAAGAAGCCTGAAGCCTAACATGGTCTATACAAGTTTCTATAAAAAATATGTAAATGTAATTATAAATATAAATACTTTAAAAGGCTTGCTATACATTGTGCTTGTCACCATTTACAGTGCTAACATCCATCTACTGTTACCACAAGAGACAACTTCAGGCTTGTGAAGAGAAAACACGTATACTTTTTAATTGTAGTGGTCATAAACTCCTCCAAATGCTCTCCCCACTACTTCCCAAATTATCGCACTATCATTTCTCAAAAAGTACACTTACTTCAGAGTTGTTAGGATTGGTTTTCTCAGATGCTCCTTTATTTGTGTCAAAAATCTTAAGAAAGTCTTTTCTCTCCAGATAGGTCCCCAAGGTCAAGTAGAATGTTTCAAGATAATATGAAAATAAAGGAAGTAGTGGTATTCTCACCAGCAGAAATAAGTACAGCTTTTTTCCCTGTTGTTAGGCACTTTTTAGCGTTGTGTTGAAAAACATATTCATGTTAACAAATATATTTCATTTTTTTTTATTCTGATACAAAACTCCCCAATTTTTCGCTTGTAGTTCTAAGCATAGATTGACTTTTGTTTAATTTTACAACAAATTAAACTCTTTGTGAATTGCGGTATTCTAGACCATCCTGATTTTAATTTGTGATTTCTAAACCTTGTTTCCTATAAATGAATAGTGGCTATAACATGAGAACAATTCTTGGTTTCTCCAGTCCAGTTTAGAATTCCACTGTGGATTGAACTGAATTTGAGCAACCTGCTGAAAGTAAAATAAAACAATATTCCTCTCCAAATCCCTTCTGTATTTTTTTCGTGGGAAAAAGAACTTTTCAATGCTTCTGTGCCATGTCCTTGTTTCACTCTGTAATTTATTCTCCCTTGGACTTCAAGAAAACACAGTTGAAATTTAACTGTAATGCAAAACATTGTCTTAAAGGGATAATTAACTAGAAGGATTAACAAAGAACCATTATCCTGGTAGTTAAAAGAAGCTGATGAAAGTTATGAAGTGATTATAAGAAAGATTATACAGCATTTCCAAAACTTAGTGAGGAGAGTTCTAGCAATACTGTAAAGAGTGCAAATCCATTTGGTAAATCATAGAATCTTGGCACTAGTAGTCTCCTCTAGGGCTAAATTATCTGCATACATCTTGCTCTGAAAACCTTATCCACATTTGATCCCAGCATTTATGAATACTGTGGATTATATAATGAGTCATCCTAACTTCTTAATTAGAACATACTCTGACTTTTATTAGCTGTGGGGCAATGGGTATTTCTGCCTACTCTTTGGTATGCTTTACCTGCAGGGAACAAAAGTCAGATTAAAAATCATAGGACATGCAAACTAAAAATAACTAAAAGTGATTACAAGTTGAAGGATGTGAAACAATTTTAAATTGATTATTCAGATAAAATAACTTACGTATTCATTATTATCCTGCGAAGTGTTGTACCTTGGTTCAGAGCCTGGAACAAGTTGAGACATACTTAAATGACTCTTAGGCCCTGAAGACTCTCCTTTTCCTTTTTTTATATTTTTTTTTTATTCCTTTTCCCTGTAATTCTAGTGTGAGTGCTTTACAAAATGTTTTAAAAACAGATGAGCATAGGAATAGGAAAATGAGATGCTGGATGTTGAAGAATACACGCTTATCTTCTCCTTTTGTCATTTAAATCTACAATTATAACTACCTGCAAGTGGAAGTCTGATATAGAATAATATAAGATGATGTTATTTCTCCTTCACTTGTGTGTTTCTGTATCGTGGTCAACCTTTTCATTCCCATGGGAGTAGTGTGCTATTTGGAAATATTTTTGGTTTCAGCTCCAGAAAACTGAGAGGCAATACTTCCTGGATTTTTCTTGAAATATCCTCATCTGTCTCAAAAATAATAATTTAGAAAAGCTGTTCTGTACCTAAGAGAAGAAATTTCTTTTGGTAGGAGAGAGGTACAAAAAGGAAATTAGCACCTCTGTCCTTTGCCTCCAAATATGCCTGCAGCTGCTGTTTTCACTGAAATTTTCTGTGTATTAGTTGCTGAAGGAGGACTCAGTCATTCAATATTTGCTTTTTTCCATTCCTTATTTTTTAAATGTGAATACAAGATTTAACATAAAATAAGACTTTTTCTGCTTAGAAGAGTCCTTAAATTTAAAAGTAGTTTGGTGACTGCTTTTTTAAACAGGTCCTGCTGATTTCTAGCTGAAAAGACTTCCAAAAATTTAAATCATTTTCTACTGTTCAGGATTTTGAGCTTCTCTTTTCTAACATTACCGAAGTGCACCTTTGTTTTTCTCATCTCTCTCTGCAATTATATTGTTTTACCCATATAACACAAAAATTCATACAAACTTTCTTCATCCTGGGCCTTTGGGTAGCAAAATCATGAAGAAAGCCAACTAATGTCCTTTAGAGGGATAGCACCCCTATGTCTGCGTTCAGAAGGCAGTGGGAAAGAGTGACTCTTTCTTTAGCTTGAGCCTTTAAAATTTTTGAGGATTTGTCTGGACAAAAATATTTCATTCAGTATTAAATAATGTGTTTTGTTCTTTTTTATCTGAATGTTTTTTCCATCTCAAAGGGAGAAAAGAAATTCAGAATACTCCTTGGTCAGTTTGGGTCAGCTGTTCCAGTCATGTTCCCTCCCAACCTTTGACTCTCACCCAGTTTACTTGCCTTTGGGGATGCAGGTGTTTCGAGGGAAACCCTTGATGCTGCACAAGCATTGCTCAGCACAGCAAAAACATCGTTGTGTTATCAACACTGCTTTATCCACAAATGCAAAGCACAGCACCATGCAAGCTGCTATGAAGAAAGTTAACTCCATCCCAGCGAGACTCAATGCAACATGGAAATTGCTCATCCAGTTGGTGCATTGACTGTTTTAATAAAATGTTGCTGAAGATGTTAGAGGTGTACCTGCAGGATGAAAAGAAAAAGGCACAAGGGATCATGTGCTCACAACTGGACTTCAGTGAAATCCAAACTGTATGTTTCTTACTTGGTTGGAGAGTTAGCCAAGTAAGGGTGATTATGTCCTGCATACCCAAATTAGGTCTCAGCTATGTGGAGCATTTACTTCTGTTTCCTGCCCTAAGCTCTTTCATTAAATTTCCGTGTTGTATTAAGTGTGACCATGTATCAGTGGAAATGTTTGGTGTAGCAGGAAGTAGCTATGTGTGGAAAATTAAATGACAGTATTCTGCCTAATTAACAATTTTTCATCTGAAGGGAATTCTACAGTGCTTCATCTAATTAGACAGTTGCATTAATTCATTTAACCAGAAATGTTGATGCCAAGTATTAGGTTGATGATCACCAATCAGGATTCTCAGCATGTTCTAAATAAATAAACTTTGCCTTTTGCAGTGTATGAACATGCTTTCCCAGCTCTTTTGAAATGCATTATATGTCTTTTATATGTCTATGTTACAAATTTAGTCTCTAACATGTGAGTTTGACTGGATTCTCTTACATGACAGTCCTCCTTCCCTGATTAAAGGCATGTCAGCACAAAGAAGGCCATCCTTCAGCTGTTTCTCTTCTTTAACAGATTTTTCCAGTGTTCAACAACAGTAACTGAGACTGCTTTGAATAATTTGTGTGCCTTTTTGATGAGAATGGAGAAGAATACTTCTGTCCTGAAGAGCAAACACTTTTCAGCTTTTCAGCAAGTTCTGTGAGAATCATCCAGGTTTGGCTACCTCATTCTAATGAAAGTAGTCTGGAACAGATTTTACTGCTTCTCTTTACTGCAACCAAAGTGGGCAAAATCCACAGAGAGGTGCCAGCAGTATCTGACACTCACTCAACCCAACAAAACCTACAGACACTAAAAAGCAGAGGCTAGCGAAACCTTTATGTTTTTCCATGGCTAGGCAGCTTCTGTGCTGAATGACTGAGCTAAAAGCTGTTGAGAGTATCTCTTTCAAGTCTGCAGGGCAGTCAGTCTCTGAGAGGCCACAAAAACATTGGACACAAATGGAAAGCTCCTTTCTTTCCCCTGAGTCCACCTACCTGAAATATCTACTTGCTTCTGCATTTCAGAATACTGACTAATCAACAGGTTTTGCCATATCCCAGACTGAGTTTTTCACCTTTTTTCTTAAACTAGTTCCACCAGTAACAAAAAGTGTATGGTCACAGTAACAGAGAAATACTACCTGACCTTTCCCCAATTTGCAGAGATATTTTAATCCAGAGTCAGTTTCCCTTTTCCTGGACAAGGAAATACTTACTTGCCTATGTGCCGGTTTGGCCAAAGTCTAGTAATATAGCCCCTGAGAGAAAACCAGGCTGCAACCACCCTTCCCCCCAACAGGGTTCGGGAAAAAAAAAAAATTTTTCCTCGAAGGAAAGTGAAAGAGATAAAAACTATTTATTTTAACAAACACGCAGGAAAAGGATAATGATGCTAAATAATGAATTAAAACCCTCGCTATAGAGAGAAACCTGGGAAGATTTCAGAGTCCTTCTGTAGGTGTGGTCTCTCTCCTCCTCGGAGCTGGTTGGTGAGGGCGTGGGCCCACCCCCGGGTCTCAGGGAGAAAATTCTCCTGATGTGTTCTGATGTTGTTGAAACAGTGCAGAAGAGAAGAAGGGAAAAAAAACCAAAGTCCCAGGAAACAAAATTCAACTCTCCGTCTCACGCCAAGAGGGAAAAAAACCAGTTAGCTGAAGAAAAAAGCAAGCAGGGTGCTCTGTCGGTGCCATCCACAGTTAGACAACACTGAGGAGTGTAATCTCTGTGTCCTTGAGAAGCTGCTTTGGAGAGTTCGTCTGATTTTTTTTTTTTCAAGCTCAGTTTAAAGGCACGGAAAAGGCACAATATTACTTTTTGGGCATAGAGCATGATAGGGGATACACATGATAGAGTCAGCCCAAGACAGCCTAATGTAGGAGGACCTGGTTGTGTTAAGGACTCGATCATCCCAGAAGTCTTTTCCAACCTAAGCAATTCTAGGAGCAACTTCAAGAAGGAAGACACAGAGAGACAATTTTCTCAGTTGACCTTATGGGCTACTGTATCTTGTTGGGATATGACAACTAGAGTTCACATTCTTGCTGTTGACCAGGAAGAATGGAGATTCAATGGGCATCCAAAGTGCCTTCAGCAAAGCACCCTCTTGCCATACTTGTTCTCCTCTCACACAAAAAAAGAGTCTAGTAAAAACTTTGGCCTTAAGAATTACGCTGTGTTTAGTAGGGAGACCTTGGAATTCCACATTAATTAGATATTCTTAAATTAGTGTGTTTTGATAAAGCATTGTTTTAAAACACTGCTGATATTCTGGTAGTGAAAAAACCTAAGAAATGAGGGGAGTGGTGAGCCAGAGTATTCATAGATCTCAATATAGGTTTTAAATTAAACTGAACCACAATTAAACAATTTTTGATTGTCAAATGTCTACCTTTTCTAGAGTACATTTTATCAGTAGACTGCAAAGAGATAGAAAAGGAGTTGGAGTATATATTTAATTATATGACTTCATTTTAATCCATTTGCAATTTAATTTTGGAAATTGTTATTGAGTCCTGGATCTTAAAATCTCCAAAGTCAGCTTCAGCCCCAGCCACTGTGTCTGCACTTTGAAGCCTTTTGAAGTAACTTTGGATTGGACCAAAGCTGACAGATAAGTCAAAACTTGGCTGCGAGCAGAGGATTTTTTTCTCTTTCAAACCACTGGTTCCTCCCTCGAGTTGCTGAGGGCAGTGTCAGTCCAACCTGTAGATACTTCAAAGGCTTCAAACAGCAGACACTGTGGCTAAGTCTGAAGCTGAAACAGACGATTTGACAGAACCAAAAGATCATGGGGCCTCCCAGTGCTTTTCAGTGCATTTTAAAGTAGACTAGAATTGCTATAAAATGGAAAGAAATGTGTATAAGTCTTTCTCCCTTTTCCTTTGCGAATGATCTGCATTTTACAAGAACATCTGTCTACTTTCATGTCTAAGTGAAGCTCTTTCCAGTATAAAGCATGAAAAAATCTTCAGACAATCATCTTTACAAAGCCAAATATCCAGTTCCACAGCTTACTTGGTTTTGCCAGGTTAATTGGTTTACTATTCAAGTTTGTGATGAAGGCAGTGTTCACTTTAATGATGAAAGGTTTTAACATAAACAAAATGAACTGAGAAACACTCTTCACGTGGAAGAAAAAATATACAATAAAATAATTATATTTTATATTTCATAACTTCCTCTCACAATAAATTAAAGTATTGTAAAATTTTCTATATTTATTTCTGTTTCCAACTCAGACACGAGATGAAGTTGATGACAGCTGGAAATTAAAGTAGGTCTTGAAAACGTTGCAAGTTTTAGTTATAGGAGTTTCTCTTCTAAGGATTTATTTCAAAATATTACTCCTTGTTTACATGTTATAGATAAGATACTTTGTTTACTTCCAGCTGTGTGGATTTGCCTACACTTTACTCATATATACTAAAAACTGATTTACACACTAGTGGACAAGTTGCATGTTTATCATAATATAAAACTTGACTTTAAAATAACTAGGTGGATATAAAAGAAAAATAAGAAAAATATGAGGCTGATCTTCTCAGTACAAAGCTTCTTCTGATTGAGCTGTTTTCATTAACACTACAGCATCTTTCAAAGACATTAGCTTTTCATCTCCATGAAACCAGTCTATAGTTACGTTGTTCAGCTATAGGTGAAAATCTCAGCAATATTATCAATATCACAGAATATTTAGTTATGTGGTATTAGTTAATTTGAAGACAAGGTTAACTTTTTGTTTATTAAACCTGATTCTGGCCTTTCTTAAAGTTTCAGGCCAGTTTAAGTCATTCATGCAGTGACTGCAAGTGCTCTGTCCAAAATAGTCCCACTAACACAGGACATGCTGCAGACATTTACCAGTAAGAACCACCTCTATTTAAAATAAAAGTGTGTGGGATCAAAGTAGGGGAGTTTGTCACCTCAGTCCCCAGGACTATCCACATTTTTCTATCCACATTTTTGGGCAATGACTTTCAGTCCAGGAAGACTGGAAGATGAATCAGGGCGTGGAACCCTTGTAGCAGCTGAGCCAGAATCCAGATCTACCCTCTATAAGAGGGTAGGTCCAAGAGGAAAACCTTGTATCCAGAAAACAGGTGTTAATGCAACAGTGCCCAGCTCAGAAGGAACACCCTACCAGCCTCTGGCTGGTGCCGATGTGAACTGAGTTCTAGTGACAGAGGGTAAGACACAGAAGCTCACTGAAGACACCAAACAACAGCAGCAATGGTAGACAGATCCCTCCATGTCTCATAGCAGGAATGGAGCTGAGGGAATCCTTGGTCATCCGCTGGGCAGCTTTACCTGCTTTGCTGTTGTTCCAGTGGGGGTTCCTGTGAGCAGCACCAGCTCATATTGTAAGGCACGGCAAGGTGTCATTCTGCACTGATAATCTGAAATGCTGGAAGCAGCACAAATTTTTGGGAAAAAAATGTTAACTAAATCCACTAACTAGATTTTCAGCGCATTTAATTATAGTATTCTGATACCTCAGTACCAAGGAAATTAAAAGTATTGTTAATTTTGTGTATTTTTGGGCATGCATGATATTAGGCCAAGTACAGTTGGAAGAATGAAAAGAAAGAATTACGTTCAGCATATAAACTTAGATAAGGAATAGTCTGTTTCAGACATCTGCAAATGGTAATTTAAGTCTTTTACTGTTTACTTTTTTGTATGTTTTGTAGCAAATTGTCAGCTGTGCATTCAGTGACCTGAATGTTACAGTTTTATTATAGTGAAGTCTTTGATTCTCGATAGTGAACAGCTTTTTGAAATATCAACTAAATTTGGCTTAGATGATAATGTAAAATTTGAACACTGAAAAGGTTTCCAGATGTATCTGGATGTCAGATGTACTGGCAAAGACTTTGCACTGGGGAGAAATACACTGAAAGGTATGACCAGAGGCAAAAATTCCACACTAAAGAGGCTTCTATCTACACACTGTATTCTCTCATTTTTCTCAGCTCCTGGGTTGAATCAGCATTCAAGAAAGAAACATATTTTTGGGCAGGGAGAGGTGTTTTCCTTTTCATCTCAGAACAGATACAAGAAATAATTTTTTAATAGTCTGTCATGGCATGGATACTGGATACACTTCACTGTTTACTAAGATGGTTTTACTGCCAGTTAGCAGACTTAAGCTATAGCAACTAGTTGGTGTTGCATACAGGACTGGTCAGAGCTACTTGATACAAAGTTTGTGGTGAGCTTATTCTGCTTATATGGCTTCTACACTCAATGGACAAACAAAAATGGAGAATGGGAGAGTCCTCAGCATCATTTTACAGTTGAAAAAGGTAGATGTCCCTGGTGCAGATGTGGTTCCTGTGTACTCTGTTTCCTGAGGACAAGATAAATATATTTTTTCTTTTCTCACTAGTCCTTATTAATATTTTCCATACAAAGAGCTATTAAGTGGCTTATGAAAATTATATTACTCCAGCAGCTGGTGTGGAGAGATGGTTTCAGTAAGTAGAGAGAGCGGTGCAGAATTATGCAATATAAAGACAGAAATAAGGACACAGCAGCGATACTGCCACTGTGTGAGTGATGAGAGGTGAACTCTTCCCCACCTACTTATAGCAAAAAATACAAATCTTAAAAGAAGTAAAGAAAAGAAAGCTTGCATTTCTAGTACTCAAACAACTCTAGAGAAAGAGGTGAGGTTTGGTGTCTCTGCTTTGCTCTGCATTCAAGTTTATTTCACAGCAAACCCTGTACTGAGCAGTGAGAGAAAATTTTAGAAAACAGAAACAAACAACGTAATGACTGTTTAACACAAGTGTTCTGAGTTTTCCTGTTGCTAAGTTGGTTTTCTCAGGAAAAACGTATGTAGCAGAAAAAGACCCAAATATTGTCCTTACTTAAGGAAATTCTACAGACTGGGCTGAAGCAGTCACCCGAGAAACCACACAGGAAAGTGCTGGTATGAATTACCACTACTGTGGGAAGAGGGCTCTCATTCATTTCCAGGGAACCCACAAAGACATGAGAGGATACTATAAACCAAGCTGCAATTAACTACAAATAGAATTGATAGGGTTATCCTTAGTCTAGAATTAAGATATCTAAGTACAAGACCAGCATGTATTCTGGTAGTCTGCATTACTTTAGGAAACTGAAGAAGCAGATGACAATGTTTAAAGGGTTAGAGTATATATAAAGTATACTGGGTATTATTTCTGGTGTGGATGTGCACCGTGCAGGTATTGATATGATTGCAACTTTAATAAGCACTTAGCAAATTAAATAGCATTTAACAGTTCAGCATGGATGATGTGGGTACATGGAAGAGCACTGACTGCAAATCTGCTCATCTGTGTCCATCGAGAAAAAGGACAAACCTTTTCTTGTCTTGTAACAGTGCTGCAGGTTGGATGGGAAGCATCAGTCCTCTGCTGACATGGGAGACTGATTTTATCTTTCTCCTCATCAAGGACTTAGCTTTACTGAGACCAAAGCTGTAAAGACAGCAAAACATGATGTGGAGTTTTGTTGAAACTACAATTCTCAGCAGAATTAAGGTGAAAGTATAGCTAAACTCTCTACTTAGAGACCTCAGTCTTTATAGCTATCAGATTAGAAGAATATTTCATGGAGTGTTACAGGTATTATGGAAGAGCTCCATCGACGACAGATGACTTCTGGGGTTAGTAAATAATGACTTCATTTGAACATGAATCTTAAGTAACAGCAGTAAAATATTTGAGTAAGTTTGAGTTCCCTTATTTGGGCCTTTGGTTCTTTGCCTTCCTGACCAAACTGTCTGCTAGGCCTAATGCATGAGGTGTCTGTCTTTGCAGCAGACAGTCATGCTATGAGCTGCGTTGTGGCTGATGTTTTATTTCTAGGCAGACATTCAGATGACTGGCACTTTTTGAATACCAGAGAGAGGAATTCTTCCCTTTCCACCACGCATTACTGCTTGTGCTGCTCATCCATCCTGCCTTTTGACATCCATCATCATTGCTACTAACAGTGGTTGCAGAGCGTAATCCTCAAAGTCTGTCCATATTAGTATGGCTGTTGGCAGAGGCGGACAGAGCGCTCCTTTGAAATAAGTACAATACTTCTTAGCCCACTGACTCATACGCATCTGGTGGTGGGAGGAGGGTTGAAATCTATAAGAGAAATTCATTTCCAAGAGAAACTACTGGTTACCATCAAGTACGTTAGATACTTTCAGGCAACACATTTATCTTGATAAATCTTACACTATGTTTTTGCAGTGTGATACTATGGGCCTTCTGAATACTGTTGTCACATCCTGACAACTAAATTACCCTGAAGTACAGTATTAATAGCAGTCATGACATTCTGTAAAAGCCACAAGTTGACAGTTCATTCAGTTGTGCCTCAGTAATTTGCTAGGTTAGATGAAAAATCTGAGTACAACTGGCTCCAGCCAGTAGCACGTTGCTTAACCCCACTTGTTTGACCTTGTTTTAGCTTCAATGCCTGCCACTATTGCTGTGGATTCTTGCATGGAGAAATGAAATGCAGTTAACCCTTTTCTGACTTAAAGCAATCCTGTATTTTCATTTTTGCCTTTATTTTATTCACAATGAAGTAAGTTGTAAAGTCGGTATTGCTTTCTTTTTTCTCATTTACTGAGCTATTCATAATAACAGCATTTTGTGGTAATCAGAAATAACCTCTTTTATGAAAAAAATTGGTGTTCCCTGGGTGAAATTTGCTCTGTCCTGACTGACAGAAGTAGGAATACTACCTGACCAGTTTGTTGCTGTTGTCCTGGGGACGAAGAGAAACGACACAGGCTCAAGTTCAGGAAAAATGAAATAATGGAATTATTTATTAATATACAGAGTGGCTTATATCCCCTAGCTTGCTTGAGTGGCATAAGGTTATTGGTTCTTTGACCATCTACCTCTCAGGATGATTGCCTAAATTCTACAACACCCATTTCAAAACAGTTCTTCAGTTAATACTAACAATACTGCAAAACAACTTGCACCTGCAAGATAAAGAAGTTAGTTTACAAAAAACCTCTAACTGTTTTTCGGCCAGTATCGGTGTGAAAGTCCTCGCTTTCTCACGGATGCTGGCAGGATGCTGGAAAATCTCTCTGCGACCAAGCTTTCAGCATCCACACCACTTGGGCATGAAGTCTGCCAAGGAAGAACTGACCTAAGGGTAGGTTGCTGAAATTCTACTGTCCATTCTACCCTGGCAGCTGATGACCCATGCTGTCCCTGGCCAGCACAGGGCTATCCTGAGTCAAGGGTAAGTTGATTCAGACAGCTGTTCTGGACGGACAGTTGTCTTGTCTGGGATGTTATTTCAGTGTCACAGAAGTGCCAGCACCAGCACCAGTGAAGAGGCATGCTCTCATAAATTGTGGTTATTGAAGTTATTTATACTCCAGGGAAAGTCCCCTGGCCATTTCTTTGACAAGTTTGGTAAATTGGTGAGACTTTACAAGTTGTACTACCATGGAGTTATCTTAGATTTGCCTTTAAAGGAAAGAAAAGTTACAGATACTTCAGCCTTAAAAGAAGGGATTAGCCTTCTGCTAAATGAAATTATTCTTTCATATCTATTAATTGTTTTCCCCATAGGTGACTTTTTGCTGCCTTTTATCACAAAACTCTAGATAAATTTGCATGAAGTGGTGACAAAGATCTAATCAAGAAATACCAGCCTATCACCACTTTTTTTATTCTGTTCTGGAGACTAATGCAGTAGAAATTGGGATAATTTTATTTGGTAGTAGCAAAAAAATTTCTTGTGTGTTCTTTAAGCAGTGAGGAACAGAGTCATCACTTACTGCAATTTATCTGCTAGATTTTGTCAAGTGTAATTGTTTACGTTTGCAGTCATTTCTTCATGACAAAGGAAAAAGCATGAAATGTAAAAGGATGCGACACAAATATGAGTGCAGCTAGTATACGTTAGTTTTGACGTTAGCTACATCAACATATGCCTCTGACAAGTCAGGCCCTAGAGCTAGTAGAAAGAAATCCTGAAATTTCTGCAGTTGCAGGTTACCTGTTTTATAATTAATCCAGGCATACAACAGCTACAAGTTAGCTTCACCTTGCTTTGACACTATAGCATGTCATTAGGTATTACTTTCTCTAAAAGGAAGCCTTTTTCACTTTTCTTCTTCTCCATCTTTCCTGCCTATTTTTCTGTCTTCAGACACTGAGTTATGTTGAACAACTTCCAAAACATTTTTCACTCCCTCTTCTTCCATTAGATCTTGTCATAGCCAGGAGTGAGATTTTGATTTTCTAATAGACAGATTTTTCTCATGACTGAGATTGTACATGAGCACATAAGAAATGCCTCAATTGCATTCCCCATCTATCAACAGTTCCCGTGATTTTTGGCTGCATCACCATTTTAAGTAGAGCTGAAAGCACTGGATGTTTAGGCATCCTGTGTCACAATGATGATATGCTGCAATGGGGAATATAATTCATATGGTGTTGCATCCTGCTTTATTATTAGGTTTCACTCCTAATGTTATGGGCATTCATCTGAATATTCCCTCATTGTTAATCAAGGCTCTAAGCTAGAGTTTGTCATTGGATTTTGTATTTTTCTGCTAGATTTTTCACTTTCTGCTGAGAGCAGCATGAATTACTGTTACCCCAAGAACTAAAATTTGCACAGAGCGTGATGATTTTATTTCAGTGCTACGATATACACTGTGGCTGTTGAATGCTAAAGACAATTGCATTTCCTATCACAGGTGATGGGAACTGAAGTATAGTCAGTGTGAGGACTCCGCTCTTCAGTATGTGCATTTCTGTTAGATTTTTGGAGATCTGGAGGCATCCACCAATTTTCAGTGCCAGTTCTCTCTAGGTAGACCTATAAACACTTGCTTGACTTGACTTTTCCACTTCTTGAATAACGTTTTTAGCATATGCTGCTATCTATTTGCAGAAGATAGAAAAAGAGAGGGGAACATATGTCAGCTACATTTATTTACTGTTCTTAGTGTTTTAATGAGAAACATGTATTGAAATGCTACAGATGTCTTCTCTTGTGGTCAGCATGTAAGTAGGCTTTTGGCCCCAGCTAGGAGCAAGACTGGCATCAAAATTCCCCATGGAACTTGTGTAAGTTTTCTTCAGTCATCTTAATAACTCCAGATTTAATTTATGTCAATGAAAGGGATTTAGAACAGAATCCTTCTGCTCCTGTTAGACAATTGGCAGAATATGGTGTTGTTATAGCATGACTCTGCTCCTGACTTGGCACCTTCCACATGTGATTAGCAGAGTCCATGCACAATGTTTCAGGTATTTTCACTGAGCAGTTACACAAAGGAGAAAGAATTAACATCTTGCTGCTTACTTCTCCATTCTGTTAGCACACAGCTTTTACCATTCTTCATTTAAACAGTAGCTTGGGAATTTGTTTTTCTTTTGCTTTGATATCTTCATTTCTGTCACCTGGTCATTTGGAAAAATTTGCAGCTTGAGATATCAGGAACAGAGATAAGACCTTTATGTCCTTACCTACCTGATATTTTTAGAAAATCTTGAATACCATAGGAGGAATTCAGCACTTGACAAATACTGCAGGAAACTTCTCAAAATCCCTTCAGAATTCCCTGATGGAGGAAATGGGATGATTTGGATTGCCTTTCTGTGTAGGAGCAGGGCCTCACAATCACATCTGTAGATCATGTTTGCAGTTGGTCTGTACAGGATTGGATAGTTACGACCTCACTGAAACTTGTGTAGGTCACCTGCCAAGGGGTCCTTAATATGAGGTGTGGTCCAGCTGCCTACAGCCATGTTCAAAGAGTGATTAGTTCCCACAGTTGTTCTCAGTTGATGCCTGGCTCTCCACATGGCTCTCACTCGCAGTTTTTCTGGGTTACCTGAGTGCCACAGACATCACAGAGCCATTTCATGCACTCTTGTGTGACCAAGTACAGAACTAAAGTATTTTCTTTCCAAGTAGCAGTGAAACTAAGAGTCAGAAAAAATGTTGAAAGGGACTTCTTAAACAACTGTTTTTTGCTGGCAGACAAAATATGAAAAAAACATCTGTGGAAAAGTTACAAAATGCTGCAGAGAAAACAGTCTCTCCAAGAGTGCTGTTCTGCTCCCCATATACTTCCTTTTTTATCTTCTTACCTATCTTTCCGTATTCTCTGCTTTATCTGTAAAAAAGATGGGAACAGATTTTTCTTGATGTGAATTCAAGCTTGCCTCTGTCAGTTGACTCTCCTCTTTCATGGGGTATTCTGCACTCATTGTAATTATGATCAAAATGAAATTGTGTTTGGATTCAGACATGCACCAACATTTGTCTGACTCATCCATTAGCAACATCATTTTTTCCATGTGAAAAAGGGGATTAATCATACAGCTCTATATAATTTAATTGAAATGGTAAAATCCTGCCAATAGAAAGGGTCCAGTTGTAATTGTGGCAGGAACTGAATGTGATGTTTTCTGGATATGTGGGAAAATAAAAACACTTACACAGAGATTCTTTTCTTGTTAAGAGACTGCTGTTTGTCATCTCTCCTGTGTAATACTGGCATGTTCATGATATCTATCCTCCAGGGGGGTAGAATTAATGGGACATAGATATTACCCTGGGTATCCTGTAACAGTATTAGGCAGGATGACTCAATCATAACAGTTTCAGAAATTCAGTATGGTAGCTGAAATAGCAAATACAGTAAGAAAGCTGAAATTTATTCTTATTTACATTTTCAAAATCAAATGCTTAGTGATCGTAAGCTACTGGGAGTTCTGTGTCTCTATAAAGAGAATTTTAAGTGTATCTGAGAAGACAAAATCAATGAAAGAGGGAAACGAAAGTAGTACATTCATTATATGCCCTTGCTCTTTTCTATTTCTCGAGTGCTGCACTGAATGAAGGGAATTATACAAATTTAAATGTATTCTTACTGAGTCAGGGATGCCTCATCCAACTGCTTGAAGGTGAGCTAAAAACTCATTTGCTGTGTCACTTCTGTTCCATCTCAGACAAGTCTTTCAGTGAGTTCAATGAAAGCTTTGCTTTCAGTAGATGTGCATTGTACTGGCTTCCTTTTTCTCCTAATTTCAACAGCACTTCCCCACACTTTTTTTATTGTCAGAAAGATGAAAAAAAAGTACTCCTGGTGGAACAGATTTGTTGGAATTGAGTATGTTGTGATTAGAGCAGGACAGTACAGTCAGAAAAAGTAAATAGATATTATATAGAAGACTGCTGCTCTGCTCTGTGACTAGAGGAGAGCATCATCTTGAAAACAATGGCTCTCAGACTGGAGAACATATAAAGAAATTTGTTACCGCCCATTGGTGGAGATAAGTTTGACTGATGCTTACCATGTCTTTAAGCAAGTGTCAGACTGTGCGTTCCTCAGAACATAAAGGGAAGGGTACATGACCTTCAAATTTGTAAGCAACTGCTGTAGAAACAGGAAGAACAGTTTTTACTCTGTGTGAATAAGACAAGAATGAGTGGGTTTAAATTAGAGTAATAAAGATATAGGCTACATATCAGGAAAAAGATTCATTCCAGTAAGGACAGTTGATACATCTTGCAAGTCTGTGAAATCTATATCACAGAATGTCTTTATGAATATGTTAGATGAATGTTGGAACTTAAGGTCCCTTCCAAGGCAAGCAACTCTATGATTCTGTGAAGGTCAGTCAGAAATGTTAAAATTCTATTTGTCCCAAGTGAGAAAGTTGAAGATTGAAAAACATCTTAAAGTCTTTTCAAGTTCTGTGATTCCACCATTTTGGCTACAGTTTTACAGGGCTTAGTCACTATTATTGGTTTGAAATAAAGAAAGACAGAGAGAGACACCAGGATTCATTTTTGTGTCACTTTCTAAACGTTCACTGAAAAATTGCAGAGAAAGCTAAGTGAAAGCATACATTTTGGTCACATTATACTTGGAGACATTTTCTGAAATAGAACTATGATTTTTTGTATGTAAACACTAAAGAATCAGATTTTTGCTATTAAGTTTAGTTATGTTGTAATACAAGTACCATAAAATACTGGAAATTTTGTGCAGATACTAATTCTTTTTAATTTATTCTTACAGTACTGTAATTTTTCTTTAATATCCCATGTGTTTTCTATAGTGATTTTGCATCTAGTGAAATATTATTATAGTAGTCTAGTTTATCAGCGTGTTGGGTTTTTTTACACTGGGTAATGCCTTTACAAAGAGAACTTAAAAGAAAAAAGCTCTGGCTTTTCATATGGTGGTGTTTTAAGGAACTGATCTTTTAAAAACTAGTGAGTAAATTATACTTGTGCATCACTTACTGTTACAAAAATCTCAGTAGAGTTAGATTCTGGGAAACATATATTGCTGGTAATTATCTCAAATATAAACAGTCTCTGATTTCTTTACTGTACTTTCATTAGTTGAATACTGATTAAATGAAAATAATTTTATATATTGTTATTTGCTATCTTTTTGGCCTGATGACCAATATGTATCTAGGTTTCCCTGTAAAATTGGATAACTTAATGAACAGGATATATAATATTTTTTGAAAAAGCCTTAGCAGCTTTCTCTATAATGTTGTGATCTTCTCAAAAATTTCATAGAGATATTTTATTCTCAAATTAATCTTTTTGCTCATTTGAAACTTCCAGTGAAGTGGAAGTTTCTAAGTCGTGATCTGACTGGGAAAGCTGGAGAGGGCGGTTTGCCCCCATTCACCCCACTATACAATCACCTGCTGTGCCACCAGCAGCTCTCACTCTTGCCTAGAGCTTAGAGCTCACCATCTCTCAATTCCTCCAAAACCAGATAATGACCTGTCACATCCCTGTCCTGCAGCAGCTCTGCAGAGCGTGGGATGTATGCCTTGCCCCGACTTTCCACATCCTTTGTATGTCTGGCTGCATCTGCCCCTCCTGTATTGCAAAAAATGCTAAGCCCAGCAGAAACACAGCTCCAAAATTCTCTCATTCCTCACTTCCAAATCAAAAGCTGAATTCGTTCTAAAACCCCTGTTAAGCCCAAAAGGTTTTGTTAAGACTTGAGCACTTCCTGCCTTAAGAGACACAACTTAATATAAAGAAAGAGAAAGAGACATGAAGATTCAAAAAACCTGCCTACAGTATTAAGGAAAATTGATTAGCCTTTTTCTGATTGTATACAAAAAAAGGAGTCATTCTCATTTAGTATAGTGCATAATTCAGATTTAATTTCTTTATAGGTGTGTAGCACTCAAGGAGTAAGTCAAGAATCACGTCCTAAAACGTGATTCTGGCTATCCATTCAGTCCTACCTTGACTGAGATTTATTTCAATTTCGTTTCATAGTCAAGGTACTAAATTTCAATACTATTATCTGCCTTTTTTTCAACTGCTCTCTCAGTCCTGCTCATAGTATCAAACATAAAAAGATAAAGGTATTTATCTAGAGTTATAAAATAAATATTCCCGTTTTATTTTCATGGAATGAAGATATTATTTATACTCTGGTCAAGTTATTGGCAGTCTTCCCCAGACGAATGTCACCATAGAGCCATCTGGTGCATTTTTCCTGCAACTTCACTGAAAAGGTACTGATGCTACTCCAAAATCAAGATTACATTACAAAATAAAAATTAAAAAAAATTAATTCTTCATAGCAGTGAATAGCATAGAAAACAGCTATTTCATGTTGTTGTGGTTAGACAATGAAAAAAAAAGGCAAAATTATTTACTGTCTTTTATATTTTAAGAAACAGAGATATTAAGAATCCTTAATCCAAAAGGTCTGACCTGTGATTCTTCCCAGACGTTTCTCAGCTTTTGCACCTTGGGCTATTTTTAACTTCTAATTCAGCTAGTACTACACATTTGTGAGAATTCATGACACAGGAATAATTCAGGTGGTGATGGTTTTGATTTGTGGGTTTGGTTTCTTTTGTAATAGAGCACTTGGTGATGAGTGGGAGGGCTCATGTGTTGGGAAGGCTGGGAAAGACAATACGAGCTTACTGATTAATACAATGTAGTGGCATCAATGTCAGCAATTCTTATTTTCTATTTGTTTCTCTTCTGGATTGTAATTCATTGCAAATATGGTCATTGTCCTGAGGAAAAGAGTAATGCACAGAAACAAAACTACAGGGGTGTGAGATTCAGATAACATATAAATCACACAAGTTGTGCAGGTGATCCACGCAGTCATTGCAGACACGGTGTCATTTTGCTATTTCCCTAAATGCACAGAGAGAACAACATCAGAAAAGACTGAAAAAAATACATGCTTGAGAAGAAGGTCTGTCAGGGAGAAGCAGAAAAAAAGGTTTTTTGTGTCATTAATGATGAGGTTTATTTAAGGATCTGGTTTCAGTGTAAAATTAGAGAGAAAGTATATTTCTTCTAATACTCTCAAATCAGCTGGGGACAATTTTGTAACTGTAACAAAAGAAGAAGGGATGTTTCCCTTTGGTCTAATTGGAGTCAGCTGCTGCCGTGCTCAGTTTTAGGAAGTTCATGCCTTTCAGTACAAACCTCTTTTGCCCTCTGCTGAAAATACTAAAGATCAGTCATCTCCAGTTTATTTTAGGATAGGTCATGTTAGGCAAATAGGCTGTTGCTTCTTGTGTGCCAAGGATTGAATGTCATGCAAAAATAGGATGGGGGAATGGGAAGAGTATACCAAAATAATGCAGTGATCATTTTTTGAGCACTGTGCAATGAAACAGAACCATTTGGGCAATGCCTTGCACTAAGCTACTTCCCTGGCAGCTCTGTGGCAGCTAGCATGATATATCCAGACTTGTACATTTATTCTGACATTGCCTGAAGGATGCATGTGACTTCTCTGGAACAAAAGTGATGTTACTGTACTTGAACAGCATGGAACAGCAAATGATGTCACATCATTCATCTTTTCTTTAATTTTTAACAAAGGCTGGAAAGTTAATAATATGTTATTTTTTCAACTTATACTGTACATTCCTAGTCTTTCAAAGGTGAATATAAACTCAATTCAGCTCAAGATTACATTTCATAACAATCTCAAGGACAGGTGATGAAATAGCAATCTGGCATCTGAAACAGTGGCTAGCACATTTACCTCTTTAAAATTCCTGGATTTTCCAAAATTGAAAACTATTTCCATGTTAGTTCCTCAAATACTCTCTGTCTCAGAGCTTTCTGTATCTAAAATCACAGTTTAGAAAAGTGAGTGGGAAAATTTACGTGCCTACAATAGAAAGTTTCAAATGCCCAGTTTTCAGAGGAAGACCAGTTATCTTTATCAGTCAGGTTTTTTTGCACTGTATTTTAGTTTGGATGCTCAAAGTCACAGAATCACTGAATCATTAGGGTGTGAAGGGACCTCTGGACTTCACCCAGACCAACCCCCTTTTCAAAGCAGGGTCACCTAGAGAAGGTGACACGGGAACATGTCCGGGTGGGTTTTGAATGCCTCCAGAAAGGGAAACTCCACAACCTCTCCAGGCAGCCTGTTCCAGTGCTCTGCCACCCTCAGTGTGAAGAAATTCTTCCTCTTGTTGAGGTGAAACTTTCTGTGTTTTAGTTTAGGGCCATTGCTCCACATTCTGTTGTTGGGCAGCACTGAAAAGAGTCTGGCACCATCTTCCTGACACCCATCTTTGAGATATTTGTATGTATCGATCAGATCCCCTCTCAGTCTTCTCCAGACTAAACAGGCCCAGCTCCTGCAGTCTCTCCTCATAAGAGAGAAGCTCCAGACCCCTGATCATCCTTGCGGCCCTCCACTGGACCCTCTCCAGTATTTCCTTGTCTCTCTTGTGCTGAGGAGCCCAGAACTGGACACAGCACTCCAGGTGTGGCCTCACTAGGGCCGAGTAGAGGGGGAGGATCACCTCCCTTGACCTGCTGGCCATGCTCTTCCCAGTGCATCCCAGGATGACACTGTCCCTTCTGGCCACAGGTGCACTGATGGCTCACGGACAGCTTGTGATCCACCAAGAGTCCCAGGTCCTTCTCCACAGGGCTGCTCTGTGGGAGATCAGCCCCAGCCTGTGCTGGCACTTGGGGCTGTTCCTCCCCAGGTGCAGGACCCGACACTTG
>VZTD01004640.1:222010-249278 GCA_013397725.1 Rhagologus leucostigma | reverse complement strand
CTTCCCTTCCCTTCCCTTCCCTTCCCTTCCCTTCTTTCTCTCTTTTGTATTTTCTCTCTTCTCTTTTATTTTTTCTCTTCATTTTCTTTTTTCTCTTTTTTTCTGAGCTTGGATTAAGTGACTTACTCAGTTTTTGACTGAAAATGTCAGATGAATTCTGCATTGATCTCTTATTTTTCCACTTACCACATTCCATACTTCACACCTCTTTGGAATTTAATTCTAATCAGTTAAATAAGACTCTTCTCTATGTGGATTGGTAATGCAGCAGATAAAGTACCAACCTACATGCTTTCAGATGATATATGAACAACCATTCTCAGAGTCACAGCATTGCTAAAGGAAAAAGCAGCATCTTCTTTCAGTAGAAAAAAAACAATCCAACATCATAGGGAGGAGCACTGAAAGTTTTTTTATAGTGACAACTCCTTCGCAATCTCAGCGAAACTACAAATTCTTCACATTTTATCTCTTCATCTTGCTTGATGAAGATATATGTTGCTAGAAAATATTACTCAAATAATTAATTTTGGAGATTTGAACAGGTTTTTCAACCTGTCAAAAAGCATCTGGAGCAGTAAAGACCTGATAGAAAAGGCAGGGAAGAGAAGGAGACCTTGTAGAAGACAAATGCCACTTGATCTTTTTATCTTATTGATACAAGTGTAGGATTAGAGAAACACTTCATTTTTGTTGCGGGTTTGTCATCCAAATGTATATATTCTGCAACCTGGTGAGGGCCCTGTTTGGTTCTCAGTTATAAAATAGAACAATTTCTGAAGGAAAAATTTCTAGGACATCTGAAGAAAAAACTGCTCCAGATAATGGATACACTGTAAAAGTAGTGATTATGTGAGCCTGTAAAAACATTCAGGCAATTTCACATCTTCCCAATTCATCAAACGTCACTTCCTTTTTTTGACAACTCCGGTGTCTTTCAATCTGTTTTAAGTTCCATAGTGATACCTATTAGCAAAACAATACCTTTTCTTAGGATGTGGAAAACACTTAGTGAAGAATAAATTTTAAAAAATTGTTAAGTTATCCTTTTGTAAAAACAGGAATGCGATCCAAGTCACACGTTCTGTTGTGATGGTTTTCTACACATACTTCAAAAATGACATGTTTTTTGAAATAATTGTGAAAAGAACACATCAATCACTTCTTAGCCTCTCAAGATACGCTCATGCTCATTCTCTTTAGCCAATTTAGACCACTGTTCCAAAATGCTGAGATCCAATGAGCTGAGGCACACAATACATGGTATTGATCACCCACACTTAAAGGAGGCTTGACTCCAGATACAAATTTGGCAGCATCGTCCTATCTCTCAGCATATCTCAGTTTGGCAAGACCTAAGAAGTGGATTTTGTGTCACCTTAAGTGCTTTGTGACACATTAAGTGCTTGCTTTCAACTTCAGGTGCTTATTCTCACTAAAAGTTGTGTGCACTTGCTAATGAGTCAGACAGTGGTTTGCTGTAGATGTTTTATCTGCTTCCTCAAGTATTTTCCAGCTTTCATTTATCAACATGTAAGATTTATATTATAGAAAATCCACCAAAAACAGTACTAAATTTATATTTGTTTTGAAAATCTCATAAAATATTTTTTTAAAGTTCAGCTATTTATGATTTTTTGTCATGAATTTGTGTGCTGAGAAATTCTGCCAAAAGAATTTTTACCCTGTCGAAGTCTTAGCTATAATGCTGCACATCACAAGGTCCTCCATTAGAGGGTCCCATAACACTGGCTTAAGCTGAATAAGGTACCATTGGTAAAATTGTTACAATTACTATTTAAGTGCAAATTAAGTATCTGGAATGAACACTGGTATTTCGGTTGTAGTATCTAAGAGCAGAAGTGAAGATGCACACACACATTAGAAAACAATGTAGTGAAGTGACACAATACAGATGTAATAATCATTCATTATGAAATCTTTCCTTTGTTTTAGAGTAGTTGTTTATTTCCTTCTAGCACAAGTTATTGTTCAGCATGGGTTGGACACTGTTGACTTCCTATCACATCTTGATATTAATGTCATATCTTTATCTTTTCTTTGAGTCTTGTTATCTGTTCCACATTTATTTCAGGACCTGGAATGCCCTCATTCTCATTATGTAATAAAATCTTGAGATTTTGGAAACCAGCACTTTTTACATGCCAAGCGATCTCTCATTCTTTATAACTAAATTGTTTCCTTTGAGAATGCTAATGTGGTATTATTATAAATTTTTTCTGCAAGTGGCTTAAAACTTGATTCTATTTTGACAAACTAAGCACAACAGAATGCACATAATGCCAGGTAAATTTATGTGCTATAGGTACATTTTGAATTTGTGGCACAGTTTAACTAAAAAGTAAACCATTGTCAAGCAATTTGTAGTATTCAAATTAGTTCTTAATCTTCTCTGTGTTTGGAAGAATTATGGGACTCATGAGAGGTTCAATACAAAATAAGTGTTCTTGTAACTTGTATTGTAACTTCTTATTACAACTTGTATTGTATTGTAATAAAGATTTTACATCGTATTAGTAAAAACAAGCACATTTCTAAGAGTTGTGCTCTAATGACTGAAACGTCTATGCTTCAGCAGGAAGGATTTCAATCAGGATAAATATTTTATCCATAAATCTTCTTCAATGAAAACTTTTATCTGGAAGGTGCCTTGAAAATAATCTGAGGATTAGAAAATGATGTTTTCTTTTATCTTGATCCAAAGATGGCTATGAGTAAGATTCTGCTAGGTAACAGCAATAAGCTTTTTTCCAACCCTTGTAATGCTTAAGGTAGCTAGAGCATTACATCACTTTTCCCGTGGAAAGGCAAAATTCCACTTTAAGTACTTTTATCGTTTATAATGAAACTCTAGGACTTACACTCTCTCAGTTTTCCCTATCTTCTATTATGCCATAGCTGAATATTGATTATAGGAAAAAAGCAACTTTTTGGTTTGCTTTATGAATTTCATTCTTGTAAAGAATTATACATTGTATAATTTACTTGCCAAAACTTTCAGGCACTGGAGTGATAAAGAGGGTACTGTAAAGTCTGCAAGATTTAGAAACTTAGTTTCTTGGGGGAGAAGAAAAGGAGGAAATTATGATCTTTAACTCGAAATTTCGATTGGTCAGTTTACAGTATTCCTACTGGAAGACTTTTACTGAAGCTTTTATGGTAGAAATGTCTAAAGAGTGAGAAAGTTTTTCAGAATAAATAAGAACCCTAACACTAAATCTAACTTTCACATGACAAAACCTTAGCAGTAGAACTTCAAAGCCTCAAAGCATCAAATTTGGGGGTATAACTTCTCTCTGTTAAGATGAACTCCATAAACTTTGTCTGCCCAGGAGTATAAACATACTATTAGACATCCTGCAGTCTACATGTGATAAGGACAGACTTAGATTATCTAGTTCCATTTTCAGCATTCTTTCATCACCTTTCTTTGTCTTCAGCTGTCCAATTTCAGACTAGGTATACAATTCTGTTTTCCTGTTATTTACCAAGTTTTAGAAATAAAAATTTGAAATACATAGTTTTTCTTCCCTAAAGCTTCTATAGGATTTGTTGTTATTTATACTAGTACTGGCCTGATGTTAATATCTAGAAATACTAGTAACTGAAGCTTCTAAAATTACTATTACACTATATGTCAAACTTTTAAAAAATTAATTAAATAAGATTATAGAGGGCTCAAAGGATTCCAGATGACAAAGTTTCCCAACCTGGATATATTCAGTTAAAAAAAAATGCACAGATGACCGCAGACTGCATTTATAAACCTTTTTATTTAGAGTATGTCATTTAACTACTGAAGTATTAAAGGATAAGGTATATTGAGCTGCCTCATGTTAGAAACATTACCTGCCTGAATTTTGAGGCAGCAAATTATGTCCACCGTAATTATTTATGGTTTCAAATGGAAGTATAGCAAATAGGTTGAGAGTTTTGTCCATGAAAGATTACAAAAACCCCTCACAAGAGCTAAGTGAAGACAGTGAAGGATAACATAGTCAGCCCTTCAGAAGATTTGGCCACATGATACATATTAACAGGTATAATTTTATATATTTATCTTTGAAAACCTTCGTGTACGGGTACAAGTTGGTACTTGAAGACTTTTAGCTATCTGCTGTAACTTGGGCTCCTCCTCATTAGTCTTCATGGAAAATGTGGACAGGTCTTTCAGCTGTTTGGTGATAACAGCTTTCATCATATTTGCTCTAGTTTTCCTTCATCAAAATGAACTCATTTGTAAGTAATGAAATAAATTGAATTAAAGACGTTTAATCTGAAGGTTTAGAACAATTTCTGTTTATCTAATAGTTTGCTAAGAAAGGGGGGAGGATCGAAAAAGCCAAAACACATTTAACAAAGTCTAGTATTAGTAAAGTTTGTGAACTCTGTTGCCAACAAATGCTGTCTTTGATTCTCATTAAATGAATCTTTAAATCTAGGAAAAGGATCTTTTGCTGCCTTGAAATAGGAAAAATAATTCTGCATATTTTTCAAACTGGCATCCCTTTCTGAGATGCAACGTCTAACCAAATACTTGAAAATAAAACTAATTTTTACAAAAACACTTGATTTTCTATAATAGCTGGAGCCATAACACAACCTTTCTCCGTGGGAGGTGTAACCATATCACTCTTGAGTTGTAGATTGTGGAGAGACAAATCATGTTTCCATGTCTGATTGAATTATTGAGATAATTTGCTGAACGTGAATTTTAGAGCCGTATCATATCAATTAGGTTGAGATCTGATCACAATATCACACTATATGAGACTGTATAATAGCTCTCATGATACGTTTTTAATGAGAGTCCTTTACCTGCCTAGAGGCCAGTTACAAGATTAAAGATGTTTAGGGTGAAAAATAAATAGCTAAGTACAGTAGATCATTGTTTTTCAAGCAGAGCTGCTATATACCCACTGCTTGAGTATGTCCTTTGTTTTACAGTATCTCATTTTGATTTTGAGAGTAAATGATCTGGGTTTTTATCTAGGCCAGGAAAAAAAATCACGGTTCATAGAGTAAACTGCATCTTAATTAGTTCTTGTAATTTGGGCAGTCGAATCCTTCATTTCATATTTTTATTTGTAAAGTTTAAATTCATGAAGAAATAAAGCAAAAGTTGATTTGTGTAAGTGCAATATTGTTGATAATTTGTTTGAGTTTTTACATTTCAAGACATACAGTTTAGAGATGGGAATGGTCACAGAGACGGGAATGGTCACACATACCACAGAGTTCCCAGAAATACAAAAGCTTGAACCTGACCCCATTTCTTGTCAGAATTGAAATCTTTTATGTTCATTTGTCTGTGTATTTGATTTTGCATCCTGAATCAGATCAATATTCCTAGGAAATAAAGCCTAATCATTAGGCTTTATTCTAATTCTGTATTCTATAAAGAAATACTTCAATCTTTTTCATAAATAAAGCCTTACAGAATTTGATGAAAAGGATTAGTTCAGTAGTTTTGCAATCTCAGCAATTATATTTTGGGGGATATTAAAATTCTGAATTCTGTATGGTTTTAGGTCATCTGAAACATGGAAGGACTATTCTCAGCATCTCGAGATACACACAGGCTTACCTGTGCTGCAAGCTGGTATTGCATTAACTTCCAAAGGCAGTGCACATTGCAGAACTGCACTGTGCTACCTGGGGTTAAGGAAAAGGAATGATTTTCAGAAGTCACGGGTGAGCATGACAAATAGTAGGGGAGAAGTGCTAAGTGTAGTAAGAGAATGTAATTTTCCTTGGTCTTGATTTGGTACTTCTGAGAACATTAAATGTAGTATTTTCTATGAAAAAACCCCAAACAATAAAACCTAAACAATCACAAGAAATATCAGCCAAGAGGGACTGTTTCTGAGCTTGGTTATTATCCATTTTATATGAAATCTACAGCAGAATGAAAGTCACTTCTTAGAACTGGAAGCTTTTGAAACCATTTCCTACATAGCAAGACACCAACAATGCCTCCTGAACATAATCATATCGGAAAGCGTTAAATGGGATGGTGTATTTCCTCCCTAATGTGCTCTTCTAGCCTCTCTGTTGCTCTACCTAGCTGACACATTTTGTTCAGTTTGGACAAAGAGACACTTCCATGTGCAATCTATAGGCTGATGTCATGCTTGGGTTTCAACAGCGTGCTGCTCTTCAGACCGGGACCAGTCTGAAGGTCGTGATGGAAAAATCAGAACTTCTTTCACAATACGTATTCATGTCCCTTGATTTGCTCCTAGTTCTGCTTCTGTTTTCTACTGTGTAAATTTTATCTTCAATGGCCTAAAGATGCTGAAGAATTAAGTTTAATCTTTTTAAGATTTAGATTAACAGTTAATGTTAGCATATGGTTCGTGTATACATAGATATTGATGTTAGCCGAAATCGTAAGAAAAGAACTCTCAATATGATCTAGCTCTTTTCAGAATTTTTAAGTTTTTGTTTCATACAATCCAATTATATTTTTCTTAACATTTTATGGACAGTGACAGTATTCTTTGTGTGTTACATCAGTCTTGTAGGTATAGTGGCAACTTTTGTGTGTTACAAAAGTCTTGCACTTTTCTGCTATTTTTTCTATCATTTATTTAAACAAAATTTGTTTTCAAAGGCATTGAATCTGCTAATTTTTAAATGTTTCTGGATTTTTTAATGGCTGTAACTGATGGAGCTGGACACTAAGGGGTGCTGTTTCATATTCTTTGTGTGCATTCTGTCTCTTGTCTGCACACACATACATGCATACACATGCTGCTTCTCTTATGCTAGCATAGCACCTCTACGAGTTTATTACCAAGTTAAAAAAGACAACATGAAATACAATCATGTAAGCTTTTTTGGTCTTATACATAACATCTGACCAGCACAGAGTGAGGACAATCATCGTTGCTTTCAGCTGTGCTACAGAGTCATGGTAGATACATGGTAGAGGCACTGAGATGAAGATACTCAGCATATAAAAAAAAGGCAAAATGGAGCTCCCATACAATATGATGAAGGGGATGGGCTCACACTAGCAATCCAAAAATGCCTGTATATAATGACAGGAGATGTATTTGAAGTGGGAATCACCAATCTAAATTCACATTAAAACAAACAATTAAACAGGCCATGGAAGAAAGCTCTTACCATCTATGACTAAAACCTATGCTGAATCAGGTCTGTGAAAATATGTGCCAGCTTCTGGGGGAACACGTGATTGGAGTGGTTGTAGCTGTCTTAAAAAAACTTCAGCTAACTGAAAAAGATATTATTCCTCATTTGCATTAAGTATTTCTGTTAAATTGTGTGAGAAAAATATATAGACAAATATTGTCAGAAGTAATATGATTATAGCTATTACTTGAAAAATAGCAAGGCCAAGCTGTTGTTTTGTTTTGCGCATCTCCAAGAGCCACTGAAGTAAATGCATAAACCCATGACTAACAGGAACTCACAGGTGAGATAAACTACAGGAATTATTACAGGAATATAATATGAAACTTAGGTGTGGTGTACATTTTTGTAGAAACAGCACAAATGTTGTGTTTCCTATTTATCTGCTAAACCTCAAAAAGGCACGTTTTCCCTTTTTGGATGTTCTTTACCTTAATCACATTCCATAACTATACATCATGGAGTTTTGGCTTCATCCAGAAATGAGTCAGAATTTCTTCTGCAGAACCATTCTTTGTTTTGCACTTACCACCTGTCTGAAAACGGAATGATGTTGTACGTATATGTAGGAATTGTCACTGAGCATTCTTACTGTCTCCTGGATTTCTACCCCTTCAGGCAATCCTGGCCCTGATTCTAAAACTGATGATGAATTACACATTACGTATAGCTTTTCCAGCTTTCATGTGACTTGGAATTCTCTAACTAAAATAAATACATCTTGCTACTCTGAATTTAAGTAACCAGTAATGTGATTAACTCAGAATTTCAAACTGACATCTACATTCTATGTTAGTTTTAGAAAGGAAGAGCTTTGCGTTTGCACCAAGGAGTGATTTAGTCAGGTACTGAGGTCCACTCTGATGACCTCACAACTCCAACCTTATTCTGTTCTTGTATTTTATCTCTCCCACAAAGTTTTGCAATGATGAGCATGGGACTTTCACCCAAAGGAAACTAAGCTTTTGAAGGCATTCTATATTGCAGATATGCTTGTCCAATTGCCACATATGACAAACTGGACAGTAAAGACGAAAGTAGGCCTTATCAGCCAATAAGTGTGGTCAGAGGGAAGATTGATTCATTGCCAGCTTCAGAGGTGACTAGTGTCTGACTAGATATTCAGGATTTGGTTGATCAGTTTGGTCTCATGTTTAGTTTTCTCCCTAAGGAGTGTGGATTTACTGTCTGATAAATGGTTTTCTTCAAGGCTTCTTAAGTAGTGATATCAAAAAAATACGTGAAATTAGAGAAACTTTAGCAGAAAAATGTATATTCCAGTTCTGTTCATCTTATAAAGCCAACGAAAGATCCATCTTTGAATAAATTAATGGGATATTTGAAAGACAAAAATGCCACTGTGAAACATGAAATGGAAAAATAAGTTAGTAAGTATATAATTTAGGATAAGGGTTGTTCACGAAGATATCACATGGTTTAAGATTTGCCCAGGAAAGTACAGACTGGAAATATGTATATAAATACTACTGCTATAGGGCAGAAATAAGTAAATAAACTGTACAGCTTGCAGACTTCTTGGAGTTCATTTGCCTACCTGTGGAATACACTGTAACTTTCTTTTGCAGCCCTGTTTATACTGATGTTTAAGCTTTGTTTTAGAAAAGATTGCAAATGCTTTATTCTGCAGTCATCATCATAGGGCTACATATATTCACCAGAATTTCATGCCTATTTAATGAAAGATGAAAGCTACATTGAAACCTCTATTAACAGATCTGTACCTGGATCCGTTTAGATGGTGCATGCCATGGTGATAAATGGTGGTATCCAGAAAAGTTGGATCTAGTAGCAAATACGCGTTGCACAGTTTAATCATTCAGCATCACTCAGAAAAAATGTCAGCAGTATGTTTACTGATGGGTTTCCACCATGTTCAAGCAGTGACAGAGCCACACAGTGGCTGAATCTGGCAGGCACCTCTGGAGGTCACCCTGATGACATCTGCTCAAGCAGCTGGTTTAGTATCTCCAAGGAGAGTTTGCCCACTGCTTCCACAGGCAGCCTGTGCCAGTGTTTGGTCACACTCACTGTAGAAATGTTTCAGGATTTTTCTCTCCTGTGTTTAAAAGGAATTTCCAGTATTTCCTTTTGTGTCCATTGCCCACTGTTCTGCAGCTGGTCACCAGCAAGAAGAATCTGCCTTTGTCTTCTTTTCTCACACACACACCTGCATGATATTAACAAACTCTGGCGAAGTCCCCCGAGCCTGCTTTTCTTGAGGCCAAGATTCCTGGAAGTTTCCCCTCTCCTTTTATGACAGATGGTCCAGCCCTTTGTCATCTTCATGGCTCTTTGCCTTTTGCCCAGTTGTGCTGTCCATTATGTTCATGTCTCTCCTGCACTGGGGAGCGCAGTAGTGAAACAGCAAGCCAGATGGGTCTCATCAGTGCCAAATGGAGGGGAAGGATCACTTCATTTGCCTTCCTGGCAACGCACTGCCCAATGCAGCCCAGGAGGCTGTTGGCATTCTCTACCACTGGAGCACTTTGCTTGTTCATGAACAATTTGAATGCCCACAACATCTTCTGACAAGGTGCTTTCCAGCTAGGCAGTCTCTCAAGGCTATGCTGCTGCTTGTGCTTATTCCTCAAACAGGAGAATGGCTTGCCATTCAGCCTTTCACTGAACTTCTAAAAGTTCTTGTTGGCCAATCCCTCCAGCATCTCAGGTCTCACTGGATTCCAGCAAATCTATCTGGTCTATCAACCACTTTTCCCAAGTCTTTATCACCTGCAAAGCTGCTGACAGTGCACTCTGGCCCACCATCCAGGTCATTCAGGAAGACGCTGAATACTGCTGGCACCAGTATCCACACCTGGGGTACTACACTGCATACTGGCCTCCAGCTGGACCTGGTGGTGCTGAGCACAACTCTATGTGCTCACCAATTTAGTAGTTTTCAGTTCACCTCACTGTCCATTTATCCAGACCGCAGCCTATCAGATATTTTTAAGAGAACTTTCCAGGAAAAACATGTAATTGAATTAAGCAAAAGTTTCTTGTTGCTAACAGTGATGTTTTTTTCTTTAGGCTGATAAGACTGCTATGCATCATCTCTTAGAATCATCTTCTGAAACACATAGATTAGAAACAATTAATTTATTATTTAAACTCAAATCTGCTAATACAGCAATTCATTACTGTACTATCCAAGAAATTGGCATTGCTATGTACTTTGGTATAGGAAATGTGTAAAAGAAGACCGGTTAAGTTTGGATAAATTTTCAGTTTCCAACAAAGTTAAGATATGGAAGCTCTTAGTTCTTCTTAACTATTTGTTTCATCAGCAGTTGTTCATTTTCTTTTCTTAAATTATTGATTGAAAGAGCAAGCCAACAGACAAGTAAGAAAACTCACTCAGAAATAGGGAAAGCAGTATTTTAAAACAGATTCTTATAGAAGCCACAAGGCCTTTAGGTTCCAGAGATATCTGCAACAAAGAAATGTGGCCTACAGTGCAGTTTATCACATGGCACAAGGGAAAATGCTTAAAATAGGAGTTGTTTGGCAAACAATGAGATGAAAAGAGGATTCCATGTATGACAAAATAGCTTTCAGGATGCAGACTGAACAGACATAAAAATCCATGATCTGTCTTATATTTCACATGCAACAATGTTTTGCATTGCTGTCTTAGTTTACAATGAGCACTGTAAAAATATTATTTTCAAGATGTGAAAGTATGTGCAAACCCTCTATCATGTTTATTATAGTGCTTCTACAGGAGGAGGTCATCCATGCTCAGAATGCTTCCCTCTGTTATCTGATGTCTACTTTACTTTATACAATCTGCTGGTCGCTGGGCCCATCTTCCCTGTGGACAGATGATCCATTTCAGATGCCTGCCTTCTCTTTGCCAAGGCCAAGCACTGGCATGGTCTAATTGCCCATCTGGTTGCTTTCTTGTTGCCTTTGGAAGGCTGTGCTCTCGCTGCGGCTTTTGTGGTTGTTTCCATCAGGCAGTGTGGTCCCTCTCAGAGGCACGAGCATGCCAGACGAAACTTTTTGAATCAGTGCCAGTCCTCTTCCTTGGGAGGTGAAGCCAAATATCATATATTTAAAACTGTAGTGCTTTACTTGTCCACCTAGCTCCTGTCTCCTGAAGTCATTAGTTGTGGTTTTACTTCACTGTTAAAATACTCTCCAGTTTTCTTCCCTCTCAGCTCTACCTATTTTCAACTCTGTTTAGCAAACTGTGTGTGAGTAAAATGGAGAGATTCTGCTGTTCTACTTAAGACCTCTTATTTTTTACTCTTTTTGTGTCATAAGGAAGTAGAATGTGTTTCTTATTAAATGCGAAATGGTGTTAAACAATATTTAGGAGCTGTCATAAATCAGCTAAAGCCAGGCTACTTAAAATTATTTTTAAAATTGTGTGTCTAGCAAGTAACTATACACTATGGTGGACAATGAAACCTAAATAGTTCTGCCTAGGATATTTTTTTAAAATATTAAATTAATGGCCCTTTCAAGATTTTGATGCTCATATACATACAGTGCTTCCCTAATAAGGTACTCACCTCAACAGTGATTAATTGCATTTACACAGCTTGCTCTATCAAGAGATACTCTGAGTCACTATTAAACATCAGTCAGCTAAAGGTCTTATTCTTGCTATTCAAGATTCAGAGTCATAAAAGCTAAGTCATCTTCTCACAACAGACACAAAATAATCAACATAAGGGAAGAACAGTTGCTCAGCTTTCTCTTCAGGCTTTCTGCTTAACTTGAAATAAGTTGTCAGTCAGGCTTCAGTGACACATTCCAGTTAAACTACATCAATCCACAACAGAGATATATTCATCTCATATAGATCACTAGATATCCAGCATAAATAGCCTACTTTAGTTTAACTCCAAATGTGTTTACTAAAGTAATCTTGATTTTCAAGACAGAGATATTCAAACATCTACAGCAGAAGGGATGCCTGCAATTACAATCAATCAACACTCTTTCTTGTAATACTATGAAACTATATTACTTCAGCAAGTCTTGTTGTAGGACAAGAAATGAAATCTCTTACAATGTTCCCAAGTCTTCTGGTTATCCTAGGAACTGAGCAAACAATTCAGCATATTTATATATGAATCTATATGAACCAGAATAATTTATTTCTGTTTCTCTTTTGACTGGCTGTTGGTTGTTTCGGTTTGGTTTGTTATTTGGGTTTTGGTGTTTTTTTCTCACATACTCATGTGTTGAATAAAAGAGAATAGACTTTTCTCATGCTATACGAACTGTGACACAGTTGGGTAATACCAGAGTGTCATGATACACTATCTGACTTCATTGGTCTTAATGTTAACTCTGGCAGAAAAATCTGTGTACCAGCAGGACTCTTGGGTATTTCCTAACATTTGGGCCTAGTTTAATTTATTTTTTATTTCATTATCAATGCCTTTCTTATTCTAACAAGTTGAAAACATTCACCTACAGTATACTGAAGAAAAAGCAAGCAGGGTGCTCACCCCGTGCTATCCGCAGCCAGACAACACTGAGGAGTGTAACCTCTGTGTCCTTGAGAAGCTGCTTTGGAAAGTTCGTCTGGTTTTTTTTTTCCTCAAGCTCAGTTTAAAGGCACAGAAAAGGCACAATATTACTTTTTGGGCATAGAGCATAATAGGGGATACGCATGATAGAGTCACCCTAAGACAACTATGTACTCCTGTAATACACTACCATGATAAATGAAAACTTACTAAGACACTCAATGGACACAGAAGCAAAGACTATTGAAGGGGTCAAGAAAAAGTTTGCATGGTGTGTTGATAAAAAAACATTATCTGAGAATTATATTTTAGGATTGGAGGATACACAGAGGTCCAATATCAAGATATCTAGGTCACCAATCCTGCACTTTTACCAGCACTGAATATTTTAAAAGAAGATAAATGGATGAAGATTTGTCACTAGGACTGCTGTCAAACTAGCAGTGAAGGGTAAAGGAAAAAGGCAGCAAGAGGAAAGAGACATGCAGGGCTGGGATGCAGTTTGCCTACCAATAACTCCTTACAACATGGCAAGGAAATGTGGCAATGCATATCCCTACTTCTTAGTAACCTTAGCCCACCTAATCTCTAGAGAGCAACCATTATGAATTGTCTAAGTGAGCTGGAAATTATCATCAAAATAATTTTACGTGTATATATAAAAAGTCATTATTCATTTGGTATTTCCTTTTGAGCAAGGCACTGGCTGCTTTGTTTTAAGCTAAATTCCTCTTCTGTACCTATGACCTAAGCTATGAAGCCTGTAAATGACATGGTTTAGGATTCATACTGTTGTTAATCGTAACAGCGCTTTAAAAATATTAAGATAAAAAGTTAAGAATGGTGAGATCAGAAAAAAATTAATGATTCTATTGCGGCATAGTGCTAGTGCTATTTTAGTGAAGAGTTAAAAATATAGGAGAAAGTTTGCTTTGAACATACGGATCTCACTTTGATTCATGGTTTCACATAACATTTGCTTATTCTCAAAGGAGAAAAAAGTGCCTTCAACTGACAGACAATAAGATAAAGGATTTACTGCTATATTTATTTTTATTAAGGAAATTCTGTTTCAAAGAGCTAAAGGGCTTAGTTATATTGGTTGCATTCCTTTGGAAGAAATTTATAACACTTCTCTAGTCAGTCTTATACACTGTTCAAGAAAATTGTTTTATTTACCGATTTATTCTTACATTTTCCTGTTTTCATACAGCTGAATTAGTGTTTTAAAAGAAAAAAATGCTTTTCAGTTTTATGATCTTGAACAAAGCTAACATGAGTTTTCAACTGTTAATTTTTGCCCTTCTGACATCTGTTTTGAAGGCTTTACATGCACTGAATATTTACACTGTTGCCCCACTTTTTCTTGTTTCGCTCTTGGTATCAGAACTGGTTTTTACTGATCTTGTACATGAGGAAAAATAGAGAAGATAGGTGCGTAACTGTATTACATAACTTCGAAGGATTTTTTTTTTTTCTAATAATAGTCCCTGATTATCAAACATCTGCACAGTGTTTATAGCATATTGTTAGTCTGTATTACTTTGTATTAAGCTTTTAATGTGTGTATGGAAGATAAGTGAAAGCTGTGGTACATCACCGTGCTTTGTTGATCAGGTGTACCTCTGAAAAGGCAAGAGCTTTATTCTGAAACTCAATGCAGCCTTGTAACCAGCAGAGTATTTGTGCCCTTTGCAACATTAAGGAGTCCCCTTTGTTGTCTTACACTCTGAGAAACTATTTTGAGCATAGAATGCTCAGTTTAAGGACACTTGCTTATATACAAAAAGTTACATTACTTTATGTACTTATTATAAGGCAGTTGTACATCTGTCAAACCCATCTGGATGTTAAGTACTCACATTGTGATGTTTAAGGACAAACTTCACTAAAGATTGGGAAAGTACTTCAAGGCACTGACACTGGGGAGTAATGTTTCAGTACTAATCAGGCATATTTAAGATTGTTGGACCATACGAGGTGTGGAAGGCAGATGGAAAACTACCAGAGGATACACATGCTTCCCTGAGGCCAGTGTGTGGATCACAGTGAAGACTGTGTTAAAACCAGAGTAAGAGTTCCAGTCTGTAAAGACAAAAGGATGTTTGAACACACGTACTCTTTATTTATCAGATGTCCCTCCATATTTGCAGTCCACCAATCTTTAGTGCCTGATAAGAACTTGCTTCATGGTCAGTCGTATTAGAGAAGAACTTCTATAGATTTTCAGATGTTTTATTTGTCAAATACAGGTTTTGTGCTCGTTCATGTAGCCAGGGAGAAAGAAGGCAAATACAGCTCTCTGTAATGAAGGCTAGTTTTGTTTTTAAACAAAAAGACTTTTTGATGTCAGTAATCAATATCTTCCAAACTACTATAATTTTTTTGTGGTAAGCATCATCCTCTGTATAATGGATACAGATACCTACCTATTTCTCAATTTTTAGAAGCTCCTTAATTTTAGCCATCCTACTAACTCTCTCCTCCTTTGTTTTAGTTTCCTTCTGTAGTTTGCAGCTTCTTTTAAGTGACTGGAAGCTCTGTCCTCTGCCTTCCAAGACTCATACTCATATGTTTTCCTGACTTGCAGGTTTTCCATGCTTCTATACAGGGTAGTTTCAAGCACATGGGATAATGGGACTTCTGATGAGTCTTTGCCCTTGACATAGGGTTTGTAATTTAATTACATGTGTTTGCCTACATAATCTATAATGAGTGTTAATCAGTCTCCCTGAGTGCCCTAATCATATTAATATTTATTATGTTTTCTTGTGAGAATGCTAAGGATGTCGGGTTCCCATGGTCAAAGGTGCTATAATATTTCAAAATGACCACAGAAATATTTTCTTCCTTTATACTGCAATCTGAGATTTACCCTTGCAATTATAGTAATATTTGGATTAACTTAAATTACTCCTAGAATTTCAAATTTTACATATTAAAATATTATTTAAAGGTCTGTTAAGAAAGGCTTGGAATTCTTTTATTTCAAGTCTATTGAGTAACATTAAAGTCAATATTAGAAACAAAGCAATATGCAGGATAATCTCACTCCTTCTTATTAGGTAATTTCTAAACTATGCCTGAATTATTTTTCTGTATAATATATATTGTTAAGAACAGATGACAGGAGTGCATAAAGGTTTGATTGTTGCTTCTTTGGGATCACCTGCACAATCAGCTCATGATTTGACACTTGGGAGTTCTTGTGGACTTTGCCAAATCATGCTGTGCCATCATGTGTCTCTCTGCAATATTTTGTTTTGGTATTTTATCCTCTTGCATAAGGAACCTGCCAAAAAAAATCTGACCCTCTGCTTTATGTGGTTGAGTAACTACCATGAGTTAGTGTCCATAGCTTCTCTAGGGAGAGCTATCTAACTCTGATGAAATTTAAACATTAGCTCAGAACGTGCTTCTGTTCTCATCCACTGTGAATTCATGATATCTGATGTCACAGCTGTTCCTCAGTCTCTTGCATGTTTTTCTCAGGTGAGCTGTAAGAAGTTTGAGTGTAACTCTTACGCAAGCCTTCCATTAGGCATGTTTTCATCACCCTGTGGGTAATTTGAGGTCTGAAGGATTCCTGCAGGACTGTAAACTGAACACATCACAGAACAAAGTTTCAAGTGCATCTTCTGGAAGGCAGCTCTTCACTGTCATTGATCCTTAGAGGCCTCAAATGCTTAGGTTTGTAAAGTGAGTTAATAAAGCTCATACTGCTGTATTGCAGCATCTTACTAGAAATGCACATGCTATCAGTGAAAGCAAGGGACATAAGAGGGGATTTTAAAATCAAGGTTTAACCATGCTTAAGTGAATCACTTGCTGAATCTCAATCTCTTTAATCCCAAAGGGGTTCCTGCTAAAAAACCAAATTTGCCCTCCAACCCTAAAAAGCAAGTGTTCAAGGCTGAGAATACTTTTCTCAAGGCATTGGAGTTCTCTAGTCCATCTGAATGAATGTTTTGTTTACTTAAAAAAAACAATGGCAACTCTAGCAGGGCATTGGGGAAATAGTATTACATAGAAAGCATTGTTTCAGTGTAGATGTAATAATCTATTTTTTTTTTCAGATGGCATGTCAAAATTTTGGTGCGTTTTTTCAGTCTTCCTTTTTTCTGCCTTAAAGGTGAGGAAGACTGAGAGAGAGATGGACAATTTTCTTTGAATCATGACAGCTCTCTGTTAATTTAGTACCTTTTCTTTCGGCCTGCCTGAGTAACATGTATCATGTTTGCAGCTTTAGTACTGTGATCCACTCATGCTCCTGGGAAGGCCTGTCAGTCCCCTGATATCTCGTGTGTGTTTCACAGAGCTGCTTACCTGGGTAGGAGAGTATAGGTAGCACAAGCTTATCTATCCTGGTGCCTTGAGACATGCCCTGGTGCTTGGGCAGCAGTCTTCTAGGCAGTTCATGTGCAATGTGCCAAGTCAAGTCTCTTGCAATTGCTTGTCAAGAACCAGTCAGGACACAAGGTGACCTGCCTTTCTCTAGCATTTTATCCTCTTTCCTTGGTAGTCTTTTCTTGCCTAGGAAGGTTCATTCTTGCATCTAGGCCAGGGTCCTGTCATCTGCAGAGTCAGACTACTTGGAACAGGGTTACAGGGGCCTGTCAACAGCAGCTACGTGCCAGACAAGATATCATAACCAAAATCCTGTCTTGTAGGTGCAGATGACAGGAGCATAATTGTGTTTGACAAGCTACTAAAAGAGGAGAGAGACGAGCCACAGAACTCTGCTTTCTCTTCTCTCAGTGCTTCATTCACATCCTCGCTGCTTCTAACGTGCTCTGTTAACTGATCATTTTAGGTTGCCGACATAATGGGAGCCCTGGGGAATTAGTCTGCATGAGATGTAAGAGGCCGCTTCTTGGTAATGTATTAGTCATTTCAAAACACTTTACGGAGGAAGCAGAAAAAAATGACAAGCTAATTCTCTGATATATTTCAGTGGTATTTAGGCCCCTGTGAGAACAATACCTGTATTCATGTCTTGGCACCATTGGAAATTCATTTTTCCTTCATTTGAGAGAGTGGCCTGAGCAGAAACAGAGAAAGAAAGGCAATGTGGTCTTCCCTAAGACAAGATTTCTGCAGTTATCAGGGTGAATGACTGGCAGTGTTTGACTACATTAGGAAAGAGCCCAGGGATGCATTACCTTTACAGAGTATTATGTGTTCAGCCTGTCCTCTGGAATTCTTCTTGTCTTGATGGAATACACACAGGTATCAGGCAAATCTGACAAGTTGTGTTCCTCTGAAACCTACACTTTAATTTGTAGGGCAGTAAGTTTATGAGGACTGCATAACATTTGATTTATTGGGAAAGTATGTGTAAAACAGGATTGTCTAGCTGCCCATTCTATGTAGGAAATGGTGGTCAAATGAAACAAGCTAAATAATATCATAGCATGCTATGGGGATAAGGGTTGGCTGTTTTCCCAGCACTGTTAGCTTGTTCAACTCTAATGGGTATAGGTAAAGGCAAACATTCTATGATGGAATAGGGCATGGTAAGTAGAACTGTGAGTATGCTGGCATTAATTAATTAGAGTGGTAGCCAGTTTCAAAATTAGGAGTTGTGATTAAAATTGTGGTTATATTATAGTTGCTGATAGAAAATTTCTGGAAGTGTTATAATACTTTAAGTGTATATAATTATTGAACTAACCTTTTTCTGTGTAGAGCCAATCAGCTTGAAAGGGTAGGAAGCTGTATAAACACCATCTCAATGAGTAAGGTTATAGACAAGGCTTTAAAGATTTGAGTCGGGCTCCTTTCAAAACTCAAGCCATTTAAATCTTTCCCAAAAATTGAAATAAGTTGAATTTTTACCACAAACCAGATTAGGAAACTTCACTGAGATAATTTCATCTTTTCCTCAGTCTTTCATTGTGCAATCCAACTATATATTTACCTCATTTTATTCTCACATGCTCTATGTGACTCACGGAACTCCTTTGCAAGTAGCGGAGACATTTCTTAGACGTGCATCTCTTCTTGATGCTACTTCTTATCTTTGCAAACCAAGGAAGTTAATGAAGTTATTAAAAGCTATAGCTATGTCTTCCCCAGAATTTTGTCAAAGTGATTCAGCAAAGTATTTAAGCAGTTAACACCAAAAATAAGCATTCAAATTGTAAATGTGGAAAAGAAACGCGCCCCTTCTTGAACTGAAATTTCTCCATGTAGAGGTCAAGGTATTCAATGCCTTATTCAGATCAGTCTTAACATCAGCATGTATGAATCCCCCAGGCCCTGATAGCCCATGAAATTTCAGGGCAAGGAATGTTTACACACACTGGAGGTGGATCAGATTAGGAAGTTTTTAAACAAACTGGACACAGCCAGGTCCATTGGCCCTGATGGGATGCACCCGTAAGTGCTGAGAAAGCTGGCCCACATCACTGTGAGACTACTCTCAGTAAACCATGAGTGGTCATAGCAATTAAGATAGTAAATGTCATTCCCATCTTGAAGAAGGACAAGAAGGATGATCTAGAAACCTAGATGGAGGTCAGAGAAGATAATGGAGCAAGTAATCCTGGAATCAATTCCCTAAAACCTGAAGGGTTAGAAGATGACTGGGAGTAGACACGGATTTACATGGCAGGAAGTCAGGCTGGACCATATGATAGCCTTCTACAAGAAACCAGCTGACTCAGTAGATAAAGGGAGAACAATAGATGCTTTTAGGTCAAATTAAGTAAGGTTTTGCACACTGTCTCTCATTTACAAGCTGATGAAAAACATCCTAGATAATTGATCAGTGAGGTGCTCTGAGAATAGTTTGAGCCACTGAGCTCGTAGGGTTGTGCTCAGCACCACCAGGTCCAGCTGGAGGCCAGTATGCAGTGTAGTACCCCAGGTGTGGATACTGGTGCCAGCAGTATTCAGCGTCTTCCTGAATGACCTGGATGGTGGGCCAGAGTGCACTGTCAGCAGCTTCTCAGGTGATACAGAATTAGGAGACGTGGTTGATAAGCCAGATGGACTTGCTGCCATCCAGAGAACCTTAGGATAGAAAAATGGGCAGCAAGAACTTCTAGAAGTTCAATGAAAGGTAAATGGCAAGATTTTCTCCTGCTAAGGAAAAAGCCCATGGACCAGCACAGTCTGGTGCTGGTCAGCTAGAGAACAATTAAGTCAGAAAATACCCCAGGGATCCTGGTGGACACTGTGCTGACCATAAAACATTCTTGCGGCCTTGTGGCAAGGAATTCAAACAACTTCCTGGGCTGCATCAGGCAGAATTTTTAACCTAGGGGAGGCTAAGAGGGACTTCACCAGTGTTTGTTAATATCATAAAAGGGGAGGAGTGTGAAAATAAGACAAAGGCAGGATTTTCTCAGTGGTGGCCAGCTTCAGAACAATGGACAGTCAATGGGCACAAATTAAAAGACTTGAAATTTCGAAAGATTGGAAATTTCACTTAAACGTAAGGGGGAGAAAGTCAATACCAAACATTTCTAATGTCAGTGTGATCAAACAGTGGCACAGGTTGCCCCGAGAAGTGTTGGAGTCTCCCTCTTTGGAGATATTGAAACCAGCAGGGCCATGGCCCTGAACAACCTGCTGCAGCTGACACTGCTTGAGCAGAGGTGGACAAGATGACCTCTCGAGATGATGAACATTCTCAGCCACTGTCTGGTTCTGTGATTCCTTAATTTGCTGAGAATACTGATCTATTCCATTCATTGCACCAAAACCTGTGGGATATAAAATGCCTTTGGTGGCTTTTATTTAGACTGATGCTATACTGCAGCATGAAACACTAAAACCTTCAGTTATTTAACTTTGCAGTAATGGATCTTATGTTTCTGTGTATGCAACAATAGGCATTATTACTGCATCGAAATGATGGTAGAGCAAGCACTGAAATGTTACACGATTTTTAAAAACTAAAATATCATACTGGCAAGGTCCGCATGTCCTGAATTAGTTGTATACAACTATTTACTCCCTCATTTCTATGAATGGTACAGAGCAAAGCACACATATGTAGTAGCTTTGTTTCTGCAGTTTCAAGGTGTCTACCTGGTGATGTGTTGATGGAAGTTACAGCAGAATGAGAACTGGTGAAATCAACATCCAGTTACACCCCCAGAGCTCAAAAACAAGAGAAGATCAAGGTTTTTTAACAAACAACAGAACAACAGAAGTTCAGAGGAATAAGCATAATTCTACTTCAAATGGCATTCTCATTATGGAAAATCAGAATTGTGTTGCTAGTTTCCTCAGCTGTGCTTTCTAAGATGTGCTTTCTAAGATCCAAGCATCTTTTCTAGCACTGTGCGTCAACTTGGTTCTTTCCTGGCGGATGTCTCTTACTATTAGGGTATTGTGCAGGACCCTGAATATTAACACTTAAATTGAACTATCTGAATATTTATCACCATGAATTTAAAGCATTTTCACCTCAGCTTATGTGAGACCATTCTGCAGATACCCAAAAGACAGAGAGAGACTATAGACCAGATACAACAAAGGACATGGGATTCTTTTGCCTTTAATAGAACCCTGATTTGCAAAGCTGCACTGGCTTTCCTGTACAAGAAACATCTGGGATCCAGAATTATGACTTTACCAAGCATCCCCCTAGGCTAAAGGCTTAAAATTAACATACTTGGAATATCTATTGCTAAGCACATACAATGACTAAGGGACATGTCTTCAATCCCGCCTTCATGACAGGTTGCTAGGAGAAACTTCCAATACAATCGAGACACAGTTTGTACATCCCATTCCTAAAGACAAGTGCCTATTGCATACTTTTAAGAAGCTGAGGAAAGACCAAGGGTTTTTTTTATTCTTTTGAAACTGGGAAATTCAAAGGAATTTGAGTCTCTGTTGACTGTCACCTGAATCAACATTAAAATATTGAAGTCACCCCATTTAGAGTGGAGACACTTTCAACAACTCCTGTGCTTCAGTGCAGGAAATGGGTATAAGACTCCTTAGCACTAACTTAGCACAGAAGAGGACTGGGGTCTTCCTCCAAGGAAGAGTCTTTTTTAAATAAATACTCTGTAGTGTAAAAGTCTGGGTGGTTTGAGTCCCTGAGGTCCTCAGTCTCAAGGCTGTGGTGCTTTTTGTTGTGCTCAGTGCCCATTTTTCCAGCAGGAATTTCTGTCCACAATTAAGTTGATTTCAGACCCATTTCTTCTGTCTTGCTGATACCAGTATGGTATTAATACAGAGTAAAAAAGCAGATATAATCATACTTGACTTCAGAAAATCTCATAACTGCACTGGCAGTTGGCATTTAAAGCAGGAGAAGACACTGAGCACAAACATGTAATTTTCATTGCCCCTGTCCCAGCTTCAGTGACAGTCATACCAACTGCCCTTTTTTCTTCAGAAGGGAAACATGAAGGAGTAAGCAAGGTAAGGGGGGAGCAAGAGGGGTCAGAAGATAATCTAGGATCACAGGGCAATTTTAATTTAAAGGGAAGAAGAAAAATGTGGCACCATTTCAATAAAGCTTTTTAAAAAGCACCAAGGAGTTTAGTGCCTGTGCCTGAAGAGAGGAAATTCAGTTAATTTTGCCAGTTACCTATCTGTGTGTCAAGATTTCATTTTCAGTCTTGTTTGATGAATTCATTTCTACAGTGGACAAGTTTGTGAAGTACATATATAAAAACTAAAACCTGAGACATTTTCTCTCCCTCTAAACAGATATTTTTATTTAAAATACTGTCATGTAATAGTCAAGAGTACTTAACTCCTGAAAATTATAAGTAGTAATAATAAAATCTTCTATTTTAGTTACGTCAGTGAGCACATCCTTATAATGAACAAAAAATAAAATGCATCTCCTACTCAAAGTACATTCTGAAGTAAGAACTGGTGTACAGAAATAAGGTGTGACGGGGACTTTGCTCACGTGGGATGTACTATGAAGTAAACTGTCAAAAAAGTGATGTAAAATTAGTGCAAGAGAAACCAAGGTCAGGTCTTGTCCAATAGTGAGAGAAGCTAAGTGACTAGTTTGATACAGCAGAAATGGGGATTTTGGCTGTTTATCTATATTGCTATTCCTTTCACATTGATATCAAGAAACTCTGGAATGTGTGTCTTAAAAATGGAAACTGGATGTTTAATAAGTGGGATATTTTTAAAATAATGGAGCAAGATTAAAAGGAATTTCCAGGGTTTTTGCAGATAATTTCTGCCAGTCAGGACAGTTTCTGTAACTGATCTGTCCAAACCCCACAAAATACTGCAGGAAGATGTTTCAACAGAGGCATTGTATCATCAGGTGAAGTTATTGAAATAATACTAATTTTTAAACTTCATGTGCAGTCAGCTCTTTTTTTTGGGGGGGGGAACAGTGAGACTTCTTATGTGAAGTTCTCTAACAAAAAATACTGTTGCCCATCCCAAGACCAGCATGTGAAGAACTATACTGATGTCTCTCAAATATTGTGGCTTTCTTTCAGACCTTGACCACTATATATGTTATACTACTATAGCATCGCAGTGAAATTGTTACTTTTTCCATTTAAGTATAACAAGGAGGAATAATAATTTTTATGATATTACACAGATATATTTTCAGATACAGGCAAGAAACACTATGTTTGAACTAGAACGTTAAATTTCTCTCTCTCCTGAGAATAAGTAAATGTCTCTGTATTGTATCTCAGTGTGGTCCTGCAAACTTGTTAAATATTTTAGAAAAACATTGATGTAAATTCTGTGCTATGTATGAGTCAAATGGTTGCCCTAAGGCTTTTCTGATGGTAGGAAGTTTGCCTTGCACTACATGGAGCTGCATTTGTTTATTGCAAAGAGCGTAATTTATCAACACATTTATTCTTTGGCCTTCCATTTTATATTCAAATAAATAAATTTGATTTTATTTTAAAATTAAATATATTACCCATTTGTGTTTGTCTGCATAGGGGCTGCTTTTTGCACATTTCTCTGGGAGTAAGGCAGTCATTACCTACCTACAGGCAGAAAAATTCAAGTTTTATCTTAGTGGAAGATGTTCTCTGAAGAACTTTTAAACAGACTTTTGCAAAACTGAAAAAAACTGAAAGCACATAAACACTGTTATCCTGAGACTATTACTGTTCTAACATTATTCTAGGGAATAATGTCATCTAGGGATGTTGTCATTAAAAGACAGATAAAATAGCCATTTCTAAATAATAGAAGAATGTTGAAAGGCAATTTGGCTTAATTAGGCAGATAAACTTTGAAAGACTTTTTAAGTACTAAAGAAAGATTAATTCAATGTACTATTTCTTAGATAATGGGATGCGCTACATGAAAATAGCAATTGCATAATTTTATTTCATTTTTTATGAGATATTCTGAACTTCATAATCTCAGGAAAGGTATATTTGCAGACTGGTGATGAGATTTCTGCAAGTGAGAAATGTGAGGGAAAACAGCATTCTGAAGATACCACAATTCTCTCTATATTCACTTGTCATTAATGCTTCATAATAGCTGTGCTCTTGGTAAGCCAGTCAAGTTTAAATTGCTTGCTTTGACTTTCTTACTGGAACAACAGTTTGTATTGGAACAACAAAATACACGGAATCTGGTGAGATCTGTAGCATAGATGTTGGGCAGAATTCAGATAGTATGTCAGCAATGCCGTAGGCTTTTGTGCCTTTGCCCAAAGACTATTTCAGTGAATTACCAAACACTTATTACCAGAAAGTCAGAATGAACATCATTTTATTCCCTTGATAGTTACAAAGTTAATGGAGAGATAGGTTAAAAGGCATCTAAATATTTTCTTTCCAGTAACTTTGATTACATAGAGCTATGTTACACGTGCACTTACTCTGTGACCTATCAAACTCAGTTCCCACTGAACTGTGAATATAGAAAGCAATAGAAACCTCTTAAAATTTTAAAGCAGAGGATTTGGTATTTGTTAAGTAGACAAAATTCTAATTAAAGTACTTCTGTTATTTAGGGAAAGTGGTGTCATTTCAAGCGCTGCATGCTGTCAATTGTTATGCAAGGTTCTGCATGTTCATATCATTTCATTTGAAAATATTTATTTCCTGATAATGATTCAGTGGCAAAACAAGAAGTAAAGAAAGTAAACTTAAAAAATAATCTTGATGGATTTATCCACAGCATTCTGCATGAGTTCAGAAGTTAACAACAGTGAGTAGTGATATGACTGAACATTGCTATAAAGCTAGGATCATAAATAAATAAATGCATCTCAAAAAACATTTTTTGTTTGTTTTCATTATGCTGTTTATTTATAAACATGCCTGCAGAGCCATCTATCTCTGTCAAGTGTTCTCTATGAGGCCTTCTAAAAATTCCTACATTTGTTAATACCACAGATGTCTGTACTAAATCAGGTTGTATGAGAAATTTGGGTTTTCCTTTTGAATCTTCTGGAAGTTATCTCTAATGTCTTTTAAAGGAGAACAGAGTGTTCTCATTAGAAAAATGCAAATCATAAGTCAAAATAAGCTTCATTTGTTTTGTTTTATTGGGTTTCAGATGTTGAGTATGTAGTCCTTTTACGTGTTTTGATTCAAATAATTGCAATGTCCAGCCAGGTACAGTTCTTCTGTTTTTTTTAAACTAATTCTGCATATTCCTGGTGTAGCAAGGTTGGCTAAATGCTTCATAAAAGTTTTCTTCACTGACGTTTCTATAGTATTGACTGGCAAAAGATTTGATACTTTGCAGTGCCCTGTTCAAGAGAGACTTCTGTGGTATTCTCTAAAGTGCTGTTGGCTTTACATTAAAGTGACTACTGAGACAGAGTGAAATGAGTGATTTACCAAAGGTTGCATGCAGATGAAGAGGGAACAGAATTCCAGTGTGCAGCTTCTCAGCCCTGTGATTTCGGAGAATGTACACCCATGCTACTCCTATAAATGATCTGTTCCTAATGTAATAACAAGGAATCTGCTGGTGCTCCTACTAAGCTGAAGAAGAAAAGATGAGAATCTGCTTGAAAACAGAAGCTGGTGGTGTCAAGAATTTAAAAAACGCAGTTATTTTTCAGTAGGGTGGTGAGAAATGATTGGTTCTTTTCTGAATATATAAAGAATATATAAAATACGGGAAGGATGTCCTCCTGTTTATGCCATCTTCTTAAGCCAGATTTTAAAAAAAAAAATTTTATATGTTGTTCTTCAGAGTTGAATGTGCAATTGGTTATCAACAGCCTTCCCCACCTTAATTTTCATACACTTGTTACTCTACTCTTTGTCATCTTAACTAAGAAACTAAAAGGCTTAGAATAACTCTTAGAAGTTAACAGCCTCAAAGATTTTGGCAATTTACCCAGAATAATAGAAATAATTGTCCTTTTGAAAACTTTGGAATCAAGTAACAGCTAAGTGGCAATATAATATAATTTTGTGATCTATTCCTTCCATGAAGCAGTCAATGTTGAATTTTGTATAAATAAAATAGTATCAATATATGGCTTTGTATCTCAAACTCATTATGGATTAAGAGATCTAACACTATGTACAAAGAACTGTACAAGCCTGTGCATCTTTGTTATTAAAGAATTTCATTTTGGAGTAAGATATTCTAAAAACTCCTGTAAATTGCAATTCAGCCTAAATAAGTATATATCTGGTTTACTGGTAATTTGTTTGTGAGACTTAAAAGCCTAAACTGAGGCTGGAGTACTTGAAACTTAAGCCTGACAATAATGGGTTTGTACTCAGACAGGTGTTTTGTAAAATGGAACTGATACTCCTATCAACTTAGAAATCAAGAAAAAAAATGTAGGACTTACATATCAAGACCTTGCAGTAGGCTGGAAACTCAGAGTTACTGTGGGGTTAATGATTAAAGGAAACAATTACAAATTAATGCAACTGGATTTTCTTACAAAAAAATATTTTTTTGTTAGTTCTAGGCCTAAAGCAATAATCTCCGGCTAGAGATCTATGTTATATTTGTTATGTGAGGATATTTCTTGCATGAGAATTAATTGCTTGCTCATGCTGTGAGGCACTTTTTGGTAAAGTACCCCCTACTATTACAGAAGAGGTGAGATTAATAGAGTATGTGTTTAGTTTTATGCTTAATCACAGTGGTATAGCCTGTGCATTTTATTCATGCGACTCATTTTGCCATTAAATTTTATGGCAACTTTAAATTTCCTAACCCCATATTTTAATAGCCAAATTCAACCTAACCATACAGTATAACGTACTAAAAATTTTTCACAACATCAGTGGAGGAGGGAATCCAGGATGTCTTAACTCAGTTTTTCCTTTTGTGTATTTTTCTCTTATACTGTAGGTTATAGGGTAAGACCAGTGGCTTGACCATGTGTCTGAGCTCTTGATTTTGCTCACCTTCTTTCCCTTATTTTGTGTTTTACCATTCCCTGGGTAAGTGGGAAAAGGACTGGCTGTAATACTAAAAGCATGAAGAAGAAGAGAGAATGGGAAATTCTTTCTCCTGTAGGTATGTAGTAAATTTAGGGTTACTGTTATGAAAATTTAGAAGGGAAATACAATCTAGACAACCTCTTTGGAAAATGTTGCTGTTATCTTTGAAGAAAGTCTCTTTTTCCTGAGCCTCTGAAGTTTCCTCTCCTCTCCTCTCCT
>VZTD01004640.1:118560-221906 GCA_013397725.1 Rhagologus leucostigma | reverse complement strand
TCTTAATTTCTAACCTTTGGACCCTTCCTGAGAAATCCCCAGAGCAGCCTAATGTGCTCCCCTCACAATTCTGCTGTTCTAAACCACTTACTGCCGATCGTAGTGGTAATGCGTGACAGAGTCACAGGCTTCATTAATAATTGCTGCCACCATCAAAATAGTTTCCTTTCCACACTCTGTCTGTTCAGTGTTTCCTCATCTTGTAGAGCCTACACTCAGGGAAAGACTTGCTTTCCAACAGCTCCGCATCTGTTTTGGATGACTGAGCAGGCCTCAAGAACTTTGCAATAAATTTTTAAGAAGTCAAGTAGCATTGAATACACAGTAAATTAAAAAGGAAGCTTTGCAAACTAGTTTATGTCTATCATTTCCTGTAATTATTTCCGTCTTTTCATCTTAAATTTGATGATTATCAGTAATTGTAGTCCATTGTCGCAGAGGGTCCGGTATGCCGCGACCTTCCTAGAGAGAGGACCCGCAGGGAACCGCTCTTTCCAGGGGGCACTGGCAGGCCTCTCTGAGCAACAGGTGATTTCAGCAAGTGTAGCAATTTCTCAGCTACAAGCAATTCCATCTCCTGTGGTTCAGCTCTTTGTGAAATCACCCAAGGCAGACTCGGGGAGAGAAACACAGGAGCCTTGTATGGCAGTTCCACAGAGGCAGCCTTTACTCTCCAGCCACCCTGCAAAGGGGAGGCCAGGAACAGCTGCTCCTATGCATGGGGGGCAGAAGCAGAGGCTTTTTTATGGGAAAGGTAGGGGTGGGGTAGGAATCAATTAGCCAGTGGGGTACCAGCTATTACCATGAAGAAACAAGGCATGTTGGGAGTTCACCCTGACCCTGAGTAAGGTTGCTTATGTCTGGGGAGATTCTTTTGGGCCTCAGGCCTCTCTCCTCCAAGGGAGTGCAGAGGGCTCCTGGGCCAAGAGCTCACAGCCCTCCACACTCCACTGTCCAGAACACTGCAATTTCTGTGATCAAAATACATCTTTCTTGCTTCCACATTCATTAAGGTCTTTCACTTCTTCACCATGAAAATCATGAGCTTTCACCTATTACCTACAAATTGGAGCTATCTGCCACTTTAAAAACAAAAGATGATCTTGTTTTTTCTTAAATATTATTATTTTGTTCTGTACTGAGCAAATGCCACTGTGCTAAATATATGTCATGGGACTGCATTTTCTGAGGTCAGCCCTGAAGGAGGAACTGTTGTCTAGAAGGAAATAGGAGATTTCTAGCATTTCCTGCCACTGAAAAAAGCAATAGAAATACACAGAAGAACAGTAGAACATGGGAGGTGGAAGAAAATTTGCTTCCTCATATGCTTCCTCCTTTCTGCCCCTTCTGTTGCCATACAGGAAAGACAGATATAAAACCAGATCACACACATGTCATGAAGAGATCTATTAATATTTAAATCTGAATCGTGTAAGCTTCAATTATCATGAAGAACACAAAAATAGATTAAGAATGAGAAATTAGAGTAGAATGTTACTGTTCAACAGGCGTGGTTCGAAGATTCTTGGTAAGCCTCCAGTCTGATCCTTCTTAGCACTTTTATCCCTGGGTTGAGCTTGGCTTCAAGAGAGGTATTCAGTATGGAATATTCATTCTCAGCTGACAACAACAACATAGGGCTATCAGGGCAGTGGTATTAGGTGAAAAAATGGCACAGTAAAGGCAATTTCAAACTATAAATTATATTTTACTCCCCATTGCCAAGTGTATTACACAGTTAAATAATCTGGCTTCTGGAACTCAGGAGGGCTTTAAAATTGTGTGTCTTGCGGTGATTTTATGATGTTGTATCCCCTATCGCCACTCTATGCCCAGATATGAACCCTGGGCCTTCCTGTGCCTTTACAACTAAGTGCGAGAGAAAGAAGAAAGCCAGACGAACTTTTCAGAGCAGTTTGTGCTCCAAGGACACAGAGATAGCTGCTGCGGCAAGAAGAACGGAGGAAGCACCCTTCTTGCTTTTCAGCCAGCTTTCGGCTTTGTTTCTCTGGAGAGAGACGGACAGTTAAACCTTTTTTCCCTGGGACTTTGGTTTTTTTTTCCTTTCTTCTCTTCTGGACTGTTTCAACAACATCAGAACACACTGGGAGAACTTTCCACCAAGGCCTGGAGGTGGGCCCACGCCGACCCAGCTCTGAAGAGGAGGAGAGAGACCACACCCACAGAAGGAATTTAAGATCTTCCCAGGTTGCTCTCCACAGCGAGAAATTTTATTATTTAGCATTATTATTCTTTTCCTGTGTGTTTGTTAAATAAATAGTTTACGCCTCTTTCACTTTCCTCCAAGGAATATCTTTCCCAAACCTGATGGGGGAGGGGTGGCTGTAACCTGCCTTCTGAGAGAGGACATTCAAATTTGGACGTTCCTCTGAATTTTGTCTCAAACAGGGACAATGTGAAACTGAAAAAGTGCCCTTTTCATCCATCTAATATGGGTGCTGGAAAGGAAGATTCTTGAGAAGTATTTCTACATTACCTGAATTTTTCTCGTAGTAGGTGAGATGTAAACATACTTTTTACAAATTCAATATTTAGAAAAAATGTAATAATTGAAGGGAAATCAAGAGAATTGAGCATAATAAATCCTGGACATACCTTTCAGGCTCTGAATAACATGCAAGTCACTAAGCTGTGAATCAGCGATTTCATGTCAATGTCCCAGTGTGTGCATAAACATAAACAGGATTTTTGTGGGTTATGGAGGCATCAGAATCCTGAAATTATATTACAGGTCTGTAATTCAAAGCTGCCTTTTGTTAATTTTCTGGGTATATAGAGTTGCATAATTTACTTTTATTTAAACAGTGCTATAAAATATTAAGCAAATGCAGAAATAATTTGGCAGTGTGACTTCTGCATTGGACACTGAATGACTGTAAATGAAGACCACTTAAAAATCTTCTAATGCAAGCATGACTGTCTCCAGCTTTAGATGTGAAGCAAGAAAAGTTGTGTATTTACTTGACTTCAACACGAATGTGTTCTAACATAAGTGAAATAATAGCACAGTAACTGTGATGCAGTTGTGAACCAGTGTCGGATATCCATGTCTGGCAGCAAATTAGTGAGATATCTCAGCCACAGTAAAGGAAACATAGTGCTATTGAGATCAATTCTCTCTTTATTGTGTTTTAAGAAACATAAAGAGATATGTATATTTGCAAATGTTGAACACTGATACCAGGAAGGGAAATAGGGAAATACACTTGCTCTACACATTATTTCGAGACTAACAGTCATGTAATTGTTTTGACCATCTGCCTCATGCCTGCAAAGAAAGTCTGTGAAAAATACTGTAGGCTTTTTTGACTATTAGAATTAAGATTCTTTGTGGTATTTAGCAGCTAAAAGAAAGTAAGTTTTTTTGTTTACGTTAGAACAAGATCAGTATAAACTATTTTGTAACTAGCCTTGAAGTAGCCATGGGACCTGCTTTCAGTCATACTTCTCTCCTCTCTAGTTCACATTTCATGCCCCTCATACCCCTTCAGCTGTTAGAATTGGATCTCTACACATGGTTGCACATGAAATAATTTTGCCAGTGCTATAGTGGGACAAAAAGTATCGTTACATCACAGTAGCTGCTGTATGTTTTCTTAAATTGCAGCTATTAATAGAGGTAGTTAATAAGAGTATTGGGCTATCTATGTGTCTCGTAGTAAAAGTCGATAGGCTCCAGCTACCAAAATATGTCAAGTGCTAATACCCCTTTCGAGATGCATAATCTAGAAAATATATAATATAAAGCAGGAGGATCATAATGTATCTCTTCTTGTGTGAGGTTCATGCAATGCTACAGGCTTGTTGGCAGAGTGCCTGGAAAACTGCCTGATGGGAAAGAGCCTGCGGGTGCTGGTTGACAGTTGCTGAACATGAGCCAGTGTGGGCCCAGGTGGCCAAGCAGGCCAATGGCATCCCTGGACTTTATTAGCAATAGTGTGGCCAGCAGGACCAGGACGGGGATTGTCCCCCTGTGCTCGGCACTGGTGAGGTCAGACCTCGAATCCTGTGCTCACTTCTGGGTCCCTCACTACAGGGCAGACACTGAGATGCTGAAGCATGTCCAGAGAAGGGCAGTGGAGCTGGTGAAGGGTCTGAAGCACAAGACCTTATCGCTCTGTAAAACTACCTGACAGGAGGTTATAGTGAGGTGGAGGTCAGTCTCTTCTCCCATTTAACAAGTGACAGGACAAGAGAAAATGTTTTCAAGTTGTGCCAGGGGAGGTTTAGGCTGGATATTGGGGAAAATTTCTTCACTGAGAGAGTTGTGAAGCATTGGAACAGGCTGCCCAAGGAAGTGGTTGAGTCACTGTATTGGAGGTATTTGAAAGCCATGTAGATGTGGGACATGGTTTAGTGGTGGATTTGGCAGAGGTACATTAATGGTTGGACTCAATCGTCTTAACGCTCTTTTCCAGCCTAAATGATTCAATGATTACTATGAGGAATGGCTGAGAGTGCCAGAACTGTTCAGCCTGGAAAAAAATTGGCTCAAGGTGATCTTATCAGTGCATGTAAATACCTGAAATGAGAGTACAAAGAGGACAGAGCCATACTCTTTCCAGTGATGCCAACTGACAGGACCAGGGGCAGTGGACACAGGCTGAAATAAAGGAGTCTCTGTCTGAGCATCAGGAAATACTTTTTCATTGCGAGAGTTACTGAGCACTGGCAGAGGTTGCCTAGGGAAGGTGTGGCATCTCCATCCTCAGAGGAACCAGCTCTAGATGACCCTATTTGAATGGGAACATTGGAGAAGACGACTTCTAGAGGTCCCTTACAACATTAACCATGCTGTGAAAATTATTTATTATCAGTTACAGATTTCATGGCAAATAGAATTAAAATCTTATTACAGGCACATTTTGAATTGATCAATACAGGGCCTTGCAACACAAATAGGTGAAGGAAGAAGAAATTGCGAAGGCAAAAGTAACTGCAGAGCCTCTGTATCTGTCCTGCATAACATGTTTGTGACTAAGCCAGCTTCCATTAAAGGACATTTCAGTTCATTAGCTTTATAAAATATGCTGCTCAATAGTAGTAAACCATATGGCTTTGTACTAAAGCAGTTGAGTGTCAGTAGCCCAAGTATCAGCCAGAGCCTTCAGCTCTTCACCAGTTGAACTAAAATGAAAATAGTATTAAATATTTCATATCTTATAACACTTTTATTATATTAGCTGCCTAGACAGAAGGAGAGTGTATAGTAGCATCAAATTGCAATAGTCTCGCCTCTAATTATATTTTTTATAAGACATTGGCAAGCAGCCCAAAAAAATATTGATGTGAAATCCAATTTGCCAGTACTGTGGAATTTCTTCTGTGTTGGAATACAGCTGGGAGGTTTGAAAGTGTTAGGCAGCTGTTGTAAATGCAGGAGCTGGAGGCAAGGAACAATTCCTCTAGAGCAACCCAGAAATTAATATGTTATATCCTTATACAGAATGTGCTATCTTCTGCATATGCATGCATGTATGACCAGTATCTGTTCCTCACTGATTCAGACACACAATAATTTAATTTCATCTAAATTCAATAAAATTACTGTCTTAAGTCAAAAAATTTCACCTTTATTATGTTATTTTTGATGAGACTTCACAGTGACACCACTTAATATTCACTTCCAGAGAGGGCAAGTCCACCACCTCCCTGGGCAACTTATTCCAATGCCCAACCACTCTTCCAGTGAAAAAAATTTCTAATATCTGATCTAAACCTCTCCTGGTGCAACTTAAGGCCATTTCCTCTTGTCCTTTCACTTGAAACATGGCAGAAAAGACTGACCTCATTTCAGGTAGTTGTATAGAGCAATAGGGTTCCTCCTGAGCCTCCTCTGTATTGATTCAAGAATTTGCTCTGGGGTGATGAGCCGCCTGTTTAGAGCTACAAAACATATCACAGTGATTTTATTCTCAAAGAAACTTGCTCCACAAGTTGGCAAAGTTGGCAAATACAGAAATGTAGAAAAGTTGTCACTGCTGCCATAGCATGAGATTTTCACTGGTTGCTTTCAGCTTTGTGCACAAGTCTAATATCCTGTATTGAATTGCTCTGCCAGCCCTAAAAATGTCAGTCTGAGATCGAACTACCTTTTACTAAATGTGTTGATCAGTCCATAATAACAGCAGCTGTAGAGAAGAAATCTTAATTTGTTGCTGAAAGGAACATTATAGGTCTGTTTATTTTTGTTGCGCTGTTGGGATTGACTGATAGTTTCAAACAGATTGAAGTTTTATTTTTCAGAAACATCACCAAGAATTTTTCAGAAAAACATTTAGAAACTAAACAATTTAGATAAAAATATCTCCACCGGCTTTAATCTGACAGCTAAACCAATCAAAAAAACTAATAACTTGAGCCTACTCTTTTTTTGACTAACTTCAAAGCATCAGGTGAGAGAAGCTTTTGGTTTTAGCGGGATGACCAAGTAATAAAATTTAAGACTTAACTTTTTTTTTAAGAAGTCATTTAATTCTATGTGTAAAAGATTTCTGTGGTTTTTTATACATTTTTAGTCAAGCTATGAACTCTTGCAGCAGAAAAGACCAACAGCCTTCTGGTCATCATAAACTGTAATGTTGCCATTGGCAGGGCAATGGAGATGATCCTTGTACTCTGCTCTGGTGAGACATATCAGTGTGCTGGATCTGTTTCTGGGGTCATCAGTGCAAAAAAGATATGTAATTACTGGATCCGGTCCAGCAAAGGGCAGGATGATAGCACATGGGCACAAACTGAAAAACATGAAACTCCATCTGAGCACAGGAAAACTTTTCTTTCCCATGAGGATGGTTGAACACTGGCACAGTCTGCCCAGACAGGCTGTGAAGTCTCCATCCATGGAGAGTCTCAAACCAAACCAGACATGATCCTGGTCAACATGCTGTTGACCCTGCTTGCTCAGAGGCTGTCAGGCTGCACTAAATCATCTCAGGAAGTCACTCCCAACTTCAACCATTCTTTAATTCTGATTTTGTTGATATTCCCTTGTAATGAACAGACTATAAATGTTTTGTTACTGGGTTTAGCTTGGTTAAGCAGCCAAATTCTCAGATGCCTGTCTCTGAAGTGTTACCCAGGCAATCAACTGACTTTTGATTAAACAAGTATGTGATGGCAACTATACTTTTCACAGACTTTTACCTGGCACTACATGTAGCACCAGAGCATTTTCAGAAGCCTAGTAGAGTTTAAACACATTTCTAGTATCTATCTGTGGACAGTCTGCACAGCAGTTCTTCAAATTCTGTCTCATGTCAGCATATTTTGCTGTGGCAGAAAGATGCCACTTTTTCCATAGAAAAAATTCCACTTGTTCTGTAATATCAGGGGGGTTTGCCACTTACCATAAACAAAACTAGGAACTGCAAAAGAGTGTCAAATAATGAACATGAAACATGAACAAAGTGTGTAGAATTTTTGAAGAAGTTTGTTTGGCTTGATTTTTGAACAAAACTTTGAGTATTATTTCCCTTTTACCCAAGATGATTTGTGAATGGCAAAGCAAGTTTCATAGAAAAACATCAAAGCCGTGTATATGTCCAACACAGCTAGTTGTGTAGGAATATTTATTTGTGTGATCTGTAGTTTTGTAAGGTAAGCATCTTATAGCTCAGCTTTGCAATTTCATGCACCATAGCCCAAAGCAATTGGGATGACTGCTTAAATATTATTTAGCTTTTATCATGAATCAGGAGCGAGCCAAAAATTTCCATACATCTCTCACTGCAACTACATCTTTTTGTTATCTACATTCAAATCCTGTAGCTGATTTTATGGTGCTTATCACATAAGGTAACATATACTAATGCACTGAATTACAGGTTCAGTTGTTATTTGATATGTGTAAGACCATAGAAACTGTCCATGGTTCACTGTTCCATGGGATAGCCCATGCAGAGGCAATTCAGTCACTCACGGAATGTAAATCTGAGTTTTGCTTTCCTTCTCACATCAAATGGTGCAGGATTTTTTTGTCTTCTGATTAACAATTTTAATTGCATTCATTTATAGAACTTAGAAACATGCATATGGGAAGTGTATAGAGAAAATTAGTGCTACCAGTGAGTAAGTGTATCATTGATTTTTGAATGTACATATATATTTGAATGTATGTAAACTGAATTTACTTATTTTACTACTGAGATAAAATTTGCACTGTGCATTACAAAAATTGTTAAGTGCTCATTCAGTTTCATACATAATTGCTATACTGACTTTAATTCATATATATAATATATTTTTTAATATATATATATAATATATTGTCATGACTATAACTTCCAATAGTGCCTTCATTCAAGTATTTTTGTCTAGGATGTGGTCATAATAAGAATATTTTAAAATCTTTTCCCATTTTATATTTATATTCAGTTTTGATTGTTTTGAAGTATTACACTGGATTACTTCTATCATAAAATTTTTCACTGTGTCTGAGAATTAAAGAAAAACTCCTAGAAATATGAAAGTGAACCTGATGTTTTTAATAAATGTGCTAATTTTTAATTATCAAGATTTTCAAAAAAGAAGGAGTGAAATAAAAGCAAATTTGAACATGATCTTTAAAAAAAGAAGAAGAAACAAAAAACACCATGAAAAAACCTGTTGCTAAATTGAATATCTACAGGAATTTGAACTCATACTGGAAGCTTTTTGAGCTGGTTAATCAAGATGAGCAAATAGTAATATTAAAGGAATTTGGGTCTTCGTGAGTTAGTGATAGTCTCAGAGTTTAGCTGTCAGTCTATCTGAATGGATAACTACTAGTGCTACAAAGTACTGTAGAATGTTATGGGTTGGAAGGGAGTTTAAATCATCTAGGCCCAATCCCACCCTGCCATGGGCAGGGACACCTCCCACTAGACCACGTTGCCCAAGGCCTTACCCAGCCTGGACTTGAACACTGCTAGGGATGGGTCATCCACAGTCTCCCTTGGCAGCCTATTTCAGTGCCTATTCACTCTCACATTAAAGATTTTTAATTAGTATCTAACCTAGATTTCCCCTCTTTCAATTTGCATTCATTCCTCCTTGTCCTGGTGCTACAGTTCCCCTCCAGCTTCCCTGCAGCTCCTCTCAGATACTGGAAGGTTGCTATGAGGTCTCCACACAACCTTCTCTTCTCCAAGCTGACCAGCCCCAACTCTCTCAGCCTGTTTTCATGGGGAAGGTGCTCCAGTCCCCTTATCGACTTCATGGACCACTTCTGGACTTCCTCCAGGAGTATCATCTCCTTCCTGTGCAGGGGACCCCAGAGCTGGATGCAGCACTGCAGGTGGGGTCTCACCAGAGCAGAGCAGAGGGGCAGAATCCCCTCACTCACCCTGCTGCCCACACTGCTTTGGATGCAGCCCAGGATTCAACTGGCTTTCTGGGCTGCAAGTGCATGTTGCCAGCTCATGTCGAGTTCTTCATCAACTATCACCCCAAATCCTTCTCAGGAAGGCTGCTCTCAATTACTTCTCCACCCAACCTGTAGGTGTTAAAGAAATTAGGATTTTTTTAATGTAGTATTTCAGGAAATCAAATCCAAATGTATCAAAAAAAGCTCAAAGTAAAGCCTTCAGAGAATTTCAGAGAACAGGTTATGAAAAAAGTCTTATGGAAGAAGTCCTGAGGAAACATGACATGATCTGAAGATCTATTAGCTGCTAAATATGAAGCCAAATGCTAAGTCAAAGACAGAAGTGAATATATTAACATTACTCTTTGAATTTTGGTAGTTATTAACCTCCGTTGTTTCCAGTAGTTCATCTTAACACTAGAAGGGTTAATCTGATACTGAAATCATAAATTTGTTTTATGAAAAAGCAAGTAACAGCCATGAAAAACCTACTGATTGTTTTCCCCTTATTTAAAAATTGTATTGGTGTTGAAGACAAGCATACAATCAAGACTATTTTATTTAATTGGGGAGTAAATCGTAAGTAGTGTAAGACAGAAATAAGCACAGGGGCAAGACTAATATTCAAATTAGAAGATACAAAACAAAGACTGTAGTTTGAAGTTCCTCAAATAGTTTTTCAGTTTGGCATACTGAGCGAGCAACAGTTTGGAACTACAAATGAGTCTAGAGGGCTTAGGGTCAGCTTAATATCCAGCATGAATGCATCTTTTAGAGTCTTATTCCACTCCAATTCTCTTTTGTTACGTTTAAGAACCGTTCTTCTCTTACTATTCTTAATTCCCTCTGTCCCCCACCCCCAATTACATTATGTGAAATGATAGTTCCTTTTCCCAGGTCCTTGCCTAAGCAGTGATAAATGAAGTGAACATTAATTGAGGGTTGTAGCTCAACAGGAGCCAGTTTGGATTCAAGTCAGCCTCCCTTGGCAAACCAGGGAAATATATAATACTGACTGATTACTCCCAGAGAATATTTTTGCCATTTTCTGTGCATATATTTGAATTTCGGCTGTTCATTTTCCCCTAAGGCTTTCTCCCTTAACATTACAAAAGGAAGGGGGAAAAGAGGTAGAAATGAAAGCTTGGGCTGTAGATGTGCAGCAGTAGGAAAATACCATCCAGGCTGTGGATAGAGATGAGCCTAGCTTTTATTTTATGTGGAATAATAGGATGTGATGGATGTTATATGGCAACTTGGCTCAAAGCATTCATGCTTTCTGAGAACCAGTTGTTTTGTTCTTTGGGAAGACGCTAACATTACTAAACAACCAATGAGAAAATGCTTCAGGTGTTGACAAAACTAATGTTCATCAGGGTCACTGTTCTCTCAGCAAGGAAGAGTGAATTCTTATTTTGAAAACCCTTGTATATAAATTCTGTTACTTAATATAATCCTATGCAGTAATTATATTACTATTTTATTATATATATTAATATAATTCTATGTGGCTAATAATTGAATACAATGACATGCAATACAATTATATGATGTAATTAATACAATATAATATAATACGATAGCTGTTAATTAATATATTTCTATCCAAAAGGCTGACACTGCCACAGCACAAGTGCATCTCAAGCAGCAGTGGTGCCACTAGCCATACAAGACGTTAGGCCTTGAACTTGACACAGTGATGGTGAGATCAGGTATTTAGATAAAGGACTGTGTTAAAAGAGTCCTTTGCAGTACTTCAGTTAGAGCAAGAGCTGAACACATGGGCTGAGACCATGCACAGTCTTCCTCAAAACTGAGGACTACGCTGCAGAGTTCAGGTGTAGCCAGTCCCTGTGCAATTTTGAAATGTCGTTAATCAGCATTTGTGCTGGTCCCACAGTTAAAAGTTAGAAAACACAGAGCATGATGGTAAGCAGAATTGGCCTCTGTCTCTTCATGAAATTGAGAGACCCGTGTGCCTACCTGCTTCCAAATATGGGTGAACATTAATGAAATTATGCAGAGGAAGGTTAATGCATAACTCTAGAAGTGTTGTTGCCTTTGTATTCTTTTCCACAAAATCTTACCAATCTGTTTTGTCACTAGAGGACTTGAAGAAATCTTCCAAGATCTGGATATTTTCCCTAAGTAAAAATTGTCTTTTCTTTTTTTTCTTTTACGCCTGCTTTTTCTATTACACAAGTCTATGATAAAATGCTTTAGAAAAATAAGTACTACAAAGCTGAGAATAAAGTTAATAAATCAGATTTTAAAAATGGAGCAAAAAGACAGAAATATTTACAAATATTGTTGATTTGCATGGGAAGAAAGAAGCAAAGAATACAGAAGTACTCCAGAATGCCCATTCTTTAAAATGAAAGTCACTTTTTTACCATTGTCCTGTGCAATATGAATCTTATGCAGGAGCCAGGTGGCCATCATCAGCCTGTCCTGAGGTTAGTGACATACTTCAGAAGTTTTCCACAGCTCTTGTCAACATGGAAACGTTTCACCTCATATAATAGTGACTCATTCAGGTAGTTTGTAAGCTCTACGCACAGCCCTGACTAGTAAATTAATCATCATTTGAAAACTTCTTATGCTGCTACCTGTGATTAAAAGCCAGAAAAAAAAGGCAAACCAAATATTAAATTTGATTCGATTTTGTCCCTTATTTAGTCATTATGACTGAACAAAAATAAGATACTTGACAAATCAATGCTTTCTAAAGACATTCTAAATAAGGATATTTTGTCCATTTGATTCACTGTAGTCTGTTAAGTACTTTTATTTGAGAGGGAAAGAAGTAAAATATGCATTAAAGTCTAGAAAAAATACTTTATACTTCTGACTGTGAATTGCAGTTTAAATAAGAAAATAATTTTTATTTTTATTGAAAACATACTTTTAGGAGAATGTGTGCTTGAAATTGTACCGTGCTATTCTGTTGTCACAGAATGTTTTGAGTACTTTATATGCACCTTTCTTCTATATCTTTGGGGAGTTTTGCGTATGTTTTTGGCTTTTCATGTGTTTCTTTGACAACAGACATTTCAGGAATTCTGTTTTTGTTTTGTTTTGTTTTGCTTTGTTTTGTTTTGTTTTGTTTGTGTGCCAAGACTACTCTATATGGTTTTATTTAGCAGTCGTATTACCCATCCATGTAACAGAACATGGGTTCCTCACTCTGCTGATGGGCATGTGAGCTCCAGACTGTCATTTAATTTTCCTTATAGAAAGAGAAAACTATTAGCTGTATTAAAAATTTAATTCCTAGCTCTGTTACTAAAGTAACAATACTATTCTGTTTCTGAAGACTGGCGAGCCCTGGGTAAAAGGCTTCCTCTGCTTCCACCCTTCTCTAAAAATGGGCAAACAACTTTAGTGGAGGGCAGCCTATGCCATCTATATTCACATTATGCTTAGCTGCCTAATTAAATCATCTTGCAGGCAAAACCCAGAGCTGCTGGTGGCAGAATGACATATTGTGTGAAAAAGTTGTACATTATCATTGTATCATGTGACTGTAGCAAAGTGAAATCTTCATCTGTCTTCAGTGGAGTAATTGCTTGCACCAGCTTTTGTTTTCCCCCCTTTTTTTTTTTAATCGAGAAATTACACATTTCATAATGCTTTGTAAAAAGAGTCACAAGGTGTGCTGACAGCCTTCTAAACACAGCTGGAGTTCTCAGTCCTGCTTTAAAGAGAACGTTGTACATTTCTTAGTGCTTTCAGGATAGCTGTTAATAGAAAATACTTCTATTCAGCTGTGGATGGACTTCCCTGGAAACTCTTACAGGGTTCCACTGGCACTATCTTCTGTCACATGATGTTACTTGCAGACATTTTCATCTTGGTTTTAACAAGAATTGTAAAATTGAGGAGGTTTATATAGAGGAACACTTCCTACATTTTCACTGAGCATCAGACTCAGGAGAAAAACTCTGGCCTGCTGGAAGTTGCTGGGAAAATTCTTAGTGACCTCAGGCAGGGACAGAATTTATCTTTTAAGACTGCATTGTCAATGTATAGATTTTATCCACTGAAAGCTGTAGTAGCTTTGCATGAGTGGGCTGATATTTGCCTTCCCAGTTTAGCAGAATGCATAGGCAACATTATAAAATGTTTCCTTTCTGCAGATCACAAAGCACTTTCCGAAATGAGTAATTATTTAGACATAGACCAGTAAAATGATTACTCCATGTTCACAAATCAGGTAATGTAAACAAACAGAAAAAAGGTCTTCCATTAACATTGTTCTGTGTGAAAAACCAAACCAAACCAAGTGACATCAAAATACCCCACTCCAAGAAACTCAAACTTCCTGACTGAACCTCTGTTTATGATGACTCATGCCATCATTTCTGATGTTCTACAGTTGCCAAACTTTGTTCATTCTTAGGTACTCTTAGTAAGTGTGCTTAGGAGGATGGAGGGACAAAATGAAAAGACATATTAAGAAAACTGAAATGAAGGACCTAGATCGGCATTGGAATTATTAATTATGACATATTTAGGGGCTCCCCAGAGAAGTGGTCACAGCACCAGCCAGCCAGAGTTCAAGAAGCATTTGGACAATGCTCTCAGGCACGTAGTGTGACCCTTAGGGATGGTTCTGTGAAGGGGCAGAAGTTGGTCTTGATGATCCTTGTGGGTGCCTTCCAACTCAGCATATTCTGTGATTCTGTGATATCTGGCATGACTGTAATTTTCTGGATATTGTTATACAATTCACAAGTTACTTCTGACTACAGACAGTTTTGCTGCAGAAAATATAGTCATTGATATATCACTATTAGTATTCATCTCATATATTCCTTGGATTTCAAGACAGACGCATTTTAGAAATAAGGTGCTCAATGACACTCTGTTTGGAATCAATACCTGAAGTGACTTAAGAACAAGATTTCCCAGTCTCTTCTTTAAGGGTTAGCAAGGGGATGGCGGATGGACAGGAGGAAAAAAAAGTTCCCAGCCTTTTGCTGTCATCAGGATGATTCTCTCCTGTATGAAAGAATGCTGTCTTTTCCCTTCTGTCTTTGCAGTTTTCTGTTGACCATACTTGTAATTTTTAGTTGCTTATGCTTCTGAATAGGCTTGAGGGGAAAGGACGGGAAGCCAGCATAGATATTCATATAAATGTATATTATGAATTGTCTATATAACAAATATAGAAGAAACTCCACAGTAAATACTGCAAACATAATATATATTATTCAAGATATTAGCAGATTACACTGGTGTTACAGGTATGCTTTCTGAAATAAGTATTTTTATTGTGTCCTGCTCTTTGTCTCCTTTAATTCTTTTAATTCACAAGAAGAACATAAGTATCTTCAGTTTGTTAAAATCTTCTGGTTTGGGTTTTTGGGTTTGGTTTTTTTTTTCATAATCTTACTGTGTTTTATTTTGGTTTTGTTTTGTGGTTTTTGGTTTTTCACCGGCCAGGCCCTGATTCATTTACAGGATATTCTCAGGTGATCAGCTGCTGTCATCATCAATTCTCTGTGTGGCTCCGAGTGTGAGTGCTTGTCACGATCAGACACTTGTGTACTAGTCTCTGCAAAGCAAACTTTGCCTTCAGATTCAGTCTTTTCTGCACTGAGAAGTATCAGCTATCTTCTTGTTTTCTTTAAAAATAAGAACTAGAATATAAAGACAGATAGTGTTTGAATTTCCACTTTTCATCTTCAGCATTTGGGAAAAAAAGATGTGTTAAGAGGGAAGGTTAACAGCGTTGCTTTTGATTTAGTATCACTGCTATTACTACCACTAACACGGACAGGGAATAGTACATGCCCCAGAGTTTATGCAGTTTAAGGATCCAGTGTTAGAGTTTGGTTTAAGCATTATACTGAGACAATCTATGAGTGGGGGCTTTGTGTCCTGCCGAGTGAAGAAAGGCATGGGACTTGTGCAAGAAGTGGGTAGAATGCTGACCAGGCACTCTCTCAGTAAGATTTAAAATCCCTGCTGTTTTTCTCTCAGGGCTGAGGTACATTTGCTGAAGGCAGTACAAGGTGTTTGCCTGCATTCCACAGAGCCTTGGGCATGTCTCTCACTCCTAATGGACCTGAGCTCCTTTTTCCATGCTTTTGCGATCTGAAGTGCCATGGCCTGCACTGTTTTCTGGGGATAATGGAGAGAAAAGGAAACAGCTGGTGCCAGGGCAGAGAGGGAGTCTTTTTACTTGGCTTTGCCATCAGACCACAAGTGTTGGATTCTGGCACTGAAACATGAGTCTATAGCAAAGCAGTGCAAATTCTTCCAGCAGCTAGAGTAAGACACAGGAGATCTGGGGAAATTCTGTGTTAATCTATGTGTTTTACATGTCTGCACCAGTGGTAACCCTCCTCTTACCTTGTCATCACTGATCAGTCCCTGAGAGTAGAGAATTTGTTAGTCCTTTCTTACATAGATTGATATTTCCATTAAAGATCTGACTACCATTTCCTCACCCAGCCTTGTACTCATTGCTGTCTTTTTCACAGCCTCACTGTTTTTGTGATACTGGCAACTTCTTGTGCATGATCTCAGTAAGAGCTGTGCACCCCTAGGTAATCTGGTTGTTGTGTTGAACAGCTTCCCAGAAACTTACCAAGACTGCTAGTGCTCCAGATGCAAATGTGACAGTGGTATGACAGTCAAAAGCAGCAGCTAACCATGCACACTTGGGCAGTTACTCCGCAAAACAAAGGCGATAAAGAGAAACATACCATCAGAAGGCCAAATGGATAATGGAAAATAAGATTTTACATTTGAACAACCTTCAACATGAAGCTTTGCTCTTTAGGCTCTTTTTGCTTTTCTGCCAGTAACATAGCTGAATAATCCTGTAGTTCTATTTTCTATGATATAATTTTCATCATAAGTGAAGCAAAAATAAAATGAGAATTAAAAATAAGGTTGAAATTTTTATTTCAGGATTCTTTCCTAATTAAGAATTTAGGAATTACCTAAGTAATTGCAACTGTTGTCATGAAGATAAAGGGAACAAGAAACACAAGATTGTAGTTATTAATAAGTAATAGTTTATTTTGGTTTTCCTTCTTCTTCCAAACAATTTTAGCCTGTAACAATTAATGTTAGCTAGATAGGTGATAGTGTGATTTCACAGCATATCACAAAGGTTTCTCCCACTGAATGTCCCAAATGGGAAGGACAAAGCAAGAAACATAAAACTGATTCCATTTGTTGTGTGGAAGGTTCTGGATTGGGATTCAAATATTCTGAAAATGAAAAAAAAAAAAAAGGCTCCAAAGAGTTTGTAGTTTAGTGCGAAAAGTACTGAACACAAGCCAAGGCAAACTTGTGGTCTCAGCTGAGTTTCTAGCAAACTCTAGCCTGCACTGCAAATTCATCAGGAACAATTATATGTAATTTGGTACAACTGTCAGCTCATACCTTGAGGCCCTTTATACTGAACTACAGAAGAGACTGTATTACTTCCCATACCTAATGGGTGCATTAATCCTTGCTCAAAGGCATATAATGAATACAGGCACTGCTGTCAAATCCTCACTGAGCAAATACCAACCCTCATGGTGGACTTTGGGCAGAAAGTCTGTGCTGATATTCAAGAATCAGAGTAGGTTCCTCACAGCAGGTATATTTTCTTGACTATGATGTCTGGCTGTAATGCCCAGATATAGTTCTAAGAGCTTGTGTTTAAGATGCGTATGCATATATGTACATTGTCCTTCACATCTTTGGCATTTCTAGATTGGAATTTTTGGGGGAATAAAGGGCAATTAGGTGTCTAAAATGTAATGAAAATCCATTAGTCTCTTAGCCGTAATGTATAAAACTACCTATGTAGCAGCCACAATAAAGTGAGATTAAAGTTGGGATTGGTTGGCATTCCCCAGGAAGACCAGGACTTTGAACTTTAAGGCTTTGGAAAGACACAAGTATATAATCTATGTGCTATTATCTCAGGAACTTGGGTGTACTCAGTAGAAACAGAAATTCAACTTCTTTGAATATTAAGTTTTTATTTTAAGAATAAAGGGTGTCTTATGTACTCTATTCTTTGAGGTCCTTTAATGCTATATAAGTGTAACAAGCTTTAAGAGATAACACAATTGACTAAGTTCCTGAGTGAACTAGGTTCACTGAATTTTGAATAAACCTTTTAGAGAAGCTGGATTACAATTCCATGCAGATTCATTGCATTTTGTTCAATTTTTACATTGTTATTCCTTGAAATCCAGGATGGTCTTCTCTGGTTCGCTTCAGAGCTGCAGGTAGCAGCAAGCTTGAAAAACCGTAACATTTACAGTTATGCCCCCAAACAGAGAGGACAGTAAACTTGCAATCAAATCTTCAAGCTACTGTATGTTTAAAGAAGTAGCAGTGTGATGTAGATATGCAAAATATGAAAATAAATATTGGCAAGTTCCTTGATACATAAATAGACAAATTTTGAATTTATGGTATACATGTAGATGTGAGAAAAATATTCTGAACCAGGAGTACATTTATTAACTTACAACATCACTAAAAAAATCTTCATACTTTGGGAGGCAGACTGCCTTATTCATCCTGTTTCTACTTTGGTTTTTATTGCAGCTTCTCTAAGGATGAAAAAGATTTGTACTGAGAAAGACAAAATGCATCTTTAGGGGGCCCTGAGCTGACCATGCTGTCAACCCAAACATACTATCACATCCTGGGTCACAAAGTTCTTCTGCAGGGTCCCCAGGTATCTTTCCTTGCACCAACAAAAACTGTCTTCATGTAATGAGATAACAGGCCAGATCACTGTACTAAGATTTTGTTTATATCCTACCCATCTCTTTTCTGAGACTTTAAGTTATTGTCTGCCTCTCTTTTAAAGGAGAGAACACTTGGCTTGTGTTCACACCCTATTAGATGTGGTCATAAAAAGAACTGTGAATTCCTATGTCACAAAACATTTGGATCATAGAGTCATAGAATACAAAGTGGCTTGGGTTGGAAGGAACCTTAAGATCATCTAGTCCCAATTCTCATGCCGTGGGCAGGGACACCTCCCAGTAGATCAGGTTGCTCAGAGCCTAGTCCAACCTGGCTATGTTTAAATGCTTTGTGGATTGGGCATCCATAACTTATCTGGGCAGCTTGTTCCAGTGCCTCACCACCCTCACAGTAAAGACTTCCTTCCTAATATCTAATCTAAGCTTACTCACCTTCAGTTTGAAGCCATTCCCCCTTGTCCTGTCACTATATGCCCTTATAAATAGTGTCTCTCCAACTTTCTTTTAGGTTACTTTCAGGTGCTGGAAGGCCCCATTTAGGTCACTCTGAAGCCTTCTCTTTTGCAGGCTGAACAATCCCAATTCTATCAGCCTCCTCTCATAGCAGAGGTGCTCCATCCCTCTAATCAATTTGGTGGCCTCCTCTGGACTCACTCCAACAGGTCCATGTCCCCTCTGTGCTGGGGACCTCAGAGCTGGGTGCAGCACTGCAGGTGGGGTCTCACCAGAGCAGAGCAGAGGGGCAGAATCCCCTCCCTGGCCCTGCTGCCCACGCTGCTTTGGATGCAGCCCAGGACACGTTTGGCTTTCTGGGCTCCAAGCACCCAGTGCTGTTGCGCAGCCTTTCTTCCACCAGCACCCTCACATTCTTCTCAGCAGGGCTACTCTCAATTTCAATTCATCCTCCAGCCCATGTTGATACCAGAGGTTGCCCTGACCCAGGTGCAGCACTTTGCACTTGGTCTTGGTAAACCTCATGAGGTACCCATGCATCCACTTGAGCAGCTCCCTCTGGAAGGATATGTCAGAATTTTTTGTTTTTCTGTCCCTGAACAGGCATTTTGCTTTGGCATTCTTGTGGAATTTCTTTGTTGTCACTCCATGCTGTTTCTCACTCGACCTGTACTTCTCTGCCTCTGTGTGTACAGTCCCATGCATTCTCCTTTTGAATACATTAGGTCTGCTTAGTATTTAGAAAGTGCACTGCTGTGCCCTGCAGAATTAGAAGGTCTGAAAGCACATAAATATAAGACCATCAGAAACACATGATGATAAATCACAGAAAAATAGTCAGACTTTTATAATTAGACCAAAGAAATTTGTAAGGTTTAATGTTGTAGCAGAAAAATTACAGAAGAACAGGAAAAAGGCTGTAAAGTGTCTGCCACAGAAATATACTGAAGACTGTACATTAGGTTACCTTACTTATTAGATTAACTTACTAGGTTTTCCAAACAAAACTCATTTTTAAATGTGTTACAAGGCTCTAATAAATGCTTTTTTCCCATACTGTGTAATTAACTACACAAGTGTGTTGTGATAAGACATAAATATACGTTGACACTGTCAGAAAGGACAAAGTGCTGCTCCCACAAGGGAATCTGAGCTGGGAGCTGATGGTGACTCCAGCACAGACCTTGCTTGCAATGGCAGGCCCAGTCCTTCAGGGTTGGACCACAGTAGGCGGCTGGATACTGATGACAGGATCTATCAACATCCCAGGCATGGCAAGGGGATGAATCAGGGCCCGAGTACAACCAGAGGCTCCTAGATGTAGCATAGCACAAACCTTAAATAGCAGCTTTGATCTTGCTATACTGCTAACTTCAGCTCCTGACAGGTAGTGAGACCTTGTGATAGCTTGTGATAGGCTTACAAGTCTTGGTAGATGAGGAATTTATTGTGTGAATATTTCCAAGACCTGTAAAGATGGATGTAGCACGTCTACACTGTAGTCACTTCTGGTTTTGCCATTTTGTACTTTGAGAAATACAAGCAAACTCATTTCATTGCTCCACTCAAAGTCCCTAAAGCTTGTTGTCATATCAGATGTAAAAGTTGAACCACCATAACAATCCGTATGGAGGGAATTTGAGAAAATACTTGTTGGATTAGGACAGCCCATAATATGCCTGATCTAGGAGAAAACAGGTTGCAGAGGCTTCAAACATCAAGCCAACAAAAGGCAAGAAGCACTGTACATCAGCTTGTGGTGCAACAAGATTAAATGGTCACTGTGAGGTGACCTCAAAAACAGCTGACAGAATCAATGGAAGCTGTGGCAAAAGGTAGGAGGACTCTGGTGTGTAAGGCTCCAGTCTCCTAGCAGTCCAGCGGCTTGCAGAGAAGCTACAAAATTATTGTTGGTCAGTTGGAAATATCAGGTCAGTACAGGGGTTTGGCAGTATCCTCCTGCAGCTCCATTGCCAGGAAGCATCAACACTACTTTCGAGACTGTGACTGATGTCTGCATATACATACAAGGTGATGGTGGTATCATTTGCACATGCCTAATGTTAATTTTCCCTTCTCATCACAAATTAAACTTTCCCAATAGAAGAAGAATTGTATTCCAACAGTGAATGTGCCCACTTTTCTGCAGTAAAAGCCAGTAACTGCCGAATAAATATGCCTTGACCATCTTCCTCCTCTGAGCTGAAGTTGGATATTCAAGCCAGAATTATGTGGCAATACAAGGTATAAGAGAGAAGTAAACTAAGCCCCTATCAATTGCTTTCATGTAACTAATACTGAAGATCATTGCAAACAATTCTCTCTTATTTTGTGGACCTGTTTAGATTTTATTTTAAATCACTGTGGTAATTATTTAATAAAAGACAAATAAAAGAATAAAGTTTAAAGTGTACATTTAATATTCTATCTAGCAAATGCTTTATATCTGCCCATTCAATCACTTTACAGCCTTTTCGTATTAGCCAGGTTTAATATTCTTTTTAACAGCTAGAGGATGTGCTTTTAATCTAAGCTTAGCAATTAATTGCCCATTGCTTGCAAAAGCCAAGTTTGGCAGGCAGAGCACATCTGCCTAACGAGGCTTCTGGTAAAATCTCTGAGAAATGTGGTCTGCAATGAGATGAAGTATCTCCTTTTAATACAGAAAGAACATTAAAAGCTGGATGAGAACTGACAGGAACATGGACAGGAAACTTGAGTTGTCCGAAGAAAAACCCTGAAAGCCCACCAATTTCAGTCATCTCAAGAGATGGTACAAAGAGACAGACAAAATTTATGACAGTATCCTTTACTTCAGGTTTTTTAAAGCAAGGAAGTTTGAACAATCATGGATTAAGAGAAATTCATGCAATTACCAGCAAGATGAATGTGAGCAAACATTTTGTGAGAAGTTTATTTGCTGCTTGTTGTTCCATTGGCTGAGCTGTAAAGACACACTTTGGCCAAGTGTTCAGTTTTTGGATGCAGCACTGCACACCAGTGTCCTATTAAAAGAAATTGCCTTTTCAGATTATTTTTCTATGTTTTTTTTTCTTTTCTTCTAATTTTGAGTTTGCAGTTACTACTATGCTATGCGTAGCTTTTCTGTTCTTTCTTGCTTTCTACTGAAGATTAGAAAGAGCCAAGACTCTCAAAAGCCCTGACCAGGTTCCAATGCTCAATGAGACTTTTAAAATACTGAGTCAGATCTTAAGATTAGATTTTGTTTTTTACTTTGATGTTCATATTGTATTTATCTTCGTGGCTCAGGCTTCTATCATTGGCTAGTAAGGAAAGATGTGAGATCTGGTGTTGAAGTACTACAGTACTACCCCATATAATCTTGTTATTGGCCATTTATGCAGCCATTATGATTTGAGTTGGTGCTCTTCTGCCAAGTGGAAGGTCTCTTCTGAACTGCTGAAACATGGAACTCTTGGCCCAGTGTCAGGAAAAGTAAGGAGGAATTTCACAATTTTGTGCCTCATGATTCTGGATCCTGTGTGGTGTGATGAAAGCTTTGTTAGCTGTGTATATCCTGCAGTCTCTCTCCCAGAATGATCTCTACTAATTTATGTGACACACTCTGTGTGAAAAAATTCATGAAAAATAATGAAAAACTTGTAGGTTATTCCTTATGTTTAAACTGAGAGTAATCTGTCCTGACCAAACAAAGACCTTTTAGATGCCCTTTATCTGGCTTTATCCTATGTGAAAAAAAATGGTAAAAAGGAAGATTTCATGCGTACACATAATATATTATCTTCTAAAACTGTAGTGTAATCAGCACACTGAACATCATCATTTCCCGTGTGGGAATTGCAACCTTCCACACTAACACTGGCCCTCTGCTTCTTGTATATTTCATGGAGTTGTGGTTTGTGATTGCTTTGCCATCTGATCTCATACTTTTGTGGTATATCCAGCTCAGGAAAGAAAGGTTGGGTTTCTGCTTTAGTATGGTTTTTTGTATACTGAAAGCAATTTTATTTTTTTTATTATTCAAGCAGGTTTTGATTTGACTGATAAACTTAGGTCCTACCTTCATAAAAACATATTAATGTATAAAAATAAGCTCTTTGTTTATGTAGTATGGTTTTTTGTTGACTTAGGTATATTTTAGGAGATGTTTGCATTTTGGGAGTGAGTACTGTTACTTCTTTGATGCATGACCTGGCCTAGCTTAAGCCATGATGTGAAACTGCTTTGCTTTCTCTCTTTGATGCATTTTAGGGAGAAAGAAAAGAATCTTCTAGTATTTTATTTCCCCCCGTATAAATTTTAGAGCGAGAGTTAATCTTGGCTTCAGAATTTAAATGAAGCCTTTTACATGTTGTTTTCTAAAGCGGGAGCTGTTTTGGTTTGAAGACACAGTAGTTTGAAAGTGAAGAGAGAAACATTGCAGATCAATTAAGGCCAAGGGGAAAATAAAAACAAAAGAAGTTTAACTGCACTTCTGTATGGAATCTATTCTTGAAAGCACAAATTCATTCTGACTGCTGTAATTTGCTTCATTATGTATCATTATTTCTCGTGATCAGTTAACATTACTATTCACTAATTCTAAAGTCATACAGAACAGCAAGTAAATTAATGGATGCATGAGATCAGAGGCAGAAAAATACTATCCAACTTACAAAGCTTACAACTTTTCCATTCCAGAGCTATCCTAAGGAATATGAGGTTTGGTATAAACCTGTCGTCTAACTTGAGATACTAGGAGTTTGTAACCGCTTCTGGTTGGCTTGTATCTCCTTAACACTGGACATTTTCACTTCCCTTCCATATGATTTGGTCAGCTGATGAAAATGACACGTTGGTATACGTCAAGCCCTAAATTGAGCTATGTGTTTGGTATAGAGTAAGCATTGCAATGTGTTTGGGCAGTCAAGTTCAGGCACTGCAGGACAAGAGTGAAAGTAGATTGCCTGATGCGAAGACAAGGGTTTCTCCAGGAGAATGCTGTGCTGTCACTCATTGCCTCCTTACTGAAAGGTGCCATGATATGACCATGAAAAGGCTGTGGGCTGTTGGGGAAGAGTTTATTACGTGGCAATATCGAAGAACTTCAGCCTTAAATAAACCTCTGAAGGTATCACTGCTTTTTAAAAGAAATCAGACATGGAGATAATTTCAAGGCATTTGGATGAAAGCATGTTAAATGTACTTGGGCCTGAAAGTTGAAATTCTTTCTGGTTTTGTTAAGGTAGTTAGGAAAACTGAACATTCATTAATTTTTGTCCTGATCTGCAGACGCAGAAATAACTCCTAGATAGATTTAGGAGTGATTCCCTGCAAAGGTTTTAATGAAAAAAAATCCATGTCTTTAAAACTTCACTTACATTTTGCATCAGATTTGTCTCAGTGAAGATTCTCTCCTAATGTCCTGGTTACTCAATGGAAAATTCAGTCTGAACAGACTGAGCTTCGGAAACTGCGCCAAAGTCTACTGAAGTGTCACAAATCATTAAAGTCTCTGTTAGAGTGCAAATGTCTTTTTTTGCATTAAAAAGTTAAATATATTGCCCTTAAAATGCACATTCTATATGTAGGTAATACACACCATTCTACATCAAAAGTAACTTTCTCCTGAAGGGCTAATGGGTATCTCAGTTTTATCCTGAGTTTGAAAAGAACTGTGCTTTTTACAGGAGAGAAAATAATTTCATAATTCATAATTTTTGACCGTAGCAGAAAAAGAGATTTTTAAGGTAGGGAACATGTCAGTCTATAGACTTGCTCAAGATGTCACACAGCTGTGACTTGGTCTCATTTATAGTGTTTTCAGCTGAGGATTCTTAGAACTGAGGCAGCTGTTGCAAGTGCCACACTTTTTTATTTGAAAGCTGTATACCAGAGTTGTGTGCCTAAGGGATCGATGGAACAGACACTGGGGATTACCGGTGGGGATGTGAGGGGAGAGACAACCAGAAGAGCCGAGAAAGTTCTGGAGAGCAGATGAGTGGTTATCCCTCCTCACCATGCATTTTACTGTTCCTGATGATTAAGGGGTGTTATACCTATGTCTTGTTTTCTCCTGATACTTATTCTCCTGTCAGCTTAAGGTGCACTGCACATTTTCCCTGTTTGCTGAGTGGTTGCTGATGGCTTCACATGTAAAGATTTTTAAGAACTACCATGCCTGAACTTATACATGGATAACATATTTTAGAATATGACCTTTGCATTTCATTTTGTACAGGAAATTCCAAGCATCTAAAGCATTATATTTTCATGTGAGTTTAGGCTGAAAAAATTTTAGGGAAAATATCAGATGATAATATACTGCTCAACCAATTTTCAAAGCCAGAAGTATAATGTAGGTTTATTTTAGTCAAAACACGTGCAACCTCTTATATATGGAATCACACTAATTACGGTTGTGTTCCATCAGGGGTTGCACAGCAGAAGTTACAATTCTTGTAGTATTTATTGTTCAACTGCTGCTTTTCAGGGTAGGCTTGCTTGAGAAACAAATTCTAGGTCTCCTCCTGTTTTGTCCTTTGCTCCATAAAAGAAAAACAAGTGAAAGAAAGGATATAACATCAAATCAGTTGTAAGAAGTATGTGTTACCAGGATGTAGTGAGAATTAAAAATTATTTCTTACCCAAGGTCTATGTGTATGTAGTCAAAAACAATCTTTTGCACTCTGCTGAAAGATGTATACAAATTTCCTATTTTAAGTAGCTTTTAATGTGTTGACAAGTTCTGCTGTGTCATCCTTTGTGATTAATAGAAGTTGCCTGATTGGATTTTTACTGGAGTGGGGATTGATCTCTAGAAAATTGTATCTTATGGGATGCAGCAGTGAAGACAAAATTGAACATGTACTATTTTTTTGTATCAGTGGATTATCACCTACATTTAGTATTTTCCATCTATTTTAAAGCTGACCATTTGTTGAAGATCCTATATGATAAATATATAAGCAAAAACCTGTATGGGACTCTTTGTAAAGAGAGCATTTTTAGTTTTAAATATCTCTGGGGGATAAATAAGAATATCCTTCAGAGGTGACAACTCAATCTCTCTCTCTCTCTCTACTTTGGTATAACTGATTGCTGTCAAGACACCAGTGGTGTTCATAAACTGATTCTTTAGTATTACTTTTCACTGGCCTTTTGTGGAATACACTGGGCTGGAATCACACTGTATATTTAGCCTGAGCATTTGTCAGCTGCATGTGATTGTGGTCTGAGTACTTCCAGCTTGTTAGGTTAACTTCCCCGGAGAAGACTCTGGAAGATGTTTTAATGGGAGTTTGCAAGGAGGTAGAACGGGTGGAGTCTCAACAGGGGGAGAGAATTTTTCACCCCACTTCTATAAATTTGGTAGTGATTGAAATAGAGCAAAGGTTTTGCCTCGTTCTAACAGGCGGCAGTGCTCAAATGTCATCCGTGTACTTTTCCATCCTGTAAAGCATTTTTGTGAATAAGATTTCTGGCTGATTTCAATTCATATTTTTCTCTTTGGGGCTGAGATTCTCTCAGCTTTTTGACAACTGTAGGATGCCTTTGAAAATCAGAAAGATGCTGTCATTGTAGGCTCTCTCCCACAGCTATTTCGGGTGTGATAATATATGCTATATTGCTGGTGAAGTTCGACTTGTTATTTTTGGTAGCGCGTGCACTTTCTTTCTCCACTCTTTTCTTCTTCTTTAAGTCCTTATGCGGATAATTGCCGAAAGTGAGCTTCCAGTTTTCACTGTTGGCAGGTGTCAAAGAGTTAATTCTTCACTACAGGAGCAAGTGGAGATTATTGAAAAGTCCAGAATTTAGCAGCTCTGTCTGCTGCCAAGATTCAAGAGCTGATCAGTGCTCTTAAAAGCCATAGGATCTGTTGTGGCTGTGGGAACATTTTCTGGGTTATTGTGGGCATAAAGAAGGGTCAGTTATTAGAGGCATGTGAGGGCTTAAAGGATGAATAAAGAAAACGATTGTCTTGATCTGTGAGGTATTAACGTTCTATTTGCCAAACTTGTTGCTACACAGAGCATAGAGCACACGTTGACTTCCTTACCCTCTCCCTCCCCACTCCCAATCATTTTCAAGACTAGTAACAATTTGTAAATCTAAATTCCAGTGTGAAGTGGGTCTGGAATGAGATCAGCACCCAAAATTCACACCCAAAATAATTCTGAACTATTCTATTTTCTCTTAGCTATGGACACATACAGCTCCACTGTCCCTTCAACGTAGGTCTACTTGTGCTTTATTTCATAAAGTCAACACAAACATATTAGGCAGTGGGTCTGCATTGGTTTTTTTTCTGCAGGAGGAGAAAGCTCATTTATGACTGCAAACCTGACTCTTTGTTTCCACTCACACAGAAGAAAAAAAATCAGAATATGTATAAAATTAAGAGAGAATCTAGAGCACATGTGGAGCCTTTGCAGTAGTGTAATGAATGGCAACGGTCTCACTGATTCGAATGGATGTAAAATTAATTCCCAGGGCAAATGATCCTTCATTTATGTTAGAGGACATAAAAGAGAACTTTTTTTTTACTTGCCTTTTTGTTTTTGTATGGAAAACTTAGGATCTCTTAAAACAATCCATGTGTGACATTGCCTTGGTAGCAGTGATTGGAAAGGAGTATTTGAACCAAAATCCAGGAGAAAGGACCTTACAGTGTCACACAGCACAAACTGTTCTGTGGTTCTTATTATGCAAGAACAGTATCATGTTATGTCAGGCAAAGGCATAATTTCATTGATTGAATGGGATTATTTAAAGTGATTTTTTAATAAATACCATAGGAATTTGTTTTCATGTTTGTTCAGATTGCAGTTTCAATTGGTGTTTTGAAGTGGCCTTTTGAGTAACTTTCATGCTGACCTATATTTGTAAAGCATAGTACGTTTTTGCATCTATTCTATCTGTTTGTAATTATTATGATTATACCATGTACTTTTCAAGGTCCAAGATTGTTTTCATCTTAAACACAATTCTTTACCACCCATGTTTCTCATAATGTATTTCATGCATACTGTACCAGGTTATAAAAATTGCAGATAATAGCAGATGCAATTCTTAGAGGTATTTAAGCTCATTGGAGAGTTTGACTTTGTATTGTGTAAAGAACATGATGTTTCCTCTGCTTAAGTTTTAACAGTATTAAGTCATTCAGTTGTCTAACCCCAAAATCAGACTCCTAGTTGTCTTAATGAAACTAATGATCTTGCACAAGCCGTATCAAGAAGGCGAGTCTCTTGTGGTGGCAGGAGTAGTTTTGCCTGAGTAAAAGGCAGAAAATTATCCCTTATATGCTTTGGTCTATTTTTCTTATAACAAGAGAGAAACTATACCATCCTATGCATGTAACAGCTTCTTTACTGAAGCACCTTAGGGTACCTCAGAAACTAAAATGAGTTGCTAAGAAATTATTGTAATGAGAATTGATCTAGGACTGTCAGTCCTTTTAAAGAAGTATAACTTCTTTAATCACTGGCTGCAATTCTTGGAGTAAGCAGAAAACTATTAATTACATTTAAAACAAACAACAAAACCCCTTAGTTCCTAGCTTCTAAGAATGCCATTTTCATTCTTGTTTTGACTTTACCACTAAGCAGAACTTGGCTGACATTCAGCTTTTTCTAATGCTTGCCACAATCAGAGCTGCTAACTAGCAACACATGGTATGAGAGAGACGCCCTAAGAAAACAGTGGCAGGGGTTTTGCCCTAATGATTTGGGAACGTCTGTCGCTTTGCGTACTTTTGACCTTAACATTTTCTGTTAGTTGTCCCACATCTCTCTGTCTCCTACAAGCTGGCATACCCCCATGCTGAAATAAATGCATTCATATGCTCTGATGAGTTGCCAATAATGTACTTGCATAAAATAACAGAGCAGTAATATAGTGCCCAATTCGTAATGAGGTAATCAACTTTCTTCCTAGTCCGGGGTATAACTGATACCTCTATGAAGCCCAGCTTCATAGGGACACAGGGAACGTACATGAACCTGACTGCAGTGCAAATAGAATGAACCCAGAATGAAGGACTGCAGTATCAGCCTGAAGATCACTAATCCTATCCTAAAGATTTGGATATGTTGTATGTGTCTTTGCTCGGGAAAGAAAAAAAAAATCATAATTTCAGTACTTCTGCCACCTCCTTGGTGTTATTTCATTCTCTCCTAAGTTTTGATAGGACGTACTGGAATTTATACCGTAGAGTTTTCCTCAGCTATCATTTTTCTTAGCTGTGCTGGAGGGACAATGCAGAGCTTTGGGATGACTAAATGTTAGACAGATGAGTGTGTAATTAGTGTGGTACTTTGACTGAAGAAAGCATTCACCAAGTTCCTGTCCTTAAGACTCCTTTTGAAAAAGTAAATATATTTCTGGAGTATGTCAGTCTTTCAGAGTGTATGAAAAAAAAAACAACAGTGCAGTAAACCCTCTAAAGGGGCCTACTGTATATCGCTTAGAAATGTGTTGAACTGCAGGTTTTCCCAGGAGTCTTGATAGGGTGATAGTATCAGTTAGGTAAGGAGAGCTGACCCTACTGTGTCTGGGTTACAAAATTACATTTTCTTTTTAAGACACTGCAGGTTTTCTTAGACATGGGCTTAATTCCTCTAGGATTGGTTGCTACTAAATATTAGTTCCTTCTACTACAATTTGGAACAAAGAAATCACTTGAAGGGATCAAAATGTGTAATATATTAGTTATTCCTACTTACTCAATCCATTTTTAAAAACGCACACTGAGTCAGATACACCATGAGAATGAAGAACACCAACTCACTTTTAAGTTATATTCTCAATGGTACTAATGATTCTCAAACTTCTTTCCCCCTTGATTTGTTTACACTAAGTTGGTGTTGTTGAAATATAATACAAAATATTATATGAAAAAAAGTCTTTAGTTACAAATCTGCATTCTCAAAATGAGAATACAGTATTCCATGTTTTAAAGTTGACATGGTAGAAGTTAAGGGAAAACAGCCTCTGTGTACTAGTGTCTTGGGGTGACTCTATCACGTGTATCCCGTATCATGCTCTATGCCCAAAAAGTAATATTGTGCCTTTTCTGTGCCTTTAAACTGAGCTTGAAAAAAAACCAGATGAACTTTCCAAAGCAGCTTCTCAAGGACACAGAGATTACACTCCTCAGTTTTTTGTCTGGCTGTGGAAAGGCACGAAGGGAGCACCCTGCTTGCTTTTTCTTCAGCCAGCTGGTTTTTTTTTCCCTCTTGGCGTGAGACGGAGAGTTGAATTTTGTTTCCTGGGACTTTGGGTTTTTTCCCTTCTTCTCTTCTGAACTGTTCCAACAACATCAGAACACATCAGGAGAATTTTCTCCCCGAGGCCCGGGGGTGGGCCCACGCCCTCACCGACCAGCTCCGAGGAGGAGAGAGACCACACCTACAGAAGGACTCTGAAATCTTCCCAGGTTTCTCTCTATAGCGGGGGTTTTAATTCATTATTTAGCATCATTATCCTTTTCCTGTGTGTTTGTTAAAATAAATAGTTTTTATCTCTTTCACTTTCCTTCGAGGAAAAATTTCCTTTTTTCCCGAACCCTGTGGGGGGAAGGGTGGTTGCAACCTGGTTTTCTCTCAGGGGCTATATTACTAGATTTTGGCCAAACCGGCACAATTAGTTACATAACTTTTTGACTTTACAGTCAAACTGATCTTCACTTCTGCCACTCGGAAGTTAACCACTCTATCTATTTTCTTGGATTCCAAAATCAGTAAAATTCTGTGTAAAAGTTGGTTCAGTGAATGTACGGATTACATGGAAGTAAGAAAACAACTGAGTCTTGCAGGATTTCCAGAGTTTGTTAAATCAAGCAGAGAAGGGGAGGTTAGTAAATGCTACTTCACAGAAGATGCTGCAGTGCACTGCATTGTATTGTGTGTTAGGGCAGGATCTGTAGTATATTTTGTAGTATAGGATGAAGAAAAGACAAGAAAACCCAGGGAGGGGGGAGGTGCATATGTATGCTTGCTATGTGATATGTGCACATGGTGGTAATGAAACAGGGAAACATTTCTGATTTACTTGTGCTTTCACCACTCTCATTCCTGTCAGCAGTTTACTATGCTGTTGTGAATTAATGTAGAAAACTGACAAAATCATCCTCTCTCCAACTAATTCAAGTTAATGAGAGGTTCTGTTGTCTTATCTTGGAGAGAAAAAGGAACTGAAGTTAAGTGGGAATATGAGAAGGAAGACTTCCCACAAAGGATGAAAAAATGGAGGATTTCCAGCCTGAACCAAGTTTCAATTAAATAGTTGTATTCTTTTTACAGTAAAAGACTCTGAAGTTTGGGTAAACGTGAAATCAAGCACTTGCTACTTCTGTTCTAACCTGAGATTCTTTTACCTTGAAACTTCATGAATCTTTTCTTCACTAGTCAGTAAAGATATAGGGGCATTTTTAAAATGCTGTGCTGTTCCCAGCTTTAGAATGCGGAATGGAGAGTTTTGATCTGTCTGTTTTCTTCACCGGGGTACTGCTGAGCATTCGTGGAGGGACAAGTAATGGCCTAAGCTCATTGACTTAGCAGTTCTCAGTTGCTGGGCTGATGCCAAGGTACAGGCTTTTTGTCTTTTTATTCTGTAAATACAGCTACCTTGCTGTGATAAAGCTAAGGCATAAACCCCTTTTACATTGGCTCAGAAATGCCCTCTTGTTTGTCCAGTGCCCAAGTTTGAATGTTGCTGAGCCAGTGTCTCTGTCTGGTTTGTTTGACATCAAGGCACAGAGTCTTTACAAAGTTTTTACCAAGTAATAACTAACTGGGATGATGTCACAACCCTTTTCACTCACTGGATCATCAGAGCCTCTTTTTTCAGTAGCTCGATGTCAAGGGACATGTGATTTAAACATGGGAACTGTTTTGCCTTGGTAAGCTGGTTTGGTTTCAAGAGCCAGACTGCTATACAGGTTCCCATCTCAAAAAAGGAGCTGCTATCAGAGCATTTCTGTATTTTTTGTGTTACTGGCTCAGCATTTCCCACATGTCACTTTGATTTCTGTGGTTAGGCATCTCCTTGTAGGATTACTGGCTCAGTAACCTAATTTTGTTCAACTGGTGTCAAGATCTAGTGAACAAGAAATTCAGTTGCCCCCAGTATTACAGAGCTGGTCTCAAGGCACAGGTTTCACAGTACATTGTTTGATGTGCTAGGTTAGCACACTTGGACACAGACATCTTCAGCTGCACAGGACAAGAGTTCTTCAACTATCCTATAGTTCACCTATTACAGAGAGCTTTATCAGATCCCAAGAATGATTTTTTTTTCTGATTAGACCACTGATTTTTTTTTTTTAAGACTTCATACCACCACATAGCCAGCTGACTCTGTTGCCACACTCTGACAGACAACTGTGTATTTGGAATAAATCTTTTATTTTCAGTTTCAATACCAACAGCTGGACCCTGTACCTCGAGTTACATCTTTCTTCTGTATTTTTATAATTTCACGTTTTTTGCGACTCTGCAACGTAAAGTTCAGTGTTCAAATGGATCTACATGCTCTGACACTAGCTGTACCCATACTGCATCATATGAGGATGAGTATATGCATCACATGAAAGTTGATCTGTGGAAGTGATGCCATGGTGATTTTTTGCTTTTTCATATACGCCTCTCATACACCCTTTCACATACCCTTTTATACAGCCTCCATGTATCCTTAGTGCTTTTAGCCCACATACTTGTAATTCCCCAAGTCTGATAACCAGCTTAGACCCAAAGTTCTGTTAAGCCAAGAGACCAAACATCTTGAAAACCCCGAAGTTGGGTCAGAAAGCCCCAGACACCAAGGTCCTCTCCAGAACACATTCTGTAAACCAAGATAGGCCCATCCAGGAGGAACATTCCTCAGGACAGGGGCTTCTCTTGAGCCTCTCATTGGGGAATCTTTGATAGATACGCTAATGTGCAAGGTCTATAACTGCACACACGAATTATCGTGTGCGTGCATCTTGGGGTGGGCATCCTGGTGTGCATCTTTCGGGTGTGCACTTTCGGTGTGCATTCGGGGCTGCTTTCTACCTGGATGTGGTGCACCTGAGGATCCTTAAATAAATACCAAGGTAAAACCCTTTTTCCCTTCTAACTGTGTTTGGCTTTTAATTCTAAGCCCAGGGAAAGGCATCAGAAGAAGACATAGGTTTCAAAAGAAATCAAATTTAAGACAGTGTGGTTACTGTGGCAGTGGTTTGTGGGAAATAACAGATGATAAAGCTGGAAGAAGAAAGCAGGTAAGATGTTTGGCTCTTACAGTATTAGTGAGCAAAAAGCTTACCTCAGTGTACAGTAATTACATTATTCCCTTTGATTCAGTACAGGTTATACATGTACAAACAAAAGAGCTGACAGAATTCCATTTGGTCAGAAAAGGAACAGGGGCCTTGTTTGAAGAAAGCATTTTTTGCATCATTTTATTAAATGGAACACTTAATCAGCTTCTTTGCCAAAAGAAAGCTTCCCATTATACTTATTATATATAAACTATACAATAGAAGAAAGACGTAGAGAAAAACTGAAGTACTGTAATGCTGAATATACTCTCCATGGTTCATTTATATGCTAGTCTAAGGTACAAAGAGCAGCCTGAACCTTAGTATTAGAAAATGTAAATTTAGCTAGGGCTATGTGTTCTGGTAGGTTTGAGTTTCAGCTTTTGTAAACAACTCAAGCTATTCCCTGAATAGTTTTGTCAATCAGCTTTCTCCCTTGCACTTTTTCTGAGCTTTTTCCAGGTTTAGTATTATTTCACCAAAATAAATTACATCATGGAAAATAAGAAATACTGTCCTATGAAGCTGGTTTCAAAATATAGTTCACATTAAGTTTGTATGAAATTACATAGGATTAATATAAATCTGTTCTAGATCTTACCATCTAATTCTGTTTGGCTCTTTCCAAGTCTGCTTTGCTCAAAGGAGGCAGAAAGACTGGGAAAATTGTGTATCAGTCTAGTTAAAGCCAACTAAACTCTGGTTTGCCTTCAGAGGCACACAAAAACCAAAGTACTGCATGCTATCCTTTGTTTTACTCAAAAGTGCTTCTATGGTAGTATTATTTTTGTACACTTATTCTAAGCAGAACATCTACGTGTTTTTCTATGTCAATCAAATGATAGTAAGACAGATCTTCAGCAATATTAACTGACATAATTTTGATAAGTTAGTGGAATTTACTACTGATTTACCCCAGCTGAGGATCTGACCTTTGCCACCTTGCTGCACCAAAGAGAAAACATTCAGACTGTGAGAAGCTGAGACCAAGATACCTAAAACCAAATGCCTAACACTGTGAAGACTAACCTCTTTCTGACTTTTGTAGCATGCATTTCTTATCATGCATTTCTTTGTGTACAGTCTCTCTCTGTTGTGTAAATCATTTTTTAAGAGGAGAGTCATCTCTCTAACAAAAAATCTATGAAGTTTGGTGTAGGCTTGGAGTAGAAATGCACAGGAATTTGGACTGAATTTGCTAAAATAATCAATGTTTTTACATAGATCAGAGAACATATGGTCATAATAGGATGGCATGTTATAACAGGTGGAGGAACCATAAATACACACTTTGAAATAGCTGAGGCAGTGGTAGCATATCTTTTGTGTGTAAAGAAAGTATAGCTGTAGTATTTATGTCTAACCTTTCAAATAAATGCATTTTTTTAGTCATATAAAATTTTCAGATGCTACCTTTTAGTCATTCTGTAAGCACAACTTATTAGCCTCTGGCACCAAAGGAAATGTTACAGCAGTAGCCTACATGGGTAAAATACAATCTTCCCCTCCCTTTCCCAGAGGAATTAGAGACCAATGTAATTCCTCACACATGCACACTATATATTGTAGTGTATTTATTCATGCAAGCTGTATATAATATTAGGTGTATTTATGAGTACCCTGTGGGCACACCTTTGCCAGCATAAAATCAATCCCAGAGCTGTCACATTTGGGAGGTACAGTTTTTCTGTCTTTTCTGGGTGTGGCAGGCCTGCTGGAAGTTCGCAGTGGTTTGGTGCTTAGCATATGATAGGATTGTTCAGTTTGACTGTGGAGAAAGGAACAGAGCAAGCAGAGAAAGTAAGCATCTAGCATTTAAAAAGAGCAATTACAGTTTATGCCTATTAAGACAGATATTTTGATGTAGAAGAAAAAGGACATTTTCCAAAAAGCAAAAAATACTTTTTTAGCAGTAGCTTGCTCAAAACTGCATACTGTGCATAGATTTGCATGTAAAGGCACTATTAAAGTACCTAAACTCACATGAACATGCAGAACATATCCACCCACCATCCTTTCTGTAGTTTGGAAAGCTCTTAAAGGATCCCAGTCATAATGGGACTTTGTTCACATGTTTCAAATAAATGCAATCACACTTCAAATCAAACACTCAAGGGCATGTAAAAAACTATTCATGCATTGTTGTTAAAACAGGTAACAACAGAGGGGTTTTTTATTTCCTGATTATTTGTTTTCCTACAACAAGTAAGCAACATATGTACATTTTAAATGAGTATACATTAAAAAAAGGAAGACAGGAATAACTGAAACTTGTAAGCAAGGCAATATCTGCTAGAGATTATCCAATTCAACAGAAATAATCTTTCCAGTTCTTACAGTATATATGTTCTGGTTGAATGCTTTCCTTAAGGTCAGGTAGTGTGCATTTTGACTAAAATTTTTTTTTCTGACCTTGGATATAGCATAGAGTTAGCAAACATTTGGAGGCAGGGTCTAGAAAAATCACTGGATTTGTCAATCTCCTCCCATGTAATTTTTGGCAACAGAACAGAAGATATTTAATGCAAAAAGATCCACAGAACAGCCATGTGCTGGAAAACATCAGGCGGAAGCACCCAGACAGTGTCAGCTTCCTTGCCTCTGCCCTTATTTCTTCTGATCCTAAATAACTACACCTTTAGTTCTTTACATGCCTACCATTTCACCCTGCCTCATGACATTCTTTTGAAAGATTCTTTGTGTTCTGTATGAGAATTCAACTTCCTCTGGTTCTGTTGCTCTGGGGTCTTGAATTGATAGACGAATATTCTAACTTCTTGCAAAAGAAGATGGGCAAATTTATTACTATTTGTAAAAACAAAAACTGAAGAGATTATTTTATGGAGAGTTTATATAGTTTGATGTAATACACAATCTGAAAAGTAAGAAATGCTACCCTGTTCTCCAGAATAGAGGCTTAATGCCTTTCTCATGCTTATACAATCTGGATGTTAGATTTTATGTAATATTAAACTCGGTCTATGTTTCTGTTGATCATGATGGAAAAACCTTTTCATATTTGGAGAAAAGTCAAAGAACATAACAAGGCAAACAAGACTATTCCTGTCCTCCATTTATGAGATTTTAGTGGATAATTATGTGTTCAAGATTGTTTTGTTTGGGATTAAGAAGACAAGACTTGATCCATTCTCTCTTCAGGCAAAAGCTATATGGCAGAGAATATATTTGTGCCACATTTGGTTTGGTTTTTTTTTTTTTTTTGGTTCCATGTTGTGAGTGTGTTACTGTTCTGTAATACTAAATTATCCTTAAAAATCAAGGCAGACACTCTGTAATACACAGATTTCGAGAGACAACCAGTGACACTTTAAGAATAGCAAATCTCACTATGAAGAAGTGTGTTTGCTAATGGGCTGTTAATTGAAAAAAAGCCTAGCAGAAACTGTCCTACACTCTATCTAGTTCTGAAACTTGCTTCTACTCGTTTTCTAACTACTCTGTTTCATGCTTGGAGAATGCAATTTGTATTTAAAAATAAGAGAATCTCTGTAGCTGCTGCATGCTCTCTGAATTTTGAGGGTGACTCTCGGTGTTTATTCTCAGCGTGTAATTTGGCATTCATATGGACATCTCAAGAGACTAAATACTCAAGGGTTTCATTGGTAGGTAGGATTCATTGGTCACCTACAATATTGAAGCACATGTCATACAAAAGCAGAAAAGGAGTTCAGGAAAGGAAGCATGAGGTAGCTGCCACTGTAAATTGAATAATCCTGCAGCATACTCTAGGCTACCCAAAAGTCTCAAGTTACTTTGGCATTTAACAGTGTATCCCACTCAGAGCTGATGGAGATCAGTTTTGAAAGGAAGATTTATTTTGGGGTAAGGTGGATTTAATGTTAGTATGGTGTAACTTGGTTAAGCGCTAAACTTCTTGCTTGCGCTCCGTAATGGTGTGTTCATGTCAGTGTAAGTGTAGACCAGTTAAGAGTTTAGAGTATAGAATCACAGAATCATAGAATATGCTGAGTTGGAAGGGACCCACAAAAATCATCAAGTCCAACTCCTGGCCCTTCACAGGATGCCCCAAGAGTCACACCATGTGCCTGAGAGCACAAAAATGTGACTAATAAACAGCAGCTTATAACTTGTAACTGCCAGGTTTATTTCTAAGATACTGTAAGTGGTGTTTTGTTATTATAGCTGAACCGAGGCAAAACTAGTCAAAACTCTGTTCAGGTACTTTTTTTTTTCATTCAGCACAAGGATCTGTTTTGATTTTTGATTTTAAAAATTATCTTAAATTAGTCACACTTGAAAGCAATTTTATAACAGTTACTAGTGAGTAACTAAAAGATTACTATAATTTCCTGATATTAAAAAGAGAAAAAAATGTTATCCCAACAACTAATCAGCGTAAAGTAAAGGCAATATCAACTATGATACATGTAACATGTACCTATGGCTAGTGGGATACATTTCTGTGTATCACACTTCGCAAAAAGGAAAAATAGGACTGGCAGATAAATAAATATTCTGTAAACTTCAGCCCTTCTCTACTGAAAGGAAATGCCCCTGTTGACTTGATATTTTACCCAGAATTATTGATTAATCTGCTCAAATATAGCTTCTAGTCTCTTTACTCACTGCATTCTCATATTTCAGTAAGTAGAGTAAGACTATTGCTTACTTAAAATAAACCATTATAGGAAATTGTTTAGGCTACCCTATATTATCATATAGAATTTTTATAGATAAAATGTATATATAAGCCCCAGTTTGAAATACGTGGCTTAAATTTTTTTAAAAAACCTTTTTTATTTCATTTTTTGTTCATTGTTAGTAAAGTAATGTCAATGTTACCTTTGAGAAAAGACAGAATGTATTTAATGGGAGGAAAGCTGTGTTGCAGGATAAGTACCAGATATCTATTACTGGTTATGCCACTGCTTGTATGGTATAAGGGTTAATAACCAACCAACATTTGTGCAAGGCTTCAGCGTGTCATACCTGTAAGATCCTTATAAGTGAACTCTATCTGTCTTATTTCCTGGTGGCTAGCTGTATCACCACCCCAGTTCTTCCTGGAAACCACTTTCACCAATTTCTCCAGGGTGTTTCACTTACATCCTGAAGGTCCACAGGGGTTTTGTGTTCTAGAAAAAAATCTGGCTACATGCCCAATTCTCATGGTGCTTTTATTCCCTCATAGAGATAAATTGCTTTCTGCTTAATTTAAAGAAGAATCCACATTTTTGCTTTGATGCTGGAGAAGCAAGATAATATCGAAGAAAAAAAGTTTTTAAATAAAAACTGAAGTGAATTCAGTGATATCCTCCTCTGGTCTTATCCTCCTTTTTAGTCTGATCCTCTAAGTGTGGAGGTGTTCTTCCTGTCCTTTGGAGAACGGCAGTCAAGATGTCAAGGCAAGACTATAGATGATACCAAAAGACAAAAGATTTTCATCTTGTACTGTCTTAACCCTTTTGTGGTAATTTTGGTTCATCTTTGTTCACATGCTGATCTGTCATTTGATGAGCTGTGTTGGTGTGACATCAGAAAAATGAAGGGCTTTGCTTCCTTTTCTCAACTCGCTGTCCATCACTCTCTTTCTGTCCACCTCTATTATCTGATCTTCTTTTACCTGCCTCTCTGAATAACCAATGATTTTTCCAGTAAAATGTGGATTTTAGTCTCCCCATATAACCAGTGTCCTCTTAATGGGTCCGTGTTAGTGTCAAGAGCCCTATATTCCCACTTCCTCCAGCTTAATGACAGTAATAATACACAACTGAAGAGTTTTCTTAAAATAACATTTATTAAAAGCAGAAAGCAGTTACAAAAGGAGTCCCAGTCGAAAGACCAAATGCACTAATGGACAAAACACAATAAAAACATAGTGTTTGCATGCCTGACTTCCAGGAGAAAACTACTGTCTTCACAAGCAGCCTGAATATAGGTCCAGAAGATCTTCAGGCACAGTAAAAGTGACCTGGTGATGGGAATATGCTATGGACCTCCTGGTTGGGGTGAGAAAGTCAGCAAAATCTTTTTTTAATTAACTTGAAGACTGGTCCCAGACCAGTCCCAGTTCACCCAGGTAAGGCGAATCTGTCAGGGTGACCAGAATTTGACGCCACGGAACACAGCTGACAACATGCATGGATGTGATGGGGCTTTGGTTGCAGCAGATGAGAAGGAGTGGATCCCTCTACTGGTGAGGAAAATTAATCATATGATATGGATCCTTCACTCGAAGGGAGCAGATCTGGACACACTTTGAAAGCAAGTTGGATTCCCATAAAAAGGAGCTCAGGAAAGCTGGCAGGAACTTGTGGACAGCCTCCTGCAAGCTCAAGAACATTCTGCCCCCATATACAGATGTATCAAGAGATCAATTTGTCTAAGCAGAAAAGTTGTGACAGAGCTACAACAACAAAATGCAATGTACAGACAGGGTGTAGACATGGGGAAAAGCTACAGAAGAAAGGTAGCAAAGCATTACTTAGACATGCACCTTACCAGTTGGCTTTGGCTTTACTAGGGCAAAAACCAGCTCCATAAGAAAAGGCTTCACAGCCTTAAGTGAAAGGACAACATGTGGGATCTCTGAAGCCACTCAATGCACCACTGTATTGTTCTGTGTAACTATTACATGCCTATACAGTCATATTTTTTGAGACTTCTTTTAGTAGTTTAATACAATTGTTAAAACACAGGGTTTAAGGGCATTCTTATGCCCCTCTTATTCTCCCTCTTGTTGGGGAGGAGTGTTAGGAAAGATGCCCAGCAGTAAAGGACAAGGAGATGCTGATCAACAGCTGGCCGAACACGAACCAGTGTGTGTGCCCAGGTGTCCAAGAAGGCCAATGGCATCCTGGCCACTAGCCTGGCCAGCAATAGTGTGGCCAGCAGGACCAGGGCAGCGATTGTCCCCCTGTACTCAGCACTGGTGAGGCCACACCTTGAATGCTGTGTTTACTTTTGGGCCTCTCACTCAAAGAAAGACATTGGGGTGTTGGAACATGTCCAGAGAAGGGCAGCAGAGCTGGTCTGGGGCACACATCTTTTAAGAAGTGGCTGAGGGAGCTGCAGGGGTTTAGCCTGGAAAAAAGAGGCTCAAGGGACTTCATTGCTCTCTACCGCTATCTGACAGAAGGCTGTAGTGTGGTGGTGGTTGGTCTTTTCTACCAAGTAAAAAGTGATAGGACAGAGGAAACAGCCTCAAGTTGTGCCAGGGGAGGTTTAGATTGAATATTGGGATAAAACCTTTCACTGAGATGGCACTGAAACAGGTTTCCCATTTAAATGACACGTAGATGTGACATGGTGTATGGTTTAATGGTGGACTTGGCACTGCTGGTCTAATGGCTGGACTTTATCTTGACGATCTTAAACATCTTTTCCAACCAAAATGATTCTGTGATTATATTATTCTCTTCTCTTACAGATAAATGTTTAGTTAAAATTTTGTAATTTTGCTAAAACCTGTGGATCCCCTGGCTGACAAAGTCTAGTCCTTTTTGCCCTGTATTATTAATTTCCTCTTATATTGCATGTAACACTTCGGTCTCCTCTGAGTACATAATTGTTTTTACTAGCTTTTTCTTCTAGAAGTGGTGAGAAATATAGGGTAACAAGAAGTCTACATCAGCCTGGCTGTTTCAGAAATGTTGGGCACAGCTCAGAAATTTTCAGTAGGATCATGTTTAACTGATGACAAGTGAAGTTCAGAATCACACAATACTTCTCTGTGAGTTGCTTTTTAGCATTTGAGGCTGTGGAAACTGTATGCCTTTATAATATGTGAGCACAAACCTACTGTGCTTCTCAGGTATAGTATGCTCATTTTAAAATTGTTTTTCCTATGCAGCTGAGTATTTTTAAATACAGAGTGAGTGAACTTATCTTTTAAAAAAGTGTTTGGGTACATAGCACTGACATTTTAAAACAAACATTGTAACTGCTGCAGAATTGGGTAGTATTTATGACTTCAGGGTACACAAAAAAGATTAAAGGAACGGTAAAATTTCAATGCAGAGAAATTATGTGAATTTAATTTCTTCAAAAAGAAATGGAAAACGGTCTTTTATCAGGACAATATTTGCTGCTTTTTCTTGTATAGGTAAATAATTAGATACACTATACCAAGTTCTAATGTAGTTTCTCAATATCCTGCATCTCAGTCATTTCTGACATTCCTATCAGTGGAGCTTGATGTCAGATAACAATCACTAAAGTAGATGGGACTAGTATGGAAGACAGGACATCAAATCGATTATAGTATTTTTAAGAAAAAACATGATCTCAAATAACGACTGAACTAACATAAATGTGAAAAAAATAACCTGAATTAATGAGCATATGCGTGTATATGCTGTTGTTTGTCTTTTCAAATCTGCAAGCTGAATGAGGGGAGCAAACATAAAACACCACATTCAGAAGAATTATCTGGATTTGTGACACTCCTTAGAGAACTTTAGACCTGTGAATGTGAATGGATTACCTGGAGAAATGGATATAATGTTTCTCTATGTGACAGATATAAGTTGGTCATAATATGTCAGAGAAAACCATATTCATTTTCCTTAAAAGACAAACGCTTCTGTATCTCAACTGATAAAAGGCACTTCAAAGCAGACATGAACTAAGAAATATTCATGACACTTAATCTGTCATAATCTTTTAAAGCTGTATACAAGAGTAGAGTGGGCACTGGTTTATATTTATGATTTTACAGCACCATGTGTGGGCAAAAAATGTAGGATTTTACTTATTCAGAGTCATAGATTAATTTCCCAAATGTTGCAGCATATCTTACATGTAATATGCATATTAGAGATGATGTGTCACAATGAAGTAAGTGTTGTCCATAAAATAGTAAATCAATGGAGAACAATCTGCCAAAATTATTAGGCAAGTCTTCTCCCTCAGCACCACGTCTGAGTTCACTGCTGTTCAGAATTACATGGTGAGGTAATTAGAACATGCTCAGGAAACTCTAAACCTTTTTTACCTATCTATTTTTGTTACCTCGGTCTGCTAGGACAGCTGTTGCACAGACAGAAATCTGTGGGTCACTCTTGGGCAAGTGAGAAGTCCCCATTTGAGGCCAGAGGCTGTAGTGGGACTGTCTGGAGACAGGCTTTAACAAACCTGCAATCATCAGTGCTCAGGTCTGGATGGCAGAACTTTCCCTAAGGCAAAATTTTAGCAGTTCAAGCTGCTGAGTTGGGTAAGCTAGCAGAGCCAAAGTTTCAGCTGGCCATTACTGGAATGACTGCATACAACATTTCTGATGAAGATATTTTTAGTTGATATATTCCTGTGTTTTCTTACTGATAAGTTTCCAGATATCACTATACGCATTTCCCCCTACCCCAGCATTGTAGTGTTGTTTATAAAAGGATGTTATTTTATGTTATGTTATGCTGAATTATTTTAGATTTGTTTTCTTGGACTTAGTAGTTGCATATAATATGTGAAACCTCATAGTGCCTGCTGTTAGTCCTCCAAACACAACTGAAAACATAGGTACATTGGTTCAAAGAATGTGAAGAGGAGAAAAAAAAAGGGAGACAGTAAGGCATGGTTTTTTGTGCTAGCTCTGTAATATGCATTTCTTTGAGGCTTGAAACTGTCACAATAAATCAAAACCAGTATACTGAGTTTAGGGGTTTGCCAATATTTTTTCCTTGGTATGTGTTGCACATCAAGTTCTAATCTCATAAAATTGTAAACAAGTTTACTGGAAGAAAGTTTCATTTTCCTGTAAGTAAATAAATTTTGTGTCCATTGCTGCTAGAGTGCCGAAACTATTTTGGGCAATATTACACAACTGTGCTTTGAATTCACAAGTTTAGACTTTCTAAATTTGACTTAATGTCTTTTACAGCTTCCACCACATATTATATTACTTTTTGCAAAACCTTTGTTTTCCTTGCTTAACAAATGACCACATTGTGGTATAATGGAAATCTCTATCATCTTCAGAAAAGCAGTTTGCATTCTCCCTTTGGAGGAATTTTTATGTGGCAGGGGTAGGAAAAAGGGAAAAAGGAAAAAAGAAAAAGGAAAAAGGGATTGGGGGGGTGGGAAGGGGAAGGGGGTGATGTGATGAATTTAAATTAAATGACATTTCTGGATTCCTAGTTCTCCAGCCACTATTTTGATTAAAGTTGAATCACACTTACGGAAGCTTTCAGGGTAGCTCTCTCTGTTCTGTGAAGTAAGCTAAATGCTTCAGGTTTCACATGAAAAAAAAAAATATACTGCTTTTACATGCCCTTTTGGATTTGCTTCTGTGAGCCTTCCATATACTGAACTCCAGCTGATGTGGATGGAAATTCCACATATGGAGGGCCTGGAGAGTCAAACCTCTTGCTTTTCACATACTTTTCCCTCTCTTTCAAATATGCAGGAATGCAGGCATTGTACCGGTGTTTTATAGATTTTATGACTATTTCCAGAGCTAGCTCCAGACTTAGCAGCAAGAGCAAAACCCTGTCTTCCCACTCCCCATCCCTCAGGGGTAAAGGCAGAATGACTTTATTCTCAGTCTTAGGTCACATAAATTTGACTAACTCATTAGAGATAACCAGCTGATTATCTCCGGATAACTAGTTTCTGGAAGAGGCAAGAGGAGGCAGAGAACCAGCTTGGTCACTTAGGGGGCAAGGGGCAGTGAAAGGTCAGGGGGTCCATGCCTTACTGTCTCCCTTTTTTTTTCTCCTCTTCACATTCTCTCTCAGCTGCCACTCTACTACCTTCTCAAACCCCTTAATTCTATTGTATCTGTAAAAAAATTGTTACAAAAACTTGAGACACAGTAAAAGGTGTAAGGAAGGTAACCATAATAAAAGCCATCTAATGATAAAACATAGATTTTCAAAATAAGTTTTTTCTTTTTTCTTTTTTTAGAAGACCAGTGAGAGAATCTGTGGAGCTGTGACAAAATGAAAAAATAATAGAGAGAGTCTAGTTTTGGACATGTATTTTGAATCATCATAAGAGGGTAAAACCTGAAGGCATTGAGAAAGGATGTTCACCTTAAAATCTGTATTAAAAAAAAAATTGAAGTTTTGATTTATAGTGCTGTATGTAGTCATCATAAATCAATACAATTGATGACTTGCACATCACTGAAGACGGGGACATTCTTGAATTTTAAAACTTTTGTCTGGATGATATTTTCACTGTTTCTCATACTGTTCAATGTCAAATTGTTTAGACAGTCAGTATACATGTCCCATGTTTGCTTTTATTAAGATAAATGTTTTGCAATAATGCCTTTGTAACTGACATTTTGAGAAATTTCAAACAAAACCTGACCAGTATAATTTTTGTTTGCAGTTAATGCCTGTAATCTGTAAACTTGCAGTCTGTATGCTTGGCAGTGCCAGCAAAGAATAAAAAGTGCTCTGCTCCATAGAGCATTTGATATGCAGTGCCTCAGCTCTCAAGTGAATTGCAGTATGTAAGCCATCAGAGCTGACAAAATCTCTGTGAGAAAAGCTTTTCCTGATTCTACAAACATTTTCAAACTCTTAGGTCTCCCACCAAGGAGGGTGTCTAAGCTGGAAAATCGCTTCTCTGATGTGCGTGCAGGCCTTGTCCTCCTGGGGGACTTCAACCACCCCAACATCTGCTGGAAAAGTAGCACAGCAAGCTGTAGGCCATCCAGGAGGCTCCTGGAATGCATGGGGGATAACTTCCTAAGCCAGGTGATAGATGAACCTACCAGAGGAAATGCTATGCTAGATACAATAGTCACCAACGTTAGCGAGCTAATCGGGGATGTCAATATTGGAGGTAGCCTGGGCTGCAGCGATCACACACTGACAGAGTTTGCAGTCTTGAGGAATATAGATCACATAAGGACTCAAGGCAAGGCTCTGAACTTTAGGAAGGCAGACTTCCAGCTCTTCAGGGAGATTGTCAGTGGAATCCACTGGGAAACTGCCCTTAGGGACAAGGGAGCAGAACAGAGCTGGCAGATCTTTAGGGAAGTCTTCCATAGAGCACAAGAGCTAGCAATCCCCAGGAGCAAGAAATTGGGCAGGGAGTGCAAGAGACAGCATGGCTGAGTAGGGAACTGCTGATCAAACTAAAGGGAAAGAAGCAAATGCAGACAGTGGAAAAAAGGACAGATAGCCTGAGGAGAGTATAGACATGAAGCACGATTGTGTAGGGAGGGGGAGAGGAAGGCTAAAGCCGAATTAGAACTGAACATGGAAAGGGACACAAAGAATCACAAAGGCTTCTCCAAGTATGTCAGTCAGAAAAGGAAGTTCAAAGGTGTACTCCCTGTGATAAATAACACTGGTGAACAAGTGACAGCGGATCAGGAGGAGGCTGAGGTACTCACAAAGTCTTTGCCTGTCTTCAATGGCAGCTCCTTTCTCACAACTCTCGAGGGGATGGACAGCAGGATGGGACTGGGAGGTCGAAATGCTCTCAGTTGTAAGTAAATATCAGGTTCGTGACCACCTGAGGAATTTGAATGTATACGAGTCTTTGGGACCTGATGAGCTGCATCCTGGAGTCCTGGTACGTGGATTAGGAATTGGTTGGATGATTCCATCCAGAGGGTAGTGATAATGTCTCAGAGTCCCAATGGGCATCAGTGACAAGTGGTGTCTCCTGGGGGTCCATATTTAGACCAATGTTATTTAATATCTTCATTAATGACATAGAGGGATTGAGTGTGAACTTCAGCCCTCAGCAAACTTGCAGATGACACCAAGCTGAGTGATGTGGCTGGCACAGCTGAAGGACAGGATGCCATCCAGAGGGACCTGGACAAGCTCAAGAAGTGGGCCGGTGGGCGCCTCATGATGTTTACCAAGACCAATTGCAACATGCTGCACCTGGGTCGCGGCAACCCCCAGTACTAACATAGGCTGGGGGATGTACAGATGGAGAGCAGCCCTGCCCAGAAGGACTTGGGAGTGCTGGTGGAGGAGAGGCTGGACATGACCGAGCAATGAGCATTTGCAACCTAGAAAGCCAAAGGTGTCTTGGGCTGCATCCAAAGCAGCGTGGGCAGCAAGGAGAGGGAGAGGATTCTGCCCCTCTGCTCTGTTCTGGTGAGACCCCACCTGCAGTGCTGCACCCAGCTCTGAGGTCCCCAGCACAGGGGGGACATGGACCTATTGGAGTGAGTCCAGAGGAGGCCACCAAACTGATTAGAGGGATGGAGCACCTCTCCTATGATGGAGGTCATTTTCTCAGTATTGAGCCTGATAGAATTGGGGTTGTTCAGCCTGGAAAAGAAAAGGCTTTGGAATGAACTAATTGTGACCGTCCAGTACCTGAAGAGAATTTACAGGAAAGATGAGGCAAGACTATTTAGAAGAGCATGTAGTGACAGGACAAGGAAGAATGGGTTGAAATTGAAAGAGAGTAGGTTTAGGTTAGATATTAGGAAGAAAGTCTACTGTGAAGGTGGTGAGGCACTGGAACAAGTTGCCCAGGAAGCAGTTGTGGATGTCCCATCCTCAGAGATCTTCAAGGCCAGGTTAGATGGTACTCCGAGCAACCTGGTCTAGTGGAAGGTGTCCCTGCCCATGGCAGGGGGGTTGGAACTAGATGATCTTCAAGGTCCCCTCCCAACCCAAACCATTCTATGGTTCTATGACTCTATCTCTATGGACTGTATTCTACACTGAGGCCAGATCTCTGTGTTGTGTCCCTTTGCCTACTGACTTCATTTAGGTCCATTTGAAGGCAAAATCTGGCCCACTGCATATTACAGCATTGATTAGCATTATTTTGCTAAATAATGAGATTTTTAATATCTGTCCTGTACATACTTTGAGTAAGTTTAAAGCACATCTAAACAAGTTCTTTCACTTCTATTGGTATGACTTCCTGCAAGTACCTTGCTTATTTGGCTTTTAAAAGCAAATTGAATTCAAGTGCCACCCAGTTACAGACATGTAATTAGTAGTCCTATACGGAGAATCTGACAGTTATTTTTTCCTGGATACTGAGAAGTTTTGTGAACAAAAGTGAATAGCCTATGTTGAAAGGTTAGTAAAGTGGCGCGTAGTACTACTTCTCATTGTTATTCTCAGAAGCAATCTCTTAATTAGAAACACAGCTATTGACCTAACAATGCAATGAGAGGCATGTTAATAAATACCAGAGGACCATGTGACACTTGTGTTGCTCAGTGCTGCTTAGAAAGCAGCAGCCATGTGAAACACAGGCTACTCTGAGCACTTAAAATCACCACTGAAAATTGCATACCCACAGTGTTGTTTTTGCTCTTTAAGAGAAAGGGACATACATCATTTTCAGGGTACTTCACCACCTCCTTTGGATTCTTGAATTCTTTAAGAAAGGACAAGGATGAGAGAAGAGGGCTCATTAAGGAACCAATTATAACAGTTTTACTGTCCCATTTTGTAACTTGACCACCTTTGCTGTTTTTACCTGGGGAAACAAATGTGCTACCGTTACAGAGAAAGCCACCCAGGCTAGCACAGCAGCTTGCTACTCATTTCAAACAGCTGGGGGTAAATAACCCAGTTGAGTAAAATTAAACTAATATAGCCATTTTCACATTCCTGTGGTGGGGATACTTCCTTCTGCCTGTTGTCTTTCAGCTCTCTAATCTTGAGAAGATCACATTTTCGCTCTTTGACAACCCTGGCCCTTCCTGGGGTGCCAAAGGGACATTTCAGGGGTGTGGTGGACCTTCACTGCCAACATACCTGGGAGTGCTCCTTTTTGTAGGGGTGAATCTTTCTTTCTGTACAATAGAATTTTGGGCGTTCATTCTTGGTTGGTCTGTTAGTTTTTCTCCCTTACATCCACTCCAAGTTGTTTCTGATACTGCTGCTAGGCCCTGTCTAAATTTAAGGCATACCCTGAAAGGGGCTGCTACACTACTGGCTTCTCTGCAGCAGTCAGCTGCTAATCTGAGTACTAAACCAGCCTATCACCATCATCAAATTCTTGCACTTTCCTCTGGCATGCACTTCATATGCCTGCACTTATATGCCTGAATGCACAGGTGCAGGATTAATCCTTGACTGGCTTCTAGTGGCCTGTTTTGAGACCATTTCGAATGAGTGAGTGTAAGACAAACCACAGTGACTTCATCATTCAAAATTTGTACAAGTAAACTACTCCTTAAAAACCAGTGATCATGACTAAAAGCATGAGCAATCTGTATGGCAGAGAGCATGCAATAACATTTCAGGGAATTTCAAAAGTGTTTTCTACATAACAGTGCAACAAATACTGCAAAAATTATGAAAGCAATCACCATAATGATTCCTTGCCACAACTCTGCCCCATTCTCTGGGCCCCTCACTGTCAATAAGGAATGCAGTTTCTTACAGGCATACATTAAATATTCTGTCTGGGTTTAAACTGTTCTGCCCACAGAGTTTAATATGCAGGCTTGATGGCACAAAAAATACTGTGATTTGGTTTGCAGATTACTAGTTGTTGTGGCTGTAAATCTGTTGTCATGCAAATGCCTAGATTATCCTGTTTATGAAAGCAGCTACTTTTTCATTTTCTCGGGGGCTGTATTTCAAAGATGAGACATTCTTCCCAAAGAAGCTTATAACTGGAGATGCTTAGCAGGAGTATAGAAAGCATATAAAGTCTGATCCTAATGCTGTTCAGTGGGTTTTCAGAAGAGCTCAGTATCTCCTATACAGACTTTTAGGCAGACAGGTCAGGTCAATGTGAGGAACAACCTGTGCAAACACAGGCCACCACCCCTTGACAAATGCACTTTTTTCAAAAGTGCTCCAGTGAATATGTATTTGCAAATCCTCTGGGTCAGAAAAAACACCTTATTGACTATTATGTGCCTTATATCTTTGGCTTAGGACCTTTGCGGGGAATATGACTTAGGACCATTTTGGGAAATATGTCTTACTATGTTCCCTGAAACAGTATTAGTTGCTCCAGTCATGGTACGGGAAGGAGCAGGACAAATCACAGCCAGAAATTATACACACACATTGAGGGAGCATGTATTCATGTGTTTTCAAAAAAAAAAAAATCATGAGAAGTTTTTAGTTACACAAGGCACTTCAAAAATCTTGTGATGGAAAAGGCAGTAACTGTGTGTCTAGCGCCGGAAAATCTGGGACTATTTATTCTAAAATGCATTTTTCTCTGGTTGCCAGCTACATGCAACTGAATTCTCTCTGTATTGCTCTACCTCCTGTGTTGTCTTCATGAGACCAGTGAGATCAAAACCAGATCAGTCAAAATTACCCAAACTGCTGTTTTCAGTTGATTATCCTTGACATAGTCTTATGTCTTGTTCTTACTTAGGATCAAAAAATGATTCTCTGAAATGCAGTCAACCATCCACGTTCCTGAACCACAGATTCATTTAGAACCACTGCTTGAAAAATTCTCATTGTAATGGAAAAAGAAAGAAATCATTAAGAGATAGGAAATAGAACTATTGAAACTTTGTACAAAATATTTTTAGGAATCCAAATGTATACTGTTTACTTAAACTCATAATTATTTCTCGCTAATGAATCTTTGCTTAAAATGCCTCCCCTTCTGCCAGTAGCCTTGAATAACATGTAAGATTTTTTGAGGTGGAGTGCAGTAGTATGTAAACTGGAGAAATGGTAAGCTCTCTGCTGTGCAGTGCAGTGCAGTGTTTTGTGAAACAGTGGCAGTACAGTCCACATGTTATATGCTGATGCCATAGCAAAACATTTATACTCAGTGTTCCCCAGAAGAATAAAAGAAAACATACAATGAACGGAAAAAAATATAGCTGGGAAAGAATGTCTTTTTTCTCAAGTACTGAAATTCAGCTGCAGAGTTTGACTTTCCCCTTAACAACACCCACTCCATTCTTACTGGAATCACTAGGCTGTTTGTCAGGCCAGAGCAAACTGCTATTTTTTATTATGTGGTAAAGAGTTCCTTTTTAACTCTTTTTAAAATATTAAAATGCGTAAGGGAGCCTGAATTCAGCCCTGTCTCTCACAATTTAAGTGGTGGAACTACTGCTATATTCATAATTCTGGAGAGGGATATAAAGCCAAGGTTGAGAAAATTCAAACCAGTAATGTAACTAGTGTTTTATAAAATGCTAAAATGCTATCCTTGGATTTCCTAAACGAAGCTCCGGGTGCCCTTTAACAAGATGGGAGAAGAGGGCTCAAAATTATATCTTCATGTTACACACATATAAAATTAATTAATTTTATTTTATCCCACCACACCCAATCACTATAGAGGATGGAATAGTAGATTTTACCTTCTTGGGTATCAAATAATAGGTAATATAAGTTGTTTAATTAAAGTAGCCGTGAGCAGCATTACTTCAAACACAAAGCCCATGACATGTGGGCATATGCTTAGAAGAATTTTCTTTATTTACCACTAAGCCAGTTAGGCAGAGAGTAGTTTGGTGATCACTGGCCAGGATTTCAATAAACTAGAAAATTTTCATGTAATTGTCCATACCACACATCTCACTTGTCTGTATCTCATATTCTCACATCTGAATGTGGAATATAAAAGATGCTTTTGAATCACATGGTGGTAACTATTCTAGTGGATAGACACACCTATAAATTGCAAAACCTCTCTTTACTGTCACTTACACTGGAGAAACTGGCTAATTTTGTAGTTAGTTAGACACATGGCACAGTGATCCTAATATGTGCATTATATTCACCAGGCAAACCTCATTCGTTGTGGCATCTTTGACACGAAGGTGGATGTCTCTTTGGAAGGGCTGCCCTACTGTGAGCATTACTGGGACAGTAGGATTAATGGCACACAGCTCGCTTCCCAACCTGCATTTTAAAGTTTCCAAGAAAAGCCTGCCTGTCAGTCAATGGAGACAAGGCTCTATCGGACAGGCAGGCCTTGGAAAAGTAAAGCCTAATGATTATAGATGGCACTGAAGGAAGTGTATCAAAGACATGTAAAACTCCTGGTGTTACAGCCTCTCCTCCTGTGTGATACTACAAGACTACAAATCTCTAACCTTACCCATTGCTGTTGCACAGCGTTTCTGAGCAGTTTTCCTCTGCCCGCCAGATAAGAGGTTTTTAATTAGCGTATATATTTCTAGCTACATACAGATTTTCGAAAACTGAGCCTTTGATGTATTTCATACAGATCAAAAAATCTATATTATAATAAACTCTGTTAAGCATGTAGTGCTGTATAGCTGTGCCAGTATGAAAGCTCTTATTTAATTTCCAGCTTCTTCCACCCTACCTGCATTAGTTTTTGAATTGTTGATGGCATCACAGGAAGTTATTGACAAGCTGACAGTATTCTACAATGCAGTGAATGCCATTTTCTCTCTCCATGTAGTGAAGATCTGTGCTCATAAATGTTAAAATATTACAACAAAAGAAACCAAACCCCTGTCACAGTTCACACAGATACAATGTAGACCTACATTACAAACATGCTGGTTTTGCTTTCTCTTCTACTCTGAACTTTGACAAAAGAACAAGACAAGATACTTGGTCAAAGCCAGGAGGGAAGCGAGAAGGAAGAATATGTAGCAGGGTAATGTAAATCCTAACAGATAAATAATGATCTAAAACCACAGTAAGCAATTAGGATTGATTAGGTAATCTCCTCCATAGTCTTTCATGATTTAGATACAGTTCTTTCTTATTATATCAAAAGCTTTTTTTTTTTTCAGAACAAAGGCTTCCAGCCAGTAGCCCTCCTATACTCTTTCACTGCACAAAGACATAGTCCAGCACAAAAATATTTCATATCAACTTCAGTGATGTTGTGCAGGCAAATAAAATTACAAACCTAAGTGGTGAGAACAACTTAATGTCAGTTAATGTCAAAGATATATAAAAGCAAATTTTATAAATCAGGATTCAAATAAGAGAAAGAAGGTTAACCCAAAACTGCATTAAGGTAACCCCATGAAAGTCTTTATAAGTTAAATATAGGAGAGATTATGCATTGTATCACAAAGTAGCTTTTGAAAATAAGTATGCATTAAATACAATACCTATTTCAATGGTTAAATGCTTAAATAAAACAAGTGGCACCTGGTTGCAGACAAATCATAATGATTGCTCCAAGAGGTTTTTCTAAAAGATATATATGAAGATATCTTCGTTATAGCTGTGATTTCAGGCAAGGTAGAAGATGTTGCAAAAATAAAGGCCAGTCTGTCATAGACTGTCAGGTGAGGTAGCTAAAAAGACACTGTAAAAAGATCTCAGAGAATTTGTGACATACAAAGATTATGGGACTTTAAGCTTTTCTTCTACAGATAGAGGAAGTCCTTTCATAGTCTTACATTTCTCATAATTAACATGCATGATGCAATAAGAGACCTGAAAAGAGTAGATCCTCGTGAGAATTCATCTGGTAAATAGCCTTTGAGGTTAAGGCCCTGAATTACAGCAGGATTCAGAACTCAGTCTTATGTGCTTTTCCCATGTAAAAATGTTGGCACAGCAGGCTTGGACACATTGACTGTGTAAATAAATGATGGTTCTAAATAATGTAGTCTGAAATTAAGTTAGAGATCAATTGTTCCCTGATTTGCTGGCAAAGTTATTTTAAATCAGAAGTGCTACAGAACTAGAACACTTGACTTCTGACTTTGAGCAACCCGAGCCACAAAAGTCCTGTTTGCTCATCCATGCAGCATTATCTCCTGTCCTCTCAACATGTCCTTTAATACATTTTGATAATATATATAGATCAGTTTGATGAAAACTGACACATATAAAGTTCTTGTACGACTGAAGGGTTTTGCTTTCCCTGATTAAAACTGGTGATGTTTATTTGCAAATACTCCTTCTGTTGCTCAGAAATTTGTGTCTACTGCAGCAATTGATTTGACTGGAAAATCACATCTTTCTCAGAGGGAAGGTTTAATTCTTAGTCAAGATAGTTTTCTTCAGTTCCTTGGTATTTGCATACTTAGTGCTATGATCATCTTTATCTTCAACTACCACATGAAAGGCTTTTATTTTTGAAATACAGATTATATGAGTACACATTACATGATAAAGCAAATTTTAATGCAGACTAAATATCATAGAAATTAGGATTTTACTTCAATTTTCACTTGTTTTGGTTTGTAAAAGACGTTACTGAGTTCCTTTCCATTATTCCTGGTTTCTTCCTTGAATGAGAGAAGTATTAAGCTCCTTAAGATTCTACCATCTAATCACGTGCCTGGCTCAGTGCAAGCTAGTCAGATAAATGTACCAGCCACAATTACTCTTTAATTTTTTTTAAATGTTTTTCTGTGATGATTCAGTTCACATATGGATTTGAATTTTGATTTGCCAACTGTCATGAATTCAAAGTAGAAAGTCACTAGATCCTAACAGCTGTAAACCCAAGAAATAAAAATTATTTCATTTTTTCACCTGTTTCTCTGATAGTGAGAATATTTTCTGCCTAGCTTAAAAGGAGAATACTATCTGTCTTGTTTCACTGCTTCTTGTATTTCTGCCATTTTGCAACTGTTTAATCCATCAAGTAGAAACTGCTGCTCTTTGCATAGTGAGCTGCAGTGCTGAGAAATTTAATATGGAACATGATAGCCTCCTAGTTATTAACATTATAATCTCTTCCAGTATTTTACTGGTTGCTTAAAAATACATTTTTGTTACAACATAATAGTGCATTCATGGTCACAACTGTATACAGGTAGAAGTTCTCTTTTCTCAAATATTTGCAAGAAACATAAACAAAAAACATATGTTTCAAATATTTCACTGAATATCTTTTTCCACTCCTAAGTGTATGTTGCAGCCATTTGAGCACTCTGCTGTTTCAAAATCGTACTGTTTACTTTCATGATTTATAAAGTATTCTTTATCTTTCTACATTTTAAAATGTGCTTTGTGCCCTAACCTGAAGCTTTTTTTTCCTCAGTACTGACCCTCCTATCTTCTCCATCTCTGTAATTGTCACAAGAACAATTCCAGCTTTCAAATATGTCATTAGGTGTTTTTGTGCTATAATCCTTGCTGTTTGTCTGCATTGCCAATCTTTATCAACTTGGCCAACTTGTGGGTGAGTAGTCTGTGCCTTTTGCTTAGAAAAACACATTGTGACTCAGTGGGTGTTCCATCCACGTGGCATCTTCACTATTGTTTTGATATTCAAAACTCTCTCACTAAGAAAGAAAGGTTTCTCCAATGCTCAAATATCTTGCTGGCTCAACATTTCAAAGTATGCTTTGTGCTGTCCTGGCCTTTTCATTAATTTCTAGCATAAGTGACGGGCCAAAACCCAAAGACTTTGAATCCAACTCCTCTTTCCTGGACACCTCCTCTTCTGGAAACTTTGGAAAGCTGAGTTCAGACACGGAGCTGAGTACTGCAAATTGGCCGAACACAAATCCCACCTCCACCTTAGGGGTTTTCCGAATCCTGATCCAACATGTACTTCCTAGTGTTATTTTATTTTTTGTCTCATTTCTTTGTAAGATTCTTAAAAATTGCATATTCTTTCCTTCATGATATTTTGGCAGTTTCACATGATTTATTTTAGGTTCACTCATTATGGTCTATGCCTGCTTGTAGAATCTCAGTTTTGATAAGAGGAAAATGGAAATGTAATTGAATCCCATTTGCATTAAAAAAAGCCGTATAAATAATTACATATACTTTACGTTCATAGAAGGAAAAATGAGACAAGGCAAAAGCCTTTGTAAATTAGAGATCCAAAGAGGTTGAAAACTCTATGAGGTTTTTTGTTTGATTTGAGTTTTTTTAAATCAATAAAGAAATTTATAACTCATACATCCTCAACTGACTTCCAGATACAAAAGTATAAGCTCTGCTTCTTCAGTATTCAAAAGCCGTATCATCAGCCCTAAGTGTTTCTGTGCAATCTCTCTAAAATCACAGGCTTCATAGATTGAACTATGAGACTTCTAATGATTACATGCAACCTGTTTGTATCTTCTATCAGTATCTAAGTCCTTAAAGGTTATTTTTTTCTGGTTGTTTTTTGCAAACAGCGAGCCTAGAAACTTTTATGAAGAGCAAAACTTACATATTGACTTGACATCTGAAGTTGGGCCTATGATTTGAAAACCCAACAATGACTATAGAACTGTTCATGGATTTGCAAGAGTTGTTGACACAGAACAAGTCTCTTACTTGCTTGAAGTTCATTGCAAGATCTGTATGTTCTGTAAGAAAATGCAAATGCTCTGCAATTAATGTCAATCTGCCATACATATCTAAATGAGATTTACTTTCATGTGATTTGTCATGGAACTTAACCACCATATGAGTCCATGTAGCTAAGGCTGCTAGTTTGCAACTTCAGAAATGTTGTGCAATTCTGTCCTCTGTTAGTGCCTTCATGTAAAATCACGGGTAAGTTATTTAATCTCACTTAATCTTACTGTACCTACAGTGCCCTGTTTGTAAAACAGAAACTGATTATTTTCTGTGTTTTGTGGGCTGCTCAAAGAGCAGGGCATATTAAGTTTTAGCGCAAGCTGAGATACAGCACTGGCTGGGAGGCAAAAGGCATGGAAAGAGTGGAGATAAATAAGGCTTCTTGAAAAATCTTCTGAAAGTAGACTTCAAAAGGGGCATACAACAGCATAACAATACAGGAAGCTGTCTTGTGTGAAGAAATAAGATTGGAAAGTATAGGCTCACTTTCCAGAAGGAGAATGTTCGTGGCCCAGACTCACGTGAGAACTCACTCACAGACATGAACTGAGATGATTCTAAAAGCACGAATCCAGTTCAGTCTGCCCATAAGGAGCATGTCCAAAAGTTGAGGGTTGATAGTAAAAGTATGGAAGTGGCACCCCTGTAAGGATTAAGCCTGAGACAGAAATGATGTTGGAAGAATGACAGATAAGTGGTTTTCTTTCTTACCTGGAATTCTCTGTCAAAACAGGAGGAGGAAGTAATTTTGCATCTCCTGTTGCAGAATTTCCCTATTTTGTTGTTGTAATTTAGGATCTCAGGCATGTCAGTTCAAGATGTTTGGCTCATCCACTGAATTGCCACACCCTTACAATGAAAAAATGTGAACACGGTGTTAAATTGTTGTGGAAAACCCTGCAGGAGTCTATAACCATTTAGGCATTTTGGTGAAATTTTGGTTTAGATTTTTCTGCTGCCAAAGGTCAAGGTCTATTATTGAAATACAACAGGTATCATAATTCGTAAGGTAAATGGTGACAAACTAGCATGGAAGGGGGGAGTTCTCTATAGCTCATCACTTCAATGAGTTCAGTTAAATTTCAAGAAAGAAGCAGTCCCCATATAGGAATTCACTCCAACTCCTTCCATAATTCCTATGGAGGAAGCAACCGTTCAGCTTCAATATTGAAAGCTCAATATGTTTCTTATGGAAGCATCTCATCGATCTCATTTCTGTAAAGCCAAACAAAATGGATTAAGCAGTGTTACACGTCATCGCTTTCCTGAGACTTTGCCTCACATTAGATGTGGGTGCTGAACACAGAGATATCACAGCACACCTGTTCCAAAGTGACATCATTTCACTCCAGTGCTCATGGCAACCAGTCTCTCATAAGGGGCAAGGACCTGATGAGCCTGAATGCTGAACTATGTATCTATTTCCCTGCTAGGTGTGAATGAGGAATTTTTTACTGCTGAGAGCTGTGTTGTTCCTCCTATTGTACTTTCAAGTTTTATCTCAAGTTGGAGGTCTAGGGAAAGGTTTGTATGCATCAGCACACCTTTGAGGAAAGTGCTTTCATAATCCCACATCCTGTACATCCGAGTGAGTTGTACCTAAACACTCCAGAATATTACAGTTCTTATAAACTTTTGTTCTTGTTTCTTTCACATCCTTGGAAGACACACACAGACACACATATCTAGATACAAATCCTCTCTATATCTCCTTATAAAGCACTGACTCCCTCCCAATTCTCACTTTCCATATTTGCACAAGATTCTAGCTTCCAGAAATCAATCCAGGCTTACAAGAGAAAAAAAAATCTAAGAACAATTGCTAACTGAAAAAGTAGAAAGAAATAAAAAATTCTGGTTGCTACAGACTGTATGGCAAAAAAGAGGTCCAGCTACCAGGAAGAGACAGGTGGCTTCTGAGTGAAAATGGTAACATATTCTCCCCAGGGAGATAGCTCCAAAGCTTAGTTCACTCTTTCCCTCTATAAAGCATATTGATGTTAACAGTTTTCTTCTGCCTGCACGTGTGTTTTTCAAATTAAGTATTGTTAAATCTGTAAAGCTTGAAATACTGCTTCAGACACCCACCTTGGCTTCTACTTCCATTTTATATAATCTGTCATAGGTTGAGTACAGCGTCGATAACCAATTCTGTTTCTCTCAAACAGATGCAAACTGATTTAATTTAACACCTGTCAGAGGTGAAGGAAAGCTGGAATGAATAACCCACTTCAGAAAGTGGAAGGAGTAATTTTCAGGACACAGAGTAGCATGTATTTGTGCACTCTTCCTTGAGATGGTGAAGGGCATATATTTCTAAGGTCAGGGTTTGGAGGTGACGTATTTGCATATGTATACTCAGAAAGTGATGCTGAATGCAATCCTAGATTCACCAATCTCCAGTACCAATTTTTGCAAATATTTGAGTGTCTCAGGACTTCATCTGCAGCATTAAGATTTTGCTAAAAACAACCTCTATCTTACTGGGGAAACAAAAGTCCTGGGCACATTAGGTGCCATCCACACTGGCTAATACATCCCTTAAAGTTTCAGCTATTACTTCTGCTGCAGATAGCAGTCTTTTATTGCTCTGAGTTCTTGTATTCACTTGGGGTCCATGACAGAGAAAATCTGGATGTGAACAGAGCCTGAGGTTTTGCACTGTTCAGGCAATGTTACTTTGTTTAGAGCATATTTTCCTTTGTAGTGTAGGCTTTATTTTTTATGTATATGCATCCAAAGAAGAAATACCGCACTCCATGCTCCCAAACTAGTATTCCATATATAGAATGAGCTTTCAGCAAGACAAATAAATTAACTCGATACAAATGCATATATGGGGTATAATAAAGTCCTGGACCTAAAAGACAGGATATAGAGATGTTCAGCTCTAGACACTTTCAGGTACTTGATGCCTTAAAGTAATTTTTCAGTAAATCTACACTTCTTTTTAAGGGTTTGGTGGGGTTTTTTTTCCCCAGTTAGGAATAATTCAAATGAGCCTTTAGGTAGATGCAATACTGCTCTGTAGGAATTGGCAGATATTGGGCATGACTGCTCATTAAAGCTATATGCAAGAATTTGAGTAGACCTTTCCTTTGGACTTGATTCATGTGAGTTTCCATTCCCTGAATTTCACTTTGATTTCTAGTTTCAACTATGTGCAGAAAACTGAAAGCCAAACTGTTGGAAGAATGATACTTATGTGGTTTCATGAAAAAATTACAGGGTTTGCGTGAGTTCGTTGTGAAAACAAAATTCAAGCTGCATTTTAGAATCTGGTCTAAATTTTGAATGTGCAACAACATATCAGTCCTGGTGAATTTCATACATATTGCAGTGCTATTATGAATATTATGCTGTTCTGCTAGTGATTAAACACATATCTTGAATAAACAAAGCTCTTTAAAGCTAAGTCACCTTTTCAACATGTCTGAACATTGCAGACCGCATAATTTTGTATCATTACTGTAAGATATTCAACTCACTACAAGAAAGAAGTTGAAGTTCTGGAAGACACATCTAAAAAAGAGCAAGAGAGCTGGTGAAGGGTCTGGAGCACAAGTTCTGTGAGGAGCAGCTGGGGGAGCTGAGGTTGTTTAGCCTGGAGAAAAGGAGACTGAGAGGAGACCTTATCACTCTCTACAACTTTGCATTGATGGTCGGTCACTTCTCCCAAGAAACAAATGGTAGGAGAAGAAACAACCTCAAGCTGAACCAGAAGATGTTTAGATTGGATACTGGGAACTGAGGTGGTTGTCAGGCTGTCCAGGGAAGTGGTTGAGTCACCATTTCTGGAGGTATTTAAAAGATGTGTAGATGTGGTGCTTAGGGGCATGGTTTAGTGGTGGACTTGGCAGTGTTAAAGTAACATTTGGACTTGGTAATCTTAAAGGTTTTATCCAACCTAAATGATTCTGTGATTCTATTGTATAATAAACTCCTGTCTCCCTCCATCATTCTTCATGCAACATACCCATCAGCTGCAATGGAGTTCCATCAGAACACTGGCAGAATACAGGGAATACAAATGTAATTCCAAAAATATTACTCCATCTTAGAAGATGGAGTTGTCTATTGAGCCTTCTGTACTGATAAGAAGAATATCCTATACCTCCTTTCAAAAAAGCCACATTTTCGGAAGTTGAACAAGAAATACCCAAAATGAGGTGTTCAGAAATGGGTTTATGTAGTGTTAGTGCAACATCTCCAGTTTAAAGTCGGACTAAGAGAAAGGAAAAAAAAAAAAACCAAACTACACAACAGAAAACCCCAAGCACATGGTTATGAAAATGTCTTTGTCAGTTGTTCCATCCATTGTAAGTCATGTAATCATAATTGCAGCAGTTTTTTTCTTAAGAATAAAGCAGTCACAATTCATCTAATCAGTATTACAAATCTTGCTGTTTACATTTAAAAGTTTGTCTTGAGAATTTCGTTTCCAAGAATTCCAGGAAATACTGTAAGTATTTCCTGGAAATACTTACTTCTCCAACGGCATTAGTCTTGTAGAAAAGGAAGAGAGTGTGGTGGAAAACATACAACAGTAGCTAGGAGATATATGGAAAAAATCCTTTTGTGCAACTCTCAGGTGTTGATGCTGCTGGTGAAGCAAAAGATGTGAGAGCTTTGCTTTGGGGGGCGTGATGGTATTATTTGTAAAAAGGACACTAGATTTTTAGTAGATTTATATGTTTAGTTTCCTGAGTTTTCAAGGGTGGTAGAAAAAGTCATAATTTCTCCCTTGATGTCATCCTGTGGTAGCTTCCTCACTTCTGATGGTGCAAAGTGGTCCATCCCTCTGCTCTCCTCCATGAAGTGGTCACTGAAGTTGCTGTAGAGACACATAAAGATGTAATAGAGGAATCTTAGAACCTGTTTCAGACCTTTTCTCATCCCTGCTATGTTCAGTCCAGCTAGTGCATTTTCCATCATAGCCTCTTCCTACTGAGCCTTTTCAGTCTTCCTGGCCCTGCTTCCTTGCCTGCCAAGTCCAAAGATACCCAACCAAATGACCACTTGGCAGTGAGGGCTGACATCTGTTTCTCCCACTGTTCCTAATTACTTTCATTTCTTACTTGAAATTTCTTCTTTAGCCTCATTTCCTAAAGCCCATCTCCATCTAGTTTATATCTTTTCTATTGTGGCCTTCAGATGTCTTCAGTGTTTATGTTCCTGTTCCTGTTATACAAAGCCAGACTCTTCTATCCTCCTATCTGACTTCCCAACATCTGTGACTCTTTTTTTTTTCTTTTCCCACTCAGTTCCTTTCCTTTTACAAAGTCTATATCACTCTCCATCTGTTCATCCAGCTTTTCCTCCAGGCTGGTTTTAATTTCTACTGATGTGCAGTTCTCTTAAATGGCCTGTGGTCTGCCCTTTCTCCTTTTTCCTTTCTGTCCCCAGTCCTGGCCTTTGGCACAGTTTCCTTTTCCTTTGCTAGCTTCTGACTTCAGTCACTTTTCAGACTCACGGCTAGCATACTATTCTCTACCCCTAACACACAAGCACCTTACTTTTCTCCATTGTCTGAGCTTGCTGACGTACCAGAATCACAACTTTAGGGAATACTGGGCTTTCTATATGTCCATCTGGACGTGATGTGTCCTGCAGGACCAAAATGTTGCCACTGCAAGGCATCCAGCTCAGCCCCATGTAGAAGAATGCCTACTGTGTTTAGAATGTTCTTGGATCCAGTTTGCAATTTCTCCTTCAGAAAATAAAATAAACAGACAAGAAGTAAAAAAAAATTTTAAAAAAATGCTGGAGACTTCAGGCAGTGCAGGAGCATAGGCAGGCAAACTAAGTGAATTCTGAACAGAGTGAGAGCAGTTATTTGAAACTCCTACCTGTAAAATTAATACTTAAAAGGCAGAATTCTCACCTTTCCTGAGGTGTATGAGTCTTTGCCTTTCTGTGCAAAATTCTTCCTCCAGTAATCTCACCTTCCTTCCAATGCAGAATAGGGTAGGTTTTAAATTTCCCCAAAGAAGATAAATGTAGTGACAGACTGTCACTCAGTCCTGTTAGAAACATTTTTGTTTTACAGTTTTAAAGCAGAATCTGACCCCTTTGTTGCTGAGCAAATGGTGTAAAAGAGAGCACTTTTCTGTAAAAAGTAGAAGGCTTTAGCAAAATGTGCATTCTCCCTGGAGGATATAAGCATTTTCCGATTGGTGCTTTTTATGGTGTACGTTGTGTGTTGACACAGATTAAGTTTCCCTACTGTCTGGAACAATGCACGCTCAGGAGAGCTACTGACCTAGCAATAAGCGTGAACAGCTCATGGCAAGTGGTGAAGCAGAGCTCCGGGAGCTGAAGGCAGAGCACTCCGTTCAGCTGTGCCATTCTGCCTCTCTCCTCCTACTACTCCTCCTCTCCCGCTTTTTCCTTCCCCTCTGTCTTTAGCTGCTACGCTTTCCCTAGACCTCTTGGCTTTGTTGTGCTGCGTGTCTGAATAGCAGGAGGGGGATTGGCTAAATGCCGGCTCAGGAAGTGCTTCCCCGCAGCTCACGCCAACCCACCCACCCACGCCTTGGTCAGCAAATGTGAGCGGGGCTGATGGAGGCGGAGAAGCAAGGCTGAAGGCTTCAACCAGGGCTGGATGTGACAGCAGGCAGCCGAGCACTTCGCAGCTTGCGCGTGTCCGATCCCAGGTCCGGCACGGACCCGACAATGGAGTGCTGCCGCTGGACAACCGCTGGCACCCTGCTTCTAGTTGCCCTTATCCTGGTAAATACCATTTCTTTCCTACAACTACAAGTACCGCCTGTAGCTGATATTGTATCTGTGTGCGTATATGCGGGTGGGTATGTTTTTAATCTCTTAAGATCGCTCTAAAACACTGCAGACTTGGAGCCTTGATATTGTGGGTTGCTGCAGGTAGAAGCAAGAAGTTGATGTTGGCATCAGCTTTCTAAACTTGGAGAGCAATGACCTGTGAATGGTGATTTAACTGCTTGGGATTTAAAGAGGAGCTGTTTCTCTGCTCTTTAAATCAAACTGTATCACGCTGTTATGTTCCTGGAATTTTCTTCCTTAAAAAAAAAGGAAAATGAAAATATATTTCAGTTTTGCACATGCAGAAGAAACAGGTACAGCATGTACTGAACTTTTTCCTGAAGCCAGCTTAAATGAGCTCTTATTATTTCTCTAACTCATTACAGAGTCAAGTTTATACCAACCTTTGAAAGATACGTTCTGTGATATCTGGTATACTTCAGGGCAGTAAACTTGATCATTACTATGTAATTTTCTTGCATACTTCCGCTGTTTATCCTGATAGGATACTTACAGCTGAGAGATGTACCTAATACTGTTTGATGGACATTAGATATTCCTTTTTGACTCGTACTTAATTTTATGAGTGGTATGTTGGCAATCGGAAAATCTGCAGAAAGGATATTAATGTGCATACACTTTTGATACCAGAGTCATCTTGGCGTACATATGTTGCCCTTTTCTTAGAATCTGATGGAATGTAGTAGTTAAATAGCAAAGCATCATTAAGAAATACATGAATTTTATAGCAGCTTCCTTCTTCTTATTTATCTGTATAAACCAGTCTATAGTAATCATAGTAAACTAAATCTTAACACATTTTTAATAGCCACATGGGGACCTAAACATTAGGATAACCCTATTCAAAATGCTTATTTAAAATGATTGTATTATTTAAAAAAAAAAACAAAACAAGCAGCTCTTTGGATATACAGTCACTAAATACTATTTGAGCACTAGAAATAAGGATGCTATCTGGGCTGATCTAAAAGTCTTACTTTGTTTAAAGGTCTATTTGCTATTCATAATAGTGAATTCACACAAAACAGCATATAGTCAGCATAGATTCTCTTTCGTTTATGAAAATATGATATTTTTAACCTGAGGACTGTAATAAGTCAATAATGATCGAGCCAATCTTGCAGGACTAATTTAGGGAAGATTAACAGGAGATATGACTCAACCAGAATGTGTAAAGACTGTAGGATTTGGCCCCACATTAAGCTCATACTCATAATATTTGTACATCACTGCTGCTTGTGAATTAAGTTCTTAGTCTCTGATTCATGAAAATAAATAGTGCATTCTGCTGCCAACTATTATGTATTATATTCCACACTATACTAGTTTTTATTTGTATGACTTACCCTGCCTCAAGAGATTTCCCCCCACCTCCCAGCAAATCTCTTTGTGCCTTAAGAATAGTGATGTGAAGCAAGCTTAACTTTCTTTTTGAATCAGACCATTCTTTTGCTCCTTCCATAGTCAGGAAAATCTCTCACTTGCTTTCAGCAGGAGATTAGGTAAACATTCCAGTATTTGATTTACAGCTTGGCTAGAGATAGGGATAAGTTGTAGGATACCTTGGTATACTCATTCGTACTGTAGTTTATTGCGGCACGAGTTCACCAAAGGCATGGCAGAAAGCTCATAGATGTTTTTTGAGAAAAAACAGGAAATCATTGAATCAGGCTGTGACCTGGCTGTTAGCATCCTAGATGTTAGCCTTCAGCCAAGCAGACAGAATAAGTTTGAAATCTATGACAATTAACATTTGGATTTATGTGTATCACCTTGTATCTCTTCTGAAGGCCCTATTTTTCCCACAATAACCAACACCAGCAGCTTCTTCTCATGTAGCACTCTAGTAACATCAGCAGAAGTTCACAGTTGTAAGCACTAAGGTTATGCAATAAATGCTTACAGGATTGGTCTTAGAAGAATTTATTACACGTTCCTAAACGTTCAGTAAGACGCAATAGAGCAAAGTAGCACCTAAAGTCTTCGTTCAGCATCCTTGCCTCGGGAAGGAGGTTGCACAGCCCAGTCCCATGCACAGCCTATGTACTTGTTCCATATTCAGAGAACCAGTTTGTCTAGCATTTGTGTGGACTAAGTATTTTCATGGCTACTTTTGAGAATCTGAGACATAACACTAAGATGCTTGTCTTGAGAAAGTAGTGTGAAAAGGCAGTTTCTCTTTCCAGAGAAAGACCAGATACTTGGAGAATTTTGCTTATTGCTCCATGACCTTTTTCATGCTATGGAAATATTACTACACTACTTTTAAGAGCAACAAAAGAAAGCAGGCATTTTGTTCTGGAGATTTTCCTTTCTGTTAGTTTAAAAATAAAAGCCTAGCACAAACGAATCACAGTTGTCTAACTCAAAGGAATGTGGCCAAAACCATAACTAGCCATGAGTTCAGCCGAACTCGAAGTCAAATCACGTCATGTCAGAAGGACATTTAAATGCATTTGCATTTGTTATTTGCATCTTTTCAGCAGCTTTTTTAAGCTCTCTTTGTTGCTGTTGTGATACTCACAGAAGTAACACTAGGGACTGTAATAAAGTACATGTGTTTTTCTGCAAGATTTCTTTCTTTTGCTGTGCTAATTTGTACATGGAAAATAGTCAAATACAATAGTCCATTCCTTCCAGGCTCTTTGGCATTACACTCCCCTATTATCTAACTGGGTCTGTCTTGGATGACCACAAGTGCAATTAGCCAGTGAAATGAATATGTTTCTTGTTTACATCTGAATGTACAAAGCTTGACGGTTTTTTCTTTCATGTGTAGATGGGTCTACCTGCTGCTGTACGTCTGCTCATCTGTCTCTACAACTGTAGTTATATTAAGGGTTTTTTTTCCAGTATGAGATACAAAGAACGCAAATATATTTTCATGCAGGATCGTGTATATGTACGGACTAGCTTTTGATCACATCAGTTGCGGAAGGATGAACTAAAATGCAGAGTTGAGCTATACGAAGCTGAGATTTATTCATGTTACAAAGCAAAAATATCTCACCATTGTGGTTTGTGACCCATGCTGCTGTATTTCACATATGTCGTTTCTATAAAACAGAACTATTTCTTATAGGAAGGACTAGATGCTACCAAGTATGAATGGTCATAATTTCTTCCTATATTACTCTAGAATTCTGTGTTAGGACATATTTTACTGACCTCTTCCTTCAGATTCTTGAAGTATAAAATTTATTTTTCTTTTTCTACCAAGTGCAGAGTCTTGCACGAGCTAAATTAAGGTTGAGTGATGAAATTTGTTTTGGTTTTGGATTTTAGTGAATTGAACTCCACACTTAATGTAGGCTGTTGAGCTACTGATCTGCTTCACCAGTGTCACTAAAGTTAACGTGTTCTTTTAATGAATTTGCTGGATTCATAGGGCTGCAAAAGAATAATGAAAGAAGGTATGACATTGAACACTATGGAAAGTCTGAAGATTGGAATGTGGTCACCTGTAGTCATGGATCTGTCTCCTGGATACACTTCAATGCTCAGAAGGTTCATGAGTTAATGTAAAGTCTGAGAGTGCCACATGACCAGACAAATAATTCTTTAGAAGAGGAATATCAATCTCTGCATGACTAAATTTTCACTGAAGCAAATAAAACCTGAATCCCTTACAACTGTGTTGTTAGCCGTCCAAATAAAACCTCATGGTTTCTATTGTCTTGTTGAATCTGTGTACAGCACTGTTGCTTTTATTGCTTTTTTGTAACTGTTTCTTAACCTTGTAAGAAAACTCAGAATTGTGTGGGAAACAATTATATGGGGGAAAATTGGGAAATTTCTGTCTGAGGAAGGAAAGAAGAATGGTAAGATCATCCTTTATGGAAACAATTTAAAAGCTAAAGGTAGTGAAAAAAAAAGTGAAAACACACCAACCACCAGGTGCTATAAAATCATGATACGGAGCAGGAAAAAGAAAAAGAAATTACTGGTTCTAAGCCCAAGCCAAGGACAGTTCTAAAGTAAGTCTTCTCATCTGGTGGACAATAACTAATCCAAAAATTGGCGTAAAGTGTTTATTTCATCAGAATATTATACACGGGTATGAACCACAGCTTCTTCCTAACTCTTGTACAGGAATGGCTAGTTTTTGCTGTTGGCTTCTCCATCTTTTTGGATCACCTTATGGACAGCAGGCTTGTCTTAATGGATGGCTGACCAGTTTTGTGTGCTCAAGGTGTTACAACATGTTCTAACTCTTAGACTTATGTTTAGGCAAAATGGGGGAAGGAAGCAAGGGATATACATTTTGTGGAGTGAGAAGATCTTCTCTTAGGTTCTTAAGCCTGTGTAGTGTTAAACACAGACCAATGACAGTCAAAGCGTAGTAAAATCTTATCACTCAGATGTCCTTCTGTCTCAGGGAATGTAAATAATTTCATCATAGGTCTGAGATTTTCTATCTACCTTTTAAGTACCCTGTTTAGAATTTCATTCCATATATGACCATCTTTTTTTTCATTTTTCTGCAATAACTGAACTTTTCCAAACTTCTTATAAGAGCAGCTTAAGTTGGGTAAAATGGGAAGGGGAGTGAAAGCAGTGTGTGTATTTGTGAGATTTAATTTTCTTACAAAGCCAGCATATGTAGAAATCTTAGTAGTTTTGACACCTGTGGATTTTTTGGTTGCTGCTTGTAGGGGCAGTAATTCTAGCTGTGCAGAGAAATAAATGGTATATACATTTATTCTACTGTACATTAATTTTCACATTGTTTCCACTTTAGTGTTCACTGCCTTTATGGAATCTCTTACAAAGCTTCAACCTTTAAAATTTCTGCTTTTCAGGGCCTTCTCATAGAGGAAGTTCAGCAGAGAGGGTGTCAGGGTAGAGGGAAGGGCTGGGTGATAATGTAAGACATCCTGATAAATTCCAAGAGTGCTCAAGAAATGAGACAGGAAATTATATGCAACTTATAATAAATTCAAACTGTCCCATAAAGTAAATATATTCGTTTTGTTTCCATACGAATATACTGTGTGGGTGTCGAATTTCCCCTTCCAGCTTTGTTGGGTATAATCTCAGTCCCTGTTTGAAGTTTGCTAGTGTGTTGTTCAGGTTCTGTGCTGTATCAACAGAGCCAGATATGAAGGAAAATAAAGGAAGCAATAAGGTCTCCTACTGTTTTGATGCTGGCATCAGATGGTGAATTATTTATTTACTTACTTACTGGTTTATTGAAATCCTGTATTTCTTTCAGTCTGAATTGTTAAAAGCATGAGTTGTTCAGGGCAAGCATAATGGCCCTTAACAAGCCCAAGACTGTCTTCTCTTACTGTAAATATCTTTTGGATATGACATTTTCATGGTTCCTGTAACTTTTTAAAAGACAGAGGATTTTCAAGTTCCTGTGGCATGTCCAATATGTCCCTTAAAGGTCCAGCCGTGTTTTAAAGACAAAAGATCTGAATTAGCTGAAGGGGAGAGGGAAGTACTGTAAACCAAATATCTGAAACTAAAAACTTGAGTTGCTGTAGCTTTAATTGTAGGATTCTGCCACTCCAGACTTTAGAATCTTGTCATTCTCTGATGGGCTCATGAGTGCTGGTAAGCACCAGGTCAAGAGGGAGTGTCTTATCACCTTACTAGAACTGAAGACTGACAGAGAGAAATGCATATAGTTTCTGTGTAGTAAACTAGTTCAGCCTGGGCATGTCATTTCTGTTATTTGGCTACAGCAAGAGAAAAAAGTATTTTCATCACATGGGATTTGAGGGCAGCATGAGAGGAGGAGCAGCAGCTTATGTCCTGACAGTGTTTAGCCCCTTCCAAAGTAAATTCATGAAAAAAAAAAATCTGGTACTGCTAAAAGACTTCCTTCCTTCCGTCCTTCCTTCCTTCCTTCCTTCCTTCCTTCCTTCCTTCCTTCCTTCCCTCCTTCCCTCCTTAAAGCTGATGAGCACAGCAAAGCCAGCACATACTTTCATTTCTCACCACTTAGAAAATACTTGGCATGCAATAGCCCTCATCACAGATTACAATTTTACTTTCTCTCATCTCCTTTCTGTGTGCGTTGTGGGCTTTTTCCCTGCCCACAGTTCTTGCTACGTGGAAGAAGAACCCAAAGTCCTCAAGTGCAAGATGCACTTTTGAACCCATGCTGTTGGGTGGGTTCCGAATTCTGAAAAATGATTTCACCTCCCCTGTATCTGAACCAGTCCTAGCCTTAAAAACCCATCTGAGTCAATAAGGCGACAAGTCTGAGGCTGAGCCAGCTTGGACTTGCTCTGTATTGGATCACCCATGCCTGCTGTTTACACCAGCACAGCAGGATTTAAATACAACAAAATGTTGTAACTTCAGTCTGTGAGAGCAAGAAAGAAAACTCTTGTGTTCACACTGCTTTCCTGGTGTGTTTTTTCATATGGGTGAGAAGGGTGAGAGATAGAACTCATCTGAGGTTTATAAGGCACTGCTATAAAATGTTACACAGAGCTAAGTGTGCACCATGTTGAAGTGATATGGTGTCAGCTCCATCCCCTGCCAGCAACCCCCTTCCCTGCCCCTCCAGCTGGCTGCTGCCCTTCTATGAGAAGAAATGAGCTCACATTTGGCACATTTCTCCTGGGATACAACTTCCAGTCCAGGTTCAGGAATGGCTGTTTAGCTCTTAATGTCCTGAGATGGCTGTTAATCGATTCTTCCCTGTGTTGTGGCACACTAGAAGCTATGTCCTCCCATACACACTGTGCAGCTATACGGCTTGCTTCAGGGCATTAGGAATCCCTTGGGACTATGAGGACAGCCCTGGCAATATTCTTGTCCTTCTGAGATAAATTGATGTGTGGAGGTATTTATGTAAGAGGGTACAACTGTTTACAACACTGAGACTACAGAGACAGTGTTTTTAGGAGTTCGGTGTGCCACTTTGTCCTATTATCTGTGCAGTAGCCATATCGGGTCATGGTTAGGGACGGAGGTGAGGTTATTGCCCTCTCAATAAACCTTTGCTTTCCTGTGCAAAAGGAAAGCATACTATAATTTATCTTTTTCTGTCCCCTTAGTAATGAGCCTGGCTTGCATGACTGTGCCGTTAAGAATAAGAGAAGACAAAAAGGAACACAGCACTGAAAAGGACTAACACAGCAAATTTTCGCTAATGTCCCTGAACTGAGCTAGCTGTGTGTGTATCAGGTGTTTTCCTTCAGGGTAAGGAAAAATCCACCTATTGCTCTTTCCCTTTGTTCACAGGAGCAAAATAAGCATTGGGAAACTGCAAGAGTTATCTTGGTGAAATTTCCTCGTGCTGGATAATTTGGGGCAAGAAAAGTAAATTAAAAACTATCCAGGAAGAGATTTGGATTTTTTTTGTTTATTCCTTTTTAAGAGACTGAAATAATAAATTCTAGCCGATTTATCTGCACTAGCAAAGTCTGAGCATAATTACCCAAAGTTCAGAATATATGCTCACAAGCCTGTGCTTCTGTGCCAGGGCCTTCCTTGGGGTTTGGAGACATTCAGATCAAGGGTTCCCTGTGCCAGGGGTTTTCCTTAGGAAATACTCTCTTGATCCCCTCAGAGGCCTTTTGCTTTGACTTGCAAGTAAAAAGGAGAAAAAAATTCCTAAGTTAATTTCCAAGAGTGTGAAGCCTCAGGCAAGTGGGATGGTACTGTTCAGCTCACAGCTGCATCCCCAGCAGGAGGGAGCTGCTGGCCTCCAGGGAACTGGGGAGACAGTGTTCGAGGAATAGCCACTTTGGCCTCAAGATGTCTGATGCTCAGTGCCACTACTTTTCTTTCCAGATTGTTTGCCGGGGAAAACAGTGTTGTAGGAGTATTTTGAACAGTTCTGTAAGCATCATTTTGATCTGGCCATATGGAACAGCATGAGGTTATTCATGGCAGCAACGGCACTAGTGGTTACTCAGCATCTCAGGTGCAGTAAACAACTCAGGCAGATTGGGTACAAGGGCATTTTCCCTTTTCATCTTTTAACTTCTGTGAGAGCAGAACTTCCATTACTTTGGTTAGCATGTCAGGTAGGTGGAATTTTCTGGTTTTTGTGGTCCTTCTGTAGGCTGGCCGGATGGCAGGTCTGGTGGCAGACCTGCTTTTACATGGGATACAGACAAGACAATGGGAAGACAAGCTATTTACCATATCACCTAAACAGTGTTCATCTATCCTGACCCTGAATCTGACCTCTAGGGGAAGAAAATAGGTTGAAGTCATTGGTTTCTATGGCTGACTTCATGAGGTGCATGAAATGGAAAGATACCTGCTTGGAACTGAAGAACTGAATTGTCATGGGAAATCCTAGTGCTTCTAGAACATCATGCTCCTCAGAAGAACGAGGCTTGCTGTTGTCAGCCCTTTCTTCAGTATGGTACAGTTATTCTGGAAGACTAGATGTGCTTTGGTTATCCAGTACCATTTAAAATGATGTTCAACTCTTTGCCTAGATAGATTAAACATTTTCTTTTCATGAACTGCTAACTGGATGTGTCAGAATATTTTACTTATGATGTTTCAAGATATTCACTTTGAAAAGTTTCAACAGTTAGTCAGAAGTGCATGTTGCACTTGCATGTTTTTTGATGATAATTACCAAAATTAATGCAACTGACTGTGAATTTGTTCTGCCTTGTCTTTTTTCAAAAGCCAGAGATTTCCAAACGGTTTTCCATGTGAGCTTTAATCCCGCTGTTAACTTGGATGGAATGAAACAAAGATACATAACACTGTGCCAGTGAAATCTTATAAACCATACATTTACATTCGTTGAAGCTTTGAAATATGTGGGTTTTATAAAGAGTTGAGGTCACTGGCCTTGTCTCCTTCTGTTACACACCTAGGGAAGTGCTGAGAGCAGTTTCTTCCTGGTTCACTACAGACAGAATTTCAGTACTGTGTGAAGTATGTATTTAACCTCAGAGACAAACATCAAAGGATGATCAAGGATTACTCAGAGGAGAATGTGTGGCTTGGCAAGAATTCATATAGGGATGCATTTAAACTTATCTGAAAAGGCTGGGCAGACAGACCATTATATAGGAAAAATTACTGGGTTTTTGTCCTTAACGTAATTTTTACAGTAGCTAAAGACAAGTCTAGGCAGTGGCCTCAGAGGAGCCTTGCATATTGTCACTGACACTTCATCATACCCTGAAACAGTGGGGATATGATAAGAACCAGATGATATAAATTTCTTAACCAAACTCAATGGTTCATATTATCTGGGAAATAACTGGCCTAAATTCAGTATCAATGCCATAGTCCAACAAGAGTTTAACTACATTTTTCACTCTCTGTATTGCTGTTTAATCTAGGGAACACACGGGGTGCTTCAAAAAAGGACTTCAGCCTCATTTTACTGAATGAGGAGGAAGACTAGATGCCCCAGAACCAGACGAGAATTTAAACAGAATGATCTGCATTTATACACACACTCTTCTGTGTGACACTGACAAATAGTTGGATTCTGTAGGGATAGCACTGTTCCAAACAAAATTTTAAATTCAATTCCAGTGTGCAACTAAGATTTATTTTCTTAAGGTTGAACTTCTTTTATAGACCTCTCCATCTGTGCACCCACGCACATGTGTACACATATGCTTTTAAAAGAAACCTGGTTCTTTTCAGGGATGCGGCTCCTAGATGTCCAGGTAGCTGTTGTGATTTAAGGATGTGTGACACTTGTATTCCAGATAATCTAAATGATTTCTGTGTACTGTAAGTGGAAAGGGTAGGAAATACCACTGAATATAACATGGATGCCTTACAACTCTTTAGTAAATTCAGAAATTACTATTAAACACTGAAGCTAGATTTTTTTTTTTTGAAGAATCAGATTGGATACCTAGCTCTATTAGTCTTACTTCGTTATGTCAGATTACTTTTGTTTGTATTATGAAAAGTCCGTTGTTTGACTTGTAGTTTAAAGCCTTTTTTTTTTCCTTCTGTAACCATTTTCACCTGAGTACCCCATCTATTAGTGATTTCATTTTTTACGCATGATCGTTTTTGCTTTCTGGCCCAATAGCACAAGGTGTTCTTCCTATTTCTCATTAGACAATTCTTTGGGAGTCCTCCTGCCCATTCCCACTGGAGCTGAGGTATGGGGTGGTAGATGCAGGATCACTATCAGATTAAGAAATATATGTTAAGATATTAAAGAGATTAAGGAAGATCTGGCTTTGATTAGTGCTAGCAGATTTATTTGTTTATATAGGTCATTGATAAGCAAATTGCTTAAGGCTGACATTTCTGACTGGATAATTTTGATGTCAGGACATCGTGAGTTTTGTCTGGCCAAAGCAATGGGTATTTCCTGGGAAGCTCAGGCTGACATGCACCTAGAATGGACAGAAAGGATAAGGAAGGTTTTCTGGTACCAGCAACAGGGCATAATGAGCCTTGATGACTGCTTTTTGCTTCTTTGACATATACTGGCATTTTGAGAACCACCAATCTGGAGTACCTCTGGCAGAGGTAAAAGACTTTTTCTATGATGGAACTGTTACTTAAAGAAAGCTTTAAGTGGTGCCAGCTTTGCTCTTTGCAGCTTTAAGGGCATATGCTTCCCTCTACTTTTTTTTTTTCTTATTTTTTGTTCCTTCTCTTTACTCCCTATGACAGGAATTTCAGGGCTTTAAAGAAGTACTGTAGGAGTTCTTGCACTGCAGAACTCTTGACTGCTACTTTAATGTAAGATCTTAAGTTTAGTTCATTTTGTTGAAAGTGGGTAGAAATTATTAACTACCAGTATAAGCTACTTTTGAAAAATCTATGTTAAACAATGCATTCTTAGCTGGTAATTCTATAGATACCCTTTGAAGCTGGAATAGATCTGTAATGGACAATTGTCTTCTGATTTAAAATGACTTTTTGAGTATTGCTAGAATTTCAAGCTCAGACTTAACCATGTAGCTCACAGGAAGGAAAACACTCTACTTTCTTTAACATTAAACATGGATGGAGTTGAAATGAATTATGTTTATTCCACTTGTTAAAAGAAAACTTGGAGCCTGTTCCAGCTTGAGATCACATGTTTTTTGGGAATATATAGGTCTTAAAACAAATTTTGGAATGCAAGTAATAGGCTCACAGATCTCCTCTGGGTAGGATTAAAATTTATGTCAGAAAAACTTGGACCCTTAGACTATCTAGTTGTGCTGATGCTTGTAATTTGTGGTGAGGTGAGAGTACTTGGTTCATGTGAGTTTACCTTGCAACCCTTTTTAGTTATGTCTTTGGACTTTCAACCAGGGCTGAATGATCAGGTCGTGCACCCATCTGCAGTTTGAAGATATTTGTTTTCCTATAAACTGGAAGCACAGATGTGTATTTTAATTTTAAGAAAACAAAATTGCAAATATTTGTTTTCATTTTATAAAAATTACTCTTCAAAAAGCAGTCAGGTGAAAGAGCCTCAGTAAATTGTTGCGTCTTCTCCTATCTCAAATGTAAATCTGGAGACTGGGTCACATCTAGTCATAGTCAGAATTTGATCACTTATGAAACTTTAATTTTTACATTTACACTTGCAATTATTGTGTTGAATTTTTTTTTTATTTTAATAAACGTAAGATAAAATTAGTGTGTGTAATAATTGTTACACACTCATTAGACAGACCCCATATTATCTCTCACAGACTAAATTAATTTTCTTTTTTACTCATGACTAACAATATTGAAGGCTGGTGTATTTCACCATATTTCGCTACTAAACTTCTGCACAGCTTCACTGAAGGTAAAATTATTTCAGTGTTGAGTTATCTCTGTTTCTCAAATAATCTCTTAGGGTTGCTATCAACCGGGAGGTCTGGGTTGGTGGCAGAGCATCGCTAGCCAGGCAAGGGAGAGGAGTGTCCCACTCTGCTCTGCCCTAGGGTGGTCCCACCTCAAGTCCCAGGGGCAGTTTTTGGGTGCCACAATATGAGAAAGACATGAAACTATTAGAGAGCATCTGAAGAAGGGCTTGAGAGACGGTGAAGGGCCTTGAGAGGAAGCCGTGTGAGGAGTGGCTGAAGTCACTTGGTCTGTTCTGCCTGGAGAAGAGGAGACTGAAGGGAAACCTCATGGCAGTTACACCTTCCTCGTGAGGGGAAGAGGAGGGGCAGGCACTGATCTCTTCTCTGTGCTGACCAGTGACAGGACCCAAGGGAATGGCCTGAAGCTCTGTCAGGAGGAGGTTTGGGTTGGATATCAGGAACAGGTTTTCACCAAGAGGGTAGTTGAACTCTGGAACAGGCTCCCCAGGGAAGTCGTCACAGCACCAGCCTGCCAGAATTCAAGAAGCATTTGGGTAATGCTCTCAGGCACGTGGTGTGACACTTCGGGTGTCCTGTGCAGGGCCAAGAGTTGGGCTCGATGATTCTGATGGGTCCCTGCCAACTCAGCATATTCTATGATGCTATGAAAGCTAAAGCTGATTGCTGTAACATGGGCCAGCAGCAATGCCTGCCAATGTTTCTCTGTTTAAGGTGTACCTTTAAAGTCTCCCTCATACTGCTCTTTTGCCTTCTCGTTAATTTCAAGTGCAGTTAGAACTGCTATTCACCAGGTGCTGGCCCACAGCACAACTCAAGCTTTGGAGGAGAACACTGTCTGTCTCCATCAGACACAGGCATTTTTGGTGCACCTTTGCAAGGTTAGTCAGTTTTTCCAGAAAAACCACATTGCCCACTAGGGACAGTATCTATCTAGATGGTTAAATCATTTGTGTCCATACAAATCTATGTTTCTGAGGTTCATTTGCATGAATGAAAATAAAATACTGAATACAGGTATGACTGCTTTATTTCAGGCAGGTACTGCTATATATTTATGACTTAATCCTCGAAAAGCTGAGCATTTCTGAGACTTTCAGTGTTGCTTCTCTATGAAGTTTGAACACAGCCACTGGCATTAACAATAGCACTGTCTGGGTCTGTGCCTGACACTGGTAACTCCCGCTCTTCAGGGAATGTGCATTTTCTTTTTTTAAGCTAGCAAACAGTAGGGATGAAACAGCTAGGGAAACTTTGTCCAGAAAGTTTTATAGACCTTTAGACTATAAAGGTTAGAGAAGCAATAATAGTTCCAATTCCTTATGATGAGTGCATGAAAGTGATTACACTGAATGCCTTTTAAGCACGTTTTTCCTTAGGAGCATTTTGCAAGGCACCCTTCAATATGCCTTTTCCTAGTTTCTAACAGAGCAGCAAAACTTCAGAGCACAATTTCTAATATCTATAATACTCCAATTCTTAATCAGAAAAAATCCTTTGTCTCGCTGTTGTTCAAAGACCTCTCTTAAAGCAGACCTCACTAGCCTCAAACTGAGACAAAGTAGGATATTCAAAAGATGAAAGTGAATTCATACACCATTCACTACTAAGGAACTGGTTGTCAACCAGTAGGCATGCCAGAGAGGAACAGATTTATTCAATTTATTCAGTGCTTTCAATAACCAGGACGATATCCAGTAAAAAGAAAGGTTAAACTAGCAACAGTATTTTTGACACTTAAATGTTGTTTCCTGATTTTTTTTTCCTTCTCCCTCTCCTCAGAGCTCCAGAACAGCTCGCTCGGAGGAAGACCGAGACTCGCTGTGGGATGCCTGGGGCTCGTGGAGCGAATGTTCACGCACTTGTGGAGGAGGGGCTTCGTATTCACTGAGACGCTGCCTGAGCAGCAAGTAAGCAGCTGAATGGTTTTTACTTAATTGGTGGAAAAATTCAACCTACTCTTATGTGTCAGACCATAAGAAGTAACCAGTGGAGATCTCGACCTACATTGACATTTCCATCTCAGTGTCAAAAAATTATGGTGGTGGTTTTTTTTCAGTTCAGGCAAGCAGCCAACATGCTTGATAAGGCAACATCCTCTAAAATATAGCAAGAACCCATGGAGATAAAAACATGGTCTGGACAGCTTGCAAGGCTGCCAGCTCCTGAAATTGAAACTTCCCTCTGCTTTCACCATTTAAGCAGTAAGAGTTGTCATGCACTCATATCAGGATACAGATGATTCACTACATTTAGTACCCCACAGTCTCAGCCACACTGACTATAAAAACATCACATTAATCAAATGTGGTATCCTGAGCTATATAAGAAAAAGTAACAATTCTGCAAAGGCTATCTTACAAATTAAATTTCAGTTAGGAAGTCTTTAATACCATCAAGGCCCCTCCCAAGAAACACAAATAAAATTATCTGGTACAAAGGTGAATTCTGGGTGCCCAGTCAGGCATCTGAGATTTTATTCCTACACAGTTACTAGCTTGCAATGGAAAATAAACGATTCATTTGACAACTTTTCCATTCTTTACTTTATGTGAGTTTTACCTGCAAAATATTTCTAGCAATTATTTCTGTCTACTTTAGGAAAACATTTACCTGCAGTAAACATGGTATATGTGATAAATATTAAGAGATTTCTGATAAAGGATATGAAGGGAAACTCCAGACCCGAACTTCACGGCTTATTGCCATCTCTGATACCTTATATATTGTAGGATAAAAAATCTAATGCAATTTTCCATCCTGCATGCTTTCTTTCATATTTTTATTCATGTGCTTATAAAACTGATGTTAGTATAACAAACAGTGGCCATACAGTCCAAATAATTTCCTCTGTCTGACATTTTAATATGTGATGTTGTTTAGTGAAGACCGGAAACAGCATAAGGTATTGAACCATAACATCAGAATAGGATATTGTGTATTTTAGCTTTATCTGTGAACAGTCTCCTAGTAGCCCCTTTTATTGAGTTGACTGTGTGCAAAAGTCTGCTGGAAGAAAAGATAGGCAAAGGCGTCTGTTGAAATAAGTGGAAAACCAGTACTTTGCTATTCCATTCCCATGGATAAAAAAAAATATTTTGGTTTTAAAGGTGGGGCCAGATTCTAACACTTTGTTAGCTTCATGGCCAATTGTGATTCTGCATTCACCTCAAAATCTGAAATTTCAGGGACAGGAACTTAATTTTAATCACAGTATATCATTTTCCATACTTAAAAAAATAAGTGACCTTCAGTATGTTGCTTTAATGTAAACATGAACCCAGGCATATCAAGAGATCTGGGGAATCTGAGCAATAGGGGCTTTCTCTGCTCTCTCATGAGAACTGTCTCAGTAGGTTCCGGAGTGTAAATCTTGGAGTTCCAAATAGTAGTAGTAGTAGTCATCATGGTCTTCTGTAATATGTGACTATAGACCATTTCTTCTGGACTCTCTCTGATTCTTGTGCTATTCAGGATGACCCTGAAGCTTCACCAGTGGGACAAGGAATAACCTCATAAATCACATGGAATTGGTTTTCATACACTACCTTACCACTGTCCCTTCAGGACACAAGGAACGCTTCCTGCCTTAAGAAACCAACCACAAACTATGACCCATTCAGACATGGAAACCTGCAATTTCCAGGATAGGAAGCAGGGAGTTAATTAGGTGCATGGCTTTTGGTAGTAAGTAGCAATAAATCATAGATAGTAACATTTGTCCTGGAATTAGCACTCTGTGGAATGTGTGATAGTTTTTCCTTTTTCCTGGTCTACGTGCAATTGTTAATTAAGTAAAGGGTTTAAATTATTTATTTTTCTGCTAAGCATTTTAAGCTGCTGACTCAGAGAGGGAGCAAGGTTAAAAAAATCATCCAAGGTTTCCAAATAAGCCTGTTCACGTGAGTACTTCAAACCTGGCAAGGCAGGACCAAAATGTCCATCTCTGAGGGACAATTTCTTGGTCAGTACAGTTTATCTTATGTATTTGTTGTGTGTAATTTCACTGCAGCATGAAGGAAGATACTAGATTCTTCTGGCAAATGAAAACTGGCCACACATTTAGATGTTTTGGAACAAATTAATCCTAGATATTCCTCCATTCCATCCTGGAAGGAATGTTCATAGTGCCTTGTATCTTTTAGTTCTGTATGAGGGGACTTGCAGAGCATCACATGAATAGAGAGAGCCTAGTGCATCTGCTTTGAAAAAATACAAAGACTAATTGCTCATTCCTAAATAGCACTAATATATATAGCTAAATAAAGGAAACCAGCTTTCTTTCCAGCTTTTGTTTGCCAAAGTTATGTTAGTGCTTGTGTTGTTTGTTTTCGGAACATGTTTTGTGTTAGGCCTTCACAGCTGTGATGAAAGAATGGAAAGTGTTAGTGAAAAATTCTGTATTCTTGTGTTTTAAATGGCAAAAATTTCAGGGTAGCGGCTGTTTAACAGTACATTTCATTAGAACAACTGGTTCTGATTATGCTAAGGACATTATGATAGTGATATAAATACATATGCCATTCACACAAGCAGACGGGTTGTCAGCTCAAGTCAATTGTATGTCCTGGTATCCCCTACTGACAGCAAGCACTGGGTCACTCCAAGGGCGGAATAAGTGCCAGGAAAATAAAGTTTTGCTAATTAGAGTGCTAAGACTCAATGGATGACACTTTTCATTCTTTTTATTCACATTAACTCTTTATAACTTTTGGTACTGTTGTTAATTACGCAAAAGGACAGACACCCTTTAAATGTTACTGTTCATCTCAACTCACTTGAAAGTGAACCTCCAAGATTAATTATATATTAGGTGGAGGAGTAAGTATTTTTCATTTTATCATTTTAGAGTGTTTTGCCCTTCATTTTTCCTTTTTTTTTTTTTTTAAATGAACTGCCACGCAGCACTGCTTATCAAAACCTGCATAGAGGAGAACCACAGACCACTCCTATTTTTCTTGAGGGCCAAACTACCAACAGTGGAGCTTCTATAGGGAACGAAGTTTTATTAGCTGTTGACTGCTTTGGATACAGAGATTATGGAAATACATAGGTAGAACAGGTAGAGAGGCACTGCAATACACACTTTGCCCTCTTGCTGAGAATCCAACTCTTATTTGTTGCAGTCTGTCGATTGCACAGCACTGCTGGCATTGATCATCTAGCACAGAGATTAATAATAACTCAAATACCTTCTGTCCAGGTTTTAATAAGTGTCCATATTGATTCAAGCAAATTCAAACAGAGCAATAATAAATATCTGAATTAGATATCTGAGATTCGTGTGCATTTGTTTCATGTACTGGGATACATTCTCAAATTGTAAAAGTAATTATAAATCCTCTTATTCATTTGTTCACCCATCCTGATCTAAAAATATTCTGTGTTTTCTGGAATTGTATTTTACATATTGATGAGTATTACAGTAATAGCAATACCATTTTGCTGTTTCTAGGCTTGGCAAGAAGATAATTGTGATTCTTTTTCCTATCATCTTCCAAATTCACCATCACTTTCTTTTAAAGTAAGGCTGCATGTAGCAGAAGATAAGCATGTCCTAGAGTTTTGCGAATTATTTTTGCTCATAGTGGATAAGTAGTCTATTTTTTAAACTGCTTCAAGTTATTGTTGCTTCTGTTTATGAAAAAAAGTGTGAAGCAGAGAATAGTTTGAGTGTACAGCAGAGTGCTGAGCTAGTTATGGAGTCCCAAGAATACTGAATCTGAGCTAAAGGGCCAAAATTTGAGATTATCACTCTTACCTCTGGGAAATAATGTGTAAACTTCTGAATAGAGTGGAGGTTTTCCACCATTAAGTGACAGGTTTATGTTTAGTACCAGAAGGAAGTCATTAGCATTTTCCTGACGAATTTCCCTCAGTATAAAAGTGTCAGAGATTTAAAAAAATACAAACCACAAAAAACCAAACATCAATAGAACAACACAAACGAATAAAGAAAAGCACACATTAAAAAAAAGGTGTAACAAATGTGAAAGAGTTAATCCCAGCATTGTTCATATTCTTCATACTGTCTGTGTCACTTATTGGAACATATTTTTTTCTCCTTTTCAAATACCTCCCTTCCTTCCTTCAGCTGGTGGCTGCCTTTTGGTAATACAAGTGAACCACAAATATGAAATAGCCTTTCTGCTAGCTTGGCCTGCTAAATTAGCTGCAGTGATTCACTATTTTGGTTGTTCAGCCTGTTGCCATTTCATTCTGCAGAGTGAAAACTATAGATCTGCATAAATGACTCTCAGCTTTATTGTCGTTTGACTTGGTTGATAAAATAACAACCGAGACATACCTTTGACGGTTAGGTTTAGTAAACTAGGTAAATTAGCTTAAATTAGGTCAATTTTATGATGTGTGCATTTTTCATAAGACAGAAAGGGCCTAAGATAAATTGGATTTTTTTTCATTAAGGAGTAATATTTTCTAATTTTACTCGCACTTATTATTGATTCCAAATGAAGCATCAAATGGTTTCTGTTTGTCAGACAATGATGGAATAGATTCATGTCATTCATGTTAGTTTAAAGTTAAATAAGAGAATGAGAAACCATTAACAACATTTCTGACTCGCATTGAAAACAGAATACATCAAATACTGCCTATTTGAAAAAATATTGCTCTAAGTTTTATCTGTATACAACTTTGATATCAAAATATTGGCTGCTATTGCTGCTTCAGAACTGAACTTAGAATGTAGTCCCAGCACGTGGCTGTGACCCTTGTTTTCAGGCTGCAGTCACAGACTCATCTGTCTCAGGGGCTTTGATTCCCAGAGATTCTGAAGTTTGTCACATCTAGCACTGATAAAAGGTCCTTTAATTTTCTGAGTGAAAATTACAATGGAGCAGTTATGTAGGTTGGGGTTTTTTTCTTTATCAGATAGAAGCTAACATATATTACTGTAATTATTGTGTAATGATATAAATGCAGCCTGCTCTATCCTGGAACTACTAAATAAGCCAGATTAGGCCATTTTATGAAATGTTCCTATATTGGTCAAAAATGATCAGTTTAAGTACTGTGAGGTTTTATGACTCATAGAGTAAGCCCTTTTCTACTTTAAGGCCTGCGGAACAAAGAGCAGAATATTTGTGCACAAATGCTATCAAAGTTGTTGAATGCATCCCCGAAAGTACATAGCATTCTGATGAAGCATACCACATCACTCATGAAGAGTACAATGTCATAGAATTCTTAGGTGACCTGTGCTATGAAATTGTTTAGGAGAATGTTTCTCATTACCTTGTTTAAAACTGTATCTGTATACTAGTGTAGTATATTGCTTCCTTCAAAGACCTTCAGGATACCTGAATTGCTGGGGGTTTTTTTGCTTCAGTTGATACTTCTAGGTGGTTTACTCTATAAAGGATGTCCTCCATGATATAGTGTATGATTCCAAATAGTTGGAAGAGATTTTTAGTTTCTTTAGTTTGTAGGTGCTGCTAATTAAGGCTGTGCCACCTAGCAGCATTTTAAAAAGGAAGTTATTATTCTATTTACTCTGCGATTAGTGAAATCTGTAATTATGAGAATTTTGAAACCATTTTCTGGTTTCATTTGATGGAGAAGATGTTCCAAATTTTTGAGAGAGCTCTAACACTTTCTAATGGCAGAAGCAGCAAGCAACAATCTTAAATCTGAGCCAACATGTCAACATTAAAAGAAGCTACAAATTTCACACAATGTAAATCAGTATTGTAATCTGTGGAGTGACTGCTGATGGTCTTCAGAAAACCAGTTAGACACACTGTTCTGGCTGTCCTAGTTTCTGGCTTCAGTGCCTCACTGAAGTATCTAAAATTATAGGAAATGCTTTCCTAGTGTTGTTTTCCTCTGTAATCCCTTGCTAGACCTGACACAGAGATGTTACATATTGATGTTTTGGGTGAAAAACTGATGTGCAGTAGAATGAACAGTACTCAGCATTGTACCTACAGGTGAGTGATGGATATGGTCTCCATAAATCCATCTCTCTGTTGAGAAGTAGCCTACCAAACAAAAATGTCTGTCAAGCTCTCATTCAGATGATGCACTGTTCACATGTCCAGGTTCACTGGAAGAGTTCTTGGCTATTAATAAGTCTTTCAATAAACTTGTTCTGGGACTTAAATTTAAAATAATTAAATCAGTCAGGCTTTTGCACGATGTAGAGTTTTTGTAAGCCTTAATTCCTGTTAGAAACCTAAGATGTGATTCTCTAAAGACTAAGAACTAGATTGTACATGAGAAAGCATGCGTTTCAGTGGAGGTCGGCTAACACACATGCTTTAGATGTAGGTTCAAACTTCCCCAAAGAATGGAGAACTTGCAATCCTGTTCAGCGTGTTTGTTTTATAAAGAGCAGCTGCAAAACCTGGATCCTGCTCCAATGTGTAGCATGTTCAGATTTGGGGTGTTAGTACTTTTGGGCCTGCAATACGTTCTTATACGGTGTATTTGATACAAATGGACAGGTGAGATTTTATATTGTATTTCTTTCCACTTGGGTTGTGAAGAGACCTCTCATCCTTGTTTTGCTGAAAGGAAAGGGTTTTTTTAATTTTTGCTTTTCTGCCTTTCTTGGAGAGTGAAAAACATTTGCAACTGTAATTGCTTTCTGTATATCTCCTATACAAGTTATATGTGCAAAACTAAAGTTAAAGACACTTCCTAAAATATTCTTAAGAAAATAAAAAATACTGCAGTCACGAAAAAATATGTGAGACTAAATGCTGAAAATAGACAGTATTCTGAAAGCAATCTGACCTTTTTTCCTGTATTTTCCATTTTTTTTCTTAAATTGGATCTTTGTTATTTTAAGTGGACTAGCCAGTCATATTTTTCTGAGTTTAGGCAGTGTTATTTAATGCCAGCTGTTACTTAGAAAACAACAAGCAGTGACCTGGAATGAGGCAAAGAAAAACTTGGAAATAAAAATTTACCAGAAGGATACTGTGAAAACTGTATCAAAAGCTTTGCTAAATTCTAATAAAAATACATCTACTAGTCAGCAAGATGACTAACCTTAATAAGGAAATTAAGTTAGTTAAACAGGACTTTCCCTTTTTGAAGCTATCTGCAACCCTCATTTTCCCAGTCTTTCTTCATAGGAGAGGTGTTTCACCCTGCTAATTATTTTTGTGACCTGGATCTGCTCTAACAGCTCGGGTTGTGTCTCTCACTGGGGACCCAGACCTGAACACAACACTCCACATGAAGAATGAGAATCATCCCCCTTGACCTGGTGGCCACGCTTCCCTTCATGCAGCCCAAGAAAAAATTGGCTTTCTGGACTGCAAGTGCACATTGTCAGCTAATACTTAATTTTTCATACAGCAGTATCCCCAAGCCCTTCTCTGCTCTTGGTCAGTTCATCACTCAATCTGTATTTGTACTGGAGATTGCTGCCATGCAAGATCTTGCGCTTGGCCTTGTTGAGCCTCCTAAGGTGCACATGGGGCCACTGATTATAAGTATAATAACATCACTTACGTCACAATTATTGATTGCCTAATACCAGGGTTGTGAAAAACATTATTTATGAAAAAAATTGGCCTTTTGTGGCCCCAGATCAGTACACATGTTTTTATTTACCTTGCCGGTTTTCTGCATGTAGTGACTGAAGGTGGTATTTTGCCTCCTGGTTGTTTATTTTTTGACTGCAGAAGAAAGAATATTTGTATGATCTGTAACTAAATTTGCCAGGGAAATTTGGCTTTTACATCTTTGCCCAATTTTCTTGTCTCAAAGTTAACTATTCATGTAACTCTTCTGGTATTTCACGTTTCAACAACATTCAGGAGCTTGTAGGAGACTGCCTTCTAAACATAGAGAATGAAAGATTTTACAGATGCATGGCAAAACATACCAGTACATCTCAACAACCCACGGTGGCAGGCAAGGTGCTTGTTAACAAAAGGATATGGAAAAATCTTTAAAAATCTTTGCAACTTATTGTCAATTGAATGATTTAGACATGAGTTTAGCAGACCCAACCAAATAGTTTCGAAACTCCTTAAAATCAGTGCAGTCCTGATTTATCTTTCTTGTTCGTAACAATTTGGTGTTCAGGCCCTTCCTTCTGATTTCCTTTACAGGAAAAGGGGTATGCCGGAAGAGTAAAAGAGACTCACTTTTCCTCAGAGAAGGACAAACACAGAAATTGTATTGAGGATGACAGGGGGTCATAACACAGTGCCACATTTTGGAAGGAGGTGAGAGCAACAGGGTGAAGAAAGACAGATGCAAGATGCTGTTATCCCTCTATGTGTAGCCTGGCTTCATGCCACAGCCTGCCTAAGATCTCATGGGAAATGACAGACCTACAGCATACTTATCTCACAAGTACAGTGCAGAAACCAGAATCTGTCTCAGAAAAGTGGCTATCAAGGGGTGTGAAAATAAAGTAGGGGAGATTATTCAAAACTGCATCAACTTCCAAAACCCTGTAGTGAACAGCTGTATCAAAATTCGCATGCACAAAAATAACCCACCCATGGCTCAGAGTTGGTTGTTTATGTGGAGACTTGTTTCTTGAAGAAAGCATTTCAAACTCTGTTGACTGCTGAGAATGGCAGGAGTGGATGAGGTCCTCCTCTGCAAATCTCTTTCATAGTCTTTGGTAATTGCAAATAAAGGCAGCTTTGGCAGGGGGTTGCTATTCTTTCTGGCATGGATTTTTGCAAGGCTTCTAACTCTAGCTGAGCACAAATACACATCTACTTGAGACCTCTGAGGAGGGGACTTGAACTAAGTCCCTCTACAAACTGGAGCCTGGAGGAATAAATACCAGGGGTTTGGGTTGTTTACATTAAGAGAAGTGAATATTTTAATATATTAAAGGTTGTTAACCTCTTTCCAAAACTTTACTGGAAACAAGTGACTAAGTTTAAGGAATGAAACATGATTCCCAACAGCTTGCTTTTCTTTCATGTTCATGTGATAATAATTCCCCATCAGGCCAAACCCTCAGCTACCTTTTTCCACTGAAAAATCCCCTGCAGTGTAGACAACAGAGAAGGACTGCTTACTTCTCCCACTCTTTCTGTGCTCTTCAAGATGAACTTGGCATTTTGGTTGACTTCTGAGTTTTCCTACTGGCTATGTGTACTCCCTGTTGAGAGGAGTTGTCATTTATATCCTGCAGAGATCAGAGGATAAATGATGACTGTATCTCACAACATGGGCTCATTAATCTGCCATGGTCCTTCCTTGGATGTTAAAGGCTCAGTGCTGTGGAATTCTGCAAAATGTCCATGCTGGGATATGCATGCAAATCCCATGAGTTTGAATCCAAAAGTAGTTACTTGTGCTTAAGAGAGTCTGGAATACTGTCCTGAAGCAGAGTAGCTCTGAAACACAAACTACTATGCAAGTCTATTGTGAAAATAGATCATCCAAGGCTGAAAGCTGTTTACCTCCTTTTCGGTCGATGGGTGATAACTGGGAAACTAATGCGTTTAAACAGCCAAACTCTGAAGTATGGTCTTGCCAAGAAAACAAGGGGAATTTTTCAAGAGTGTTTCCGAGTGTTCATGGATCATTGTATCTGACCATCCCTGGCCATTAGCCAAAGGAGGAAAAGTGGAAGAAAAAAATGGAATAGTTGTTTTGTCATACAACTAATGAAAGAACCTATCCTTTTCCCCAATGCAGAGAATAAGTGAAAAGTAAGTGCTTTTTCATTTCAAAACAGATAATATGAAGAAACAATGAAAAGAAGAAGAAACTGAGAGACAGCTGATAGAAAGGAAGCTTAAATTTTCCTGGCAGTTCAACAGTTCTAAGAGTAATCAATTACAGTCATTGAAATTGTGCTAATATCAAGTCTGTGTGAAGCGAAGTAATGTCTGACAGGTTGTGTGGCATTTCTGAGAGACACATGGGGCAGGTACCAAGCTTGATGAACAAGCTATTCAGTGTGGTAAATAAGGCCTTCACTAGGACTGCCTGCATTCTGCGTAATACACATTGTATTTGCTCTCTGTCATTAGCAAAGTACCTTTGTTGAATGCAGTATAAACAGGTTTCCACACTATTTTTCCAAGCTTGCCTGTATTGCTTAGGAATGACTGGAATAGTGGGTGTGGGTGTGGGTGTCACTTGCATGTTTTGTTGTTGTTATTGGGTTTTTTTAGTTAGGTTTTTTTAGTTCATAGTCTATTATGAATGTAATTTTTATTATTGTACTGCCAAAACCAATTTTTTTCTACTGCTGGATACTCTGTGCCCATTTTGTATTTCTGTGCAAGCTTTCAAAGATCAAAAGTTACTGGAATTAAGTATTATAATACTACAAAATCATTGAATTGGTGGTAGTGATAGTGATTAGGGATATTTCTGTTATGCTTTTCATAGCATTTTTATATGCCAAATGCTACACAAAATAATGTGTTATCTGTCCACTTAGATTTACTCTGTAAGTGTGATGAGGTTTATTTACTTGTTTGTCTCCTCTTGCCATCGTTTAGACAACTGCGGTATGTAAATGACTATTGGATGAATTTCATAATTAAGTCTTGTGGATAGTGAAGACAGAGAGGATGACTTCAATAATTTCAAGGAAACTTGTTCCATTTATTTTAGAGTCAACTCAGTATGGGAAACGTTTCTCTGCTTTAAAAAAAAAAAAAAAAAGGAAAAAAATCAATGCAGATGCTGCTGTCCTTTCCCTTGGATAGTTCAAAATGGTTTGGATTTTAAAAATCAAGCTTGGCAGGCATTTATTCCTGAAGGAATGTGTGCTTGTTAAGTCCTGGCCAAAAAAAAAGGAACGGGGTGGAGGGAGGGAAGGTTGTGAAATTAAGAAATTAAAAATGTTAGGAATTCTGTTCTTTTGAAGGATACATTTTAAAAGCCCAACCCTGCATTCTGATCTGCACTGAGGACCTCCTCAGAGTATACTGTCTGGACTCATAAAATACGTGAAACTTCACCTAAGGTCAAATACTCAGAGTACATGCTGCTGAGTGCTAAAAAGGTATCTGGCAGTTGGCCTTTCTTTTGGGAGCCCTGCCAGCATCAGGGCTGATATGGGTCTGCTGTGGGAGAAAAGGAGAGAGCCATGAAGAGCACAAATTAGGGTACGTGCTCTCCTTGACCTCACTGGGCCCAGCTGCTCTTTGAATGCTGTTCTGCACCAGCGAACTGAAGGGAAGCTTTATGCTCTCCTTCTCCCCTCGTATGAAATTGGGAAAAAGCCATGTCGTGCTAGCCTGAAAGAGGGTAAATCTAAACTGAAAAAGAATAAGTTTAAGTTAAATATTACGAAGAAATTTTTTACTGTGAGAGTGGTGAGGCACTGAAACAAGTGGTCAGGAGAAGCTTTGGATGCCCCATCCCCGAAAGAGCTCAAGGCCAGTTTGAATGGGTTTCTGAGCAATCTGGTCTAGTAGAAGGTGTCCCTATCAATAGCAGGGGGATTGGAAGTGGATGGTCCCTTCCAACCCCAACTATTCTATGAGTTCATGCTGCGGCAGGCATAGTTCCTTCATCCCAGCGCCCAGTTGTTCCCAAGAAGACAAAGCCTGCCTGCTCAGACTGTGTCAGTGCTAGACTGTGTGCCCAGGTAGACACAGAGCTATTCCTTTGTGAAATCATTATGAATTGCTTGGAGACATGAGGCGTTATTAATGTGATTCAGATGCTGTTTTCCAGCTAAACTCTGTATCCTCACTTCTAATCTCATTTACAAGATGATGCTACCTTCTAGAAAGTAATTTTTAAAGCAAAGGTAGGAAACTAAGGAGTTGTAGAATTCATACCTCAATAGGGACAGATAACCCTTTACTTTGGGGAAGAGGGTTGGTGGGGGAATAGGGGATTAGAGATACATATGGGAAAGTTAATGACACAGTAAACATTATGTGTTGGCTTTTTATATTCAGCTATTAATATTTTTGGGTTTGTTTTTAATTTTTGGACACAGGACCTGTGAAGGGCGAAACATCCGGTACAGGACATGCAGCAATGTGGTAAGTGAAGTATAGCTTTGATATGATACAAATCATCACATAAGATAATCACTTCCATATTACAGCAAATAATTTGGTAAAGTGATTGTGAGAATATTATAGCTATCTAAACTACTTTCATACCACAGGGCCACAGAACCACAGGCAAACCTTCTTCAGTTTCTTGAAAAGTGGAGAGATTATGGCGTAGCCTGATGATAAAACTGTCTGGAAGGGATTGCTCTCACAGCCACCACAAATAGAGAGTCAATGAAACTTCAGAGCTGGTCTTTACAACCTCCCTGGCAGAATCAAGACATCTTGTGTTCTCAGTAGTACTTTGATAACCAGCTGGTTCGTATTGGGTAGTCTGTCAGGCTGGAGGATTAAGCTGTTAAGAACTGAAGACAAGTTAGTAGAAGATACATGATTATATGATTCTGTATGTTTCTCTTCACTCATGCCCTCACAGCATTTTAATTCTGTTGTGTGTCTTAGAAAAGCAGTGTTACATAGCTGGTACCAGTGTTTTGGCATTTCCAAAGGTTCTTGCTGGTTTTTTTATAGTGGCAAATATAGTTTTCAATACAATAAAGTAAGAAACTTTAACTTCTGCCTCAACAAAGTGAAAGTGTGTTTTCACTGGTGAAAACTGAAATAGAGGCTTTCATACGGAAAGTTTTATTGGGTGCCAAGAATAGTAAAGGCTCTCAAGTTACATGGAGAAATGTCAGTTTTACCAGTAAAGATGGAAAATGAAATCAAACGTACACCGGGCCAAGCTTTCTCATGCCTGATAGGGACATATTCAGGAGCCTTTCAATACATGCTTTGTTTAAAAAGTTCAAAGTTTAACTTAAAAAGAAGGAATATGTTACCTCATATTTAGCTTATCTTTTCTTCAATAGACCACAGTTCGTAATGAAAGAAACTGCTTCTATCTGAGTTTTAGTCTCCTATGCAGCAAGATTTCTCTCAGCTCTTTAGGAGTTGGGGGTTTGATAGACCCTGTGAGCCCCTTCCAACACAGAATATTGTGTGATTCTGTGATACCTCTGAAATTTGTTCTGATTGTATCGTTTGGGTCCCTGAAATGTCTCATCAGTCTAGCCTTCACCTTCCCCAGCTGACAGCAACTGGTGTAGCTAATAAATAGATTTGCTGGCAGATTAGCAGTCCAGTTTTCCTCTGAGGAACTTAGGCTACACCACATCTGTGTAAGGAAAGGGAAGTTAGATTTGTGCTAGTCGAGTTGCAGGCCATAGCTCTGCTCTATGACACAAAAAGAAAATAAAAACAAAGAAAGAGATACTGTTAAAAGCTAATTGGACTACAATTAACCCCATTTGTTTTGTTGTTGTTGCATGTTGTGTGCCCATTGTGACTGTCTCTTTCTGTGTCTGGTCTGCACTTGTGTATATTAAAAGCAGTGAGACAGAGTAGCATCCTGCTCTGCTGCCGTGAGATGTTCCTGGATCACCCTGATGAAAGGCTGGGGCTTTAGCTGAGTTGCAACCCTTATTTTGGAATCGCTGAGTTTAACTTTACAAGATAAGGAATATTTCTTTAAATGTTATTTTTAGCTTAGGTTCTGCTTTGCAAATGTGCACCTGAACAGTTTTCCTTCAAAATAAAACCTTGCACAGTTTTGTCAGGCAATTCCTTTACATATCTTGTATTTGGCAATACTGGCTCCAGAATTTCCAACCCAGCAATGAGGTGTACAGCTGCAGAACTCAATTATTTCATACCAAATAATCCAAAAAGAAGCTTTCAAGCTTTCAGCTTTACTATGCAGAAATCAGTGACGGTTTTTCCACTGAAATATGAAGACTCAGGACTGCATTTATGATTTTAAACAATTGTGGTGGGGAGCGTAAAGAATGGCTTGTGCAGTGTAAGTCTAAAGCCATTTAGGAGGCCCAGACTTGCATCTCTGTTCTAAAATCCGTTCTGTTACTGAATTGTGCAGCTGTAACACTGAAATACTCTTTGTCTCTTTCAGAGTAGTAAAAAAAATTAAATCATGTCTTTGTCTTTAATGAAGTCTACTATTTTGTCTCCACAATCCAAGGACACATACACACAAATTGGATCTTGAAAACAACTCATTAAGCCCATAGCTTTTTGTTGAATCCTGCATTAGAAAAGGTCCACAATATTGTGTGTGTTTTTGTTAACTCAGATTTTGCCTTTAAAGATTTCATCCACAAAGACACTGAAAATCCAGAGGATGGAAATTCCAGGTTCATGAGACCTACATTTTCATCTGTTAAATGGCAGTCTTTGCTTTGAAGGCAAAAAAGATCAAATCCCCCTATTCCACTCCTGCAAATGAAGCTAGCTATCCTGCATTGAGGAAAATTCCTTTTTAGTTCTTGTGAAAATCAGTGTCCTGAAATACAGCTTTCATTGTTATTATCTTGTGCATAGCTTGAGGAATGATGTTCGTAAAATAACCAGTGTTTTTTTGTTTTTTGCAAGCTGTCTTTCTGTGAACTGACATGTTGGGTTTTTTTATTACCATCCTCTTGCAGGAAAGAATGGGTAGTCACATATACTAAAAGCAAATTATTTGAAATGTGAAATTGGAGAATTGGAAGAATACTTCTTGGAATCTGGCAATGAACACGTTTTATAGACACTATCATTTGCAAGATTTTGTTACAGCTGGTTTTAATTCATCCTGAAATTAAATTACAGAGGGGGAAAAAAATGAGATAAAGAAAAAGAGAGGCAAGGGGAAAGAGTGGCGCGCCTGTTTTTCCAGTGACCTATATTAATTATTCCAGAGGTGCTGAAAATAATTTTGCGTAATAAAGACTGTAGGAAAGACTGATGCTGCTGTCTATAAAACTTCTGAACAGTCCTTAAAAGAATAAATCCAGTCCAGTATGTTTGCCACTTGCATTGCCTGTTGTTGATCAGAAACTGGAAAGATTATGGGTATGAAGCCACATGTGTAAATAGTAAAAGAAGGAATGAGAGAATATGAAGATGATTTAGGGTTGAATTGCATCTGCTTTTTTTCCTCTTACTATTCACATTGACTTCAAGCATGTTTCCAGCCATTTTAGAATATAATCATGGGAGTGAGAGAGGGAGTAATTTGTTTTTCTTTAGAAAATCAGTCTGAATGCATTGAAAACATGTTTTTGCAAGTATCTGGGTTGTTATACTGAAAATTATGCAAAATAAACAAATATATTTCGAAACTCTGAGTAGGACTTTTTAATTTGTTCTTTTTCTTTTTTATTTTTTTTCCAAGTTAGCACACTCTTTTTTCCTTCTTCTACTTTCATTCTTAGTTTCCAGGTCCTCTCCAGAATTTGTACCAGGCTGTCATGCGACCTCATATGCCCCTTCTCTTTTTCAGTCCTTTTGCCACTCTTCTGTCTTTTGCTTTCTCTTCCCTTCATTTACATGAAAATCACTAGGAAGGTGGTTTGATTATGTACTGTCTTTATGCCTTTCTTCTCAGTTATCAAACTCCTCCTTGTGACTGCAAACATTTTTATTTTGCCTGATATTTCTCCTTTCATTGCACTGCTTTCTGAATCAGCAAAAAAAGAGGGGAAAAAAAAAAAGATGAGACTGACACTGAAGCTGCATAACAAGGCAGCTCTTTCAGCAAGGTTTCCGTTAAGTCTAAGATAAAATTTGTAGATTGTAGATCCCATTAATCAGACAACCAAAGCTTGTAAACACCACCCGCAATCTTTTTATATATACCTCACTTTCTTCACTTGGCTGAAGTACCAGCTGTAATGTCATCCCCCACTTTTTGGCTTGCATTCAGACAAGCTACTTCCATCCCTGTTTCTTATCAGCTCATGCTGCATTTTGTATACACCAGCACCGATGTTGTTCATCTTACTTTCTACAAAATAACACTATCTTCTTTCCATGCTCTAAACTCCAGCCTGGAAAGTGTCAAACCTGAACTTCCATATAAGTACATAATTCTCAGAAGTACTGGCTTATGTGTATAAGAAGTATCATCACCAAGTAGATATTTTCAGACTTACAAGAATGATTAGGAGAGTTTAATTTTTCTACCCGATGGTGATTAGAAATGCCGTTTTGCAATCAAACCTCCCAGTTTACATTTTGCAGTAAAATAATAAAAAGAAATTAAACAAATTACAGGCTCTACACATATCTCCTTACTAACACACAATTTATATAATGTCAATTTACTTTTTAAGTGGAAATTCTTCCAAACTCAGATCATTTATTGTGACTACAGTCTGTTCTTCAAACTGCTGGATTTTAATAACTACCATCTTATTTCTGATTGGATGCATTTTAAAACCTCAGTGTGTCATCTAGAAATTATTCGTTCATACTTGGAAACAAGTGCCTTTAGTATCTAGCAAAGGACAGAAGCTTGGACTTCTGGATTTGCAATCTCAGCAAGCAGAACTGTGAACCTGTGTCAGTTAAAAAATAGAACAAAAAACCCCACATTTTTGCCAGTTAATGTAAATGTACAAACAAACTTTGCAGACCAAATAATCACTTCCCTTACAGTAATATTTCATGACTTCTCAGGACTCTGACTAAATCACAGTTTTAAATTCATTATTTCTGACTTTTTTTTTTTTTAACTTGAACAGCCCATTTTTATCTGATAATATGGCACCCTTGATGCCTTTAGAAACATATGCTTTAATATTATGTACTTATATTAGTTTTTGACTGAAGTACTTGGAAGTTTTCATGCTGAAATTAAATTTAGTGTATCTAATTTAAATGCTTTGCTGTAATATTTAAAATGGATGGACAAAAAAAGAAATTAAAATTACATGGAAGGCTGTATATTGAATTATTTGCCAAAATGGGAACATGCTTCTCAAAAAAAGGTGCTTTTTTGGTAAAAAATTTATTTTATAAATATTTATAATGACAAATATTAATGGAAGTTTGCATTCATAGTTCACTGACCATTTTAGTTCTCATCTCCACTCCGTGTTTATTGAACACAGAGGACATTTGCCGATATTTCCCCATTTTCTTTGTTCCTATCATTTTTCTCAAGCTTCTCTTTCAGTTATTCCAATGACTTGGGGTTGTTAGAGAAAGCTTTAGTATGAGCCTGTCCCATTCTAAGCAACTGAGTATGATCCTAAATTATTTCTAAGTTCATGGGAATAGACTGTTGAAAAATCTGGCTGCAAGAAATGTAATTCGTGCTGGGTAGTCAACAAGGCTTCAAGGCTGAGTGAAGTTTCTGTTAAATCCCTAGATCTTCTAAGTCTCTGTGTTTTTATCTAAAGTTCTTATTTGGTCTTAGACAAGCCCCTACTTGAGGACCTCAGGTTTTCTTCCTCAGTAGGGAGATCGGTGCAGCTGAAACACCGTGAGTACTTCATGGAACTGATTCAATAAGCTGTTCTGTCAGATGCTGCACAGAGTAGTCCAGTTGTTAGTCATTTTTTGCACAGAGGAAAAGCTCCAGGTATAGTAAATCATTCTTGGCCTCTGCAAATATACAAGCACATATATTGTAAACTGTTTTAAAGTTCCTCAACTGTTTCCACCTATCACAGCTTAGATAGGATCTTCTACATTTCACCCACTAAGTAAACTTTAAAAAGGCTGACCCTCTTTTGTCCCATGAAATCTGATCGACCTATCACCATCAAGGGACATCTGGGATTCATCTTATCTTTTCCACTGGATTGTTGATTAATAGAAGTTGTTTTGAATGGGATTCAAACATGGCAAAACTCCATGGACCTTATGAATTAAAACAGGATAAAATAAAAGGTCAAGTTTTAAAAAAAGGAAAATGGATGTGAGGAAGAAAATTAAGCCATAATAATATGGGCCACATTAGGTGCCTAAGAAGTGAGGATGAAACTCTTGTGTATATTTTAAAATGGGTTTCATAGATCAAGGGGGTTTCCGATCACCTTTAAAATTATATATATTTTTATTGCAGTAGAGGAAATCTTGACCTGATAGGCTGAATAGAGATTATAGGTATCCAGCACAGGCTCAGTGTTTCAGCAATATCTCATGAGCCTTCGTGAGCTAAAGGCCATAAAAGACCCACCTGGAATTCACAGAGTTAAAGGAGGAACAGTTGTTTCCTATTCACTGCAATTTTTTGTCCCTAAAAAGTCTTAATGAATAGGAAGTTTGAAGATAAATGGACTCAGATGAAACTTTCAAGTTTATTAGTTCTTTCTGATTCTTCAAGGAGTGTAATGGCGGCAGTTCCTCATGTCTACAGGAGCCCATAGATAATTTCCAAAAGAAAACAAAACTGGTAAGACTTGACTATAGTAGCAAAACTGGAATAACCTGAAGCAGGACTGTAGTACTTTTGTGGCCAGGTACCAGGGCTGCCACATGCTCCACGCCAAACACAGGCCATGCAGATGTGGTTAGCAAAATTCCTCACAGAACTACATAGCCCGTGCACTACCTCGGGTTCACTACCACACTGACTTGGCCCATGGCTTCTGGCTGTCTCAAAGTGTCTGTCAATCTCTTGTGCAGGTCGACAAACTGCACACTGTTACACAGCTCCCAGAAACAGACTCTTAGCTGGAGGAACACGTAAGTTCACCCAGGCCGATGAAGCAGTGCTAGCTGGCAGCCATAGAGGATCCCCTTCCTCTAAACCACCATGCACATACCAAAAGCAGGCTGATTTTTTTAAAAGAAGACTTTGTGGAGTTAGTCTGTATTTTCTCTTGTCCGGGAGCCAGCAGTACAGAAATAAGGCACAGCAAGGCTGCCTCAAAACAGCAGATGGCCTTATCTAAAGGTGTACGAAGTGTTTAGAAGAAAACAGAAATTTACTGCTTGAAAATATATGCAAAAAACCACTGGTTTTGCCTTATCTTCTATTTCAGCAACTAAAATACTTACTAACAGGCTGAGAACTTATGATTTATGATTGCATAAAGTCTTTGATTATATGATTGCACAAATGTCAGCATGAAGAGGCTCTGATCCCCACTGACATATAATACAAACAAAAAATAATAAATTTAAGATGAAAAAAAAATAGATGTGCAAAGTTCTGTACAGTTCCTGTGTTTAAGCTCTCATGTGACCTACTTCTGAAAATGGGTAATATTCAGACCACAAATTTTCTTAATACTGTCCATTTTGGTATAAAAAAATATTACACAGCTTGTGAAGGTGTTAAACATGTAGATAAAACTTCTTGTGCTTTCTTAACCAGAAGAAAAGATCTTTCCTGAGGAAAAGAGACCTCCAAGGCCTTCAGGTAAATTTAGGATTCAGGATTTCAGCATGAAAAAAAGTTAGTGTTCCAGGCTGTGACCCTTTTTCACATCTGTGTGCCAAGATAAGTATGCATGTCTGTGCTTCTGACTGCTTGCGTGTATTCTTAATCGCTTCAGGTTTCACATCAAAACTTTTTTAAACACAAGCTCTGCTATTTAAATCCATTGTTTTATTTTGACCGCAATATCAAAGACTGGAAATATTCAGCATCGGTCCTGGTCACCTGCCGTGTCCTGAAGGCTTGTTATGTTGAAGTATGTTTCTAATTTCTTTAATTTAAAAGTAAAATCGAACACAACAAACATAGTATTGAGTTCTGTACAAAGCAGGATTATGAATTCTGTATGTTGTGTGCTTTATTGGGCCTTTTTCTCTTTGTAAAAATAAAGCTGTTACAAGCCAGGAAGTTCTGAAGGTAGAGCCAAGCTTGAACCAAACAAGAGAGTTGGCTTGGATTTCTGCAACCAAGCCTTGGCTTGGATATCTGCCAAGCCAATAGACCTGACTGTATTCATTTACAGACAGAAAAATTCAGAGAAGGGTAGGCACCAGAGGATTTTGTGGTAGGAAATAAGGCCACTGTGTTCTTCTTTTCTTGTTTGAAAATAGAACTAAACCAGATCTTGGGTCAAGCTGTAACTGTCTTGTTCAACCTCTGTATAAGAGCAGAACGTAAAGTCTGCTTTTTCTCTAATTACAGAGCTGTAGAGGAATAATTAATTGCCCAGATGTTTTTCTGCTCACTTCAGTGTCCGAACTTTGTCCTGTATCAAAAGTCTGCCTAGATCATAAAAAGCACCTGATTGCCTCTCAGTTTTTCTTGATATTTTGAAATCAAACTGAAACGCTTGCAACATTTTACTTTTTTTTTAATCTTCTGTAATATATTGATAGAAAAACTGTCTTCTGTCTGAGTCCTCCAGCATTAAAATACCAGTTGCAGGCTTGGACTTTCAACCTTCACTTTCAAAAACGAAGAATGAGCTCTAGGTTATTGCTTTTTGATACATATTTTTCTAGAGGCAGATTTAACCCACATCCTTTTTACTCTTATGCCTTAATCCACTGAACCTTTTGTAACACGAAGACTGTTGCCTTATACTTAGATCACAGAACTTTTGACTGGAGTTTGACCCTTTACTTTTGAGATGCATCAGGCTCAAATACAAAGTGAATTAATTGAAAATTTGCTCGCATGGTACAAAGAAAATTAGATGACAGTCTGTGGCTAAGGCCACGGCTTGTATAGTTCACAGCAAGAAATGTTTGGAGTGTTGTGATCCAACATTATTCAACATGCTAACAAAATGGCCATAGCCACATCCCAGCAGTGAATGAGAGGCCAGAATGGCTAACCTGGGTTTAAGCCAAGGTCTTCCAATGACGAATTCATAGCCAATACTGTGCCGTGTTCCTTTGAGAGGAGATCTGAAAGCTTAGTTTTTAAGAGAGATTTTATTTTAGATTTTAATAATAAAAAATGATTGATTAATGTCATGAAGTGACATGTAGCCTCCCTGTCTTTCATACCCAAAGCTGTTATAGTCTGCCCGTTTAAAAAGATGCAGAAAACTGTTAGTGAATGATGGGGTAAAAAAGATCTGAGAAACATAGGTGATTATTTAAACCTAAGAAGAGGTATTTTCTCTCAACAGCAATAAGGCTTTCCTGGCTGGGAGCCTAAGAAGTCTGTAAATGAGGTTGTCATTAGTGACTCTCTAATAGGATGAAGTAGTTTGAGGGCAAACAGAGAATACAAACATCTTATAAGGATATTGTCTAGTTATGTGGTTGTGTATACCTCAAAATCTTTTCCTACCAAGTCTATAATCAACATTTAGGATTCTCTGTTAAAAAATGTTATAGTCCCCAAGCAGAGGGCGTAACAAATGTTCATTTCATCTGGTGTTTTACCAGATATCATCAAGGAGCAGATTTCCTTATGGCAGTAAGATGGAGGACCCTGGGATCTTAATAATCTGAGGCAGTCATATTGCCAACATTTGCTTTTTTTTGTCTCAATTCTTATGATGTTTAATGTTTTCCCTAAAGCTTAGCTCCTATATTCCTGTAATTATGCAAGAAATTCAAGCTACTTCTAAAAAAACCCTGGTGAATCCCTAGCCTTTGTGGTTGCTTGCACAAGAAGACTTGAAATATCATTCTTCAAGGATCAAAAACTGGAAAGGAAATAAAAAGAACTCATGTTTATTTTGCCTGAAGACTCATGATTTTAAAGCTCTTCTTGCTCTCTTGAGAACCTGTCTAATGTTTTTCAATGCTAAGTGGTAGCAAGAAAGTATATGTGGGTAACATTCTTATGCAACTTTATGCAGTATGAGTGGTCTTTGGTTTTTATATCAGATAGGCTGAGTTCAGGGTTAGATTTATATGTCTCACAAATCTCCTGAAGAATTAGAAAAGGGGCTTTTTTAAGGCCTTCTCAGCTTTAAGTCTCTAATTATCTAAGTTGTGAAATCTTAGGTTAAAGAAATACAAATATGTATCAAATGCTTCTGATTCTTGTTGCCACAACAACTGATTTAGGTCACTGAGGCAAAAAAAAAGCTAGTGGCGAGAGCTTAAATAAAGAAACAATTAAACCGCATAGTTCATTTCTCTTTCTCCTCAAACAAAGGGAAAAATCTGTCTGGAAGAGAGTGGCTGTACACACACACTTCTCCGCATATGTGCACAAGTAGAATGAGATCCAGAAAGAGCACTGTGACTCTCTTTTGCTTAACCACAAGGCTGTGGTTAAGACATGTACAGTGCATTTCTTATTTCCCATTTACGTATGGTCTTGGTGTTCTTTCGATACTTTCATGGAAAGAAGAAAGAAAGGTATAATTATCTGTTAAATTATGTGTAGCTGTAGCTATTTCAATCACTCTTTTTTGTCTAAACAGAAACTCTCTACATCTGGCAGCTGTGGAACCCAGCCAGCTGCATGATACTGCAACTGACTGTCCTGAATAGACCTGCTGATCTTCTCCTCTTTCTGTTCTGCAGGACTGCCCACCAGAAGCAGGTGATTTTCGTGCCCAGCAGTGCTCTGCTCACAATGACGTCAAGTATCAGGGGCAGTTGTATGAATGGCTTCCTGTCTCTAATGACCCTGACAACCCATGCTCACTGAAGTGCCAGGCCAGAGGAACGGCTCTGGTTGTGGAGCTGGCACCAAAAGTTCTGGATGGGACACGATGCTACACTGAATCTCTGGACATGTGCATCAGCGGCTTGTGCCAAGTAAGGAGACAATCCCTGCCTTCACCGCTTTCCTCATGACTCCTCTCCTCAGATCTCTCTCAGATGCTCACTCCCTCTCCTCCATACTTGTGTCATTTTAGGGTCTTTGTTTTAATCATCTGTTTACATTCACTTAAATTAATTTCTTGTACTTTTTTTTTCGGGGGGGGGGGGAGACGTATAATTTCAAAGATTATTTTTTCACTTTATGCTGCTTCCTTAGGGTTCTTTTGAAGGATTTTATTGTCTGTTTTTGAACTGTTCTGTATAGTTAGCTGCAGTAGCAGATCTGATTTGAAGCAACAGAAGAAAATAATGTTGTAGCTTTTAAGCTGGATACACCAAAGTTTTCCAGGTCTATCAAATTACATTATCTTTGAGAATAATTGCTCCCTGTAAATCAGAAACCCACATAGCAGTAGATGAGGTACTTCAGTGAAAAAACTGCAATTCCTCTTGTAGGACTAAGCAAGCTGCTACATCTCCTTGGCCCTCAGCATCCTTATTTCTTACCAGTGAGAAATGGAGACTTTTTGACCCTTCATTTCACAGTGCGTGGAGACCTCTTGGTCTTTCAACCAGTTTATTCTCATCCTAATTTGTTTTTGTATTACCTTTGTGCTTTTATTTGTACATTGGTGCCCTATCACTGCTCCTGTTAAATAACTTACTCTATCTACATCCAATTTTATTCTTCTAAACTACATGTAGACTACTGGTTTGTGAAGGGAAGGACTTCTGCACCATCTCTGTTAAGTTCTGAGCACATTTAAGTGCACATCTAAGTCTCAAGAACAGTTGAGTGTAGATTCGTGTTTCATTGCATGGTCACCTTAAAATCTATGTAGACTTGATGTGTTGTTTGCTTTCTAGTGTATTTTCAACCACTTTATTTTCCTTTGGAAGCTTCCCTCCCAGTTCCTCTTCTCTTTGATTTTCTGTTCTGAGGCAGAAGCAGTCCTGAAGAAAATGAAATAGAGTAGATAGTCAAGATAATAAGGCTAATCTCATTTGTGATCTGAAGAAGGCAATCATCTAGACCTCCTGACCTCAACTGAGGGCATGCTTCTCAAAATTCTAGATTGCCTAATGAGACAGACTATTTTTAGTCTTGTTTTCTGTTTTTAAACCTTTCAAAAACTTGACTGGAAGCACAAAAATCTGGATGGGAAAAAGATTCCAAGTTTTTGCATATAGTGGCCCAGAATTTAGGAGCGGGCTGATTTCTGGCTTAGTCCAAATATGAAGCATACTTTTTCTCAAGAAAACTTTCCCTTGGAAACAGAGCTCCTGAGCATCTAATACTAAACCAAACGCATTTGCATTCTCATGACAATTCTTGCTTGGAAGGCTGAAGATAGCTTCACTGTTAAAACTATGAAGACTGATGTTATTTCTCTGTGGCTTGAGAACAGACAAATATACTAGCACTAGTGTCCTTGAGTAATTTCAGTTAAACTAACCCTTTTCTTATATACCCTAAAATGTTAGAATAATTTTTAGTGCATAAATGACCTTATATTTTCCATGTTCATTCAGTTTCTTCAACAACTTTGCCATATATTTACAATTACTGCATTTTTGAGGATGACCAAAAAAAATTAAAATATAAATGCTCGTGCTGCATTCCTCACAGTGAAAAATGGGTGTGTTAAATTTAAAGCAACTCGAAGTGTTATTGTCTGTTAGCCAGTCATGTCTTTGTGACAGTAGAGGTACTGCATTAAAAAATTCATAATTAGTTTTGCCCTAATTACAGGACAGCAATTGCTTTACTATCTATCACAGCAATAGCTAGTACTACTAGAAGTACTAGAAGTCACAATGATCTTTATGTAACTTAGGTTACAGAGGTTACAGTGATCTTCCATTGCTTCTATAAAGATTATTTTAAAAGATGGGAAACCGTAGCGCTACAGAAGAACAAGTGGAGCATTCTTTCTCCGTAACATTTGTGTGAATAAACTTATTACTGTAAGTATAGGGAATTCATGTAAACTTCAGAGAAGACAAAATACAATTTTAGAAATTATTTCTATTCACCTGCAGTAGGAGCTACAGGCTACCCCTTACCTAAAATGGTTGACATACTGTAAACGTAATAGTCATGGGTCTCAGTAGTTTGTGAGAGTTCATAATGATCCTGGGAGAAAAGCAACATTTTCATGAGATGTCTCTAGAACTGCATGATTTGGAGCAGCGCAACAGACAATTGTAATAATACAGATATGGTTTGTCACAACTGCAAAAAATGAAGTCTCCTAAGATGTATATTCCGTATAAGGTCTTGAAGATTAAAAAGTGAAGTATGTTTCTTATGTAGTTTAACAAGGGCAAGAGCCAGATTCTGCACCTGGTACAGGGCAACCCTGGTTTTGTATGCAGGTTGAAGAATGAGATGCTGCAGAGCAGCTCTGCAGAAAGGGCCCTGAGGTTCCTGGTCGATGGCAAGTTGAACATGAGTCAGCAGTGCCCTGACAGCCAGGACAGCCAGCCGTGGCCTGCGGAGGCATCAGGCACAGCATCGCCAGCCAGGCAAGGGAGGGGATTGTCCTGCTCTGCTCTGCGCTGGGGTGGCCTCACTTCGAGTCCTGGGGGCAGTTTTGGTGCCACAGTATAAGGAGGGCATTAAACTGTTAGAGGGCGTCCAAAGGAGGGCCTTGAGGGGAAGGTGTATGAGGAGTGACTGAGGTCACTTTTTCTGTTCAGCCTGGAGAAGAGGACACTAAGGGAAGACCGCTCTGTGACCTTCTACATCCTCATGAGGGGAAGAGGAGAGGCAGGTACCCATCTCTTCACTCACATGACCAGTGACAGGACTTTAGGAAATGGCATGAAGCTGAGTAGGAGGAGGTTTAGGTTGGGTATCAGGAAAGAGGTTTTTCACCCAGAGGCTGGTTGGGCACTGGAACAGGCTTCCCAGGAAAGTGGTCACAGCACCAACCTGTTTGACTTTAAGAGGCGTTTGTACAATGCTCTCAGGCACGTGGTGTGATTCTTGGAGTGTCCTGCACAGGTGCAGGTGTTGTACTAGATGATCCTGATGGGTCCTTTCCAATTCAGCATATTCTATGATTCTATGACAACAGGTCATTTGCAACAATTGCACTATGTTGAAGACAAAGAGATATATTTTCTGTATTGCTCAGAGCAAAACTACTGAAAGCAACTTTAAGTTTACCCTCCTATCGGCTTGCATTGGTCCAAGTGTTATGGCAACCAAGAAGGAATTTAATGTTCTTGAGATACAACATTATGCATAAAACATGTCTATTTAATTATAGTCTGTGCAAGAAACTTGAATTAGTAAAAGTTATGTTAAGATCAGTGTATACTTGCATAGACATAGAGTATTTTTCCCAGTAGGTCAAACAAAAGTGTCAATTTTCTTAACTAACCACAGCGATATATTTCCTTGTGTGCAAGGATTGGGTCAACCCATAGCCTATTGTGTGCTCACAAGCTGTTCTTCAGATCACTAATGGCAGAAATTAAAGGTTAGTTGAATTGCCCTCTGTATGACTCAGAATTCACTCCTGATTTAAAGGTGATGATTTTCACTCTCATTGGCAAGAATACATTTGTTAAAAAGATGGAATATTTGGAAATTATAAGATCCCTCTTTCATATTTATCCTTTATTTTTCATGTTGTTTGGAGGTTTAATACTACCAGTACTTTAGTGGCGTATTTATGAGTCTTTGTTTAATTATGAGATTTTGAGCTGAAGCCTTTGTTTTGCAGCTACTAAGGCCACATAGTTAAAGTCAGAAGATACATCTGATTCTATTCAGGGTAAGCAAAGACAATTTTGTGTGTACAACAGACTGTATCCCTGAATCTTTGATTCAAGAAGGAGTATGGTTAGAGATTCTTAAAAATATTTTTAATTTTTATTTACGGAGATAGGGTTTTGGAGAAGTTATTCAGTAGCTGATTCAGACTTAATTTAACTTCATGGCATAGGACAGTACCCATGAGTGATAGTTCAGAAATCGTGCAAGCTGCGGGCATCTTGCCTCTGTCTGTATTATATAAACATAAATGTATTTTTCCCTTGAAGAGATGTATAACTTCCGTTTTTCCTTTGTGTGAAACTCTTAAGAAATTAATAGGAATTAATTCCTGAACATTGGTTTTTTTTCTCTCTGTAGTTTTACTCTTAAATGCATAGTGAGACAGACCAAACAGCATTTTTCAAACAAAAAAACTCAGTATGTAATGCTTTTTATTTCTTCCTAATCATCTTGTTCCTTCTGAACATTTTAAATTCCTTTCTGTATGGATATCTGTATAATTTGGGTCTCCCTTTCTTTCTCCTCTTTTTAGAGAAATACAGGTTGCTTCTCAGATCTTTGGGTCTCATGTTGAGTTTACCTCGGGTTATAGTATGGCCCATTGGTATATTACAGCTGCTTGAACCACAGTGCTGAAGTCAATAGAATGCTCTTTAAGGAAATAGCAGTTTGAAGATCGACATTATGAAATGTCATTATAGATAGATTTAATGGGTATGCCGAGGAAAACACATTTAACACTTCCAATTTCTAGTTTAGTTTTCCCTGTTTGCGAAATAAATTCCCGTACTTCAAATCCTTTTTGGAGGTTTTGAGAGTATAAGCAATTTGTGCATACAACAGTTGAAGCTGCAGAGCTGGAGTGTGGTGGGTTGATCCTGGCTGGATGCCAGGTAGCCACCAAAGCTGCTGTCTGCAACCAGACAGGGGAGAGAAGTTATCTCTTATAACTGGAGGCTCGTGGGTTGAGATAAGGAATGGGAGAGATCACTCACTGATTACCATCACAGGCAAAACAGACTTGGGGAAATAAGCTGAATTTATTGCGAATAAAAATCAGAGGAAGATAAAGAGAAGTGAAACAAATCTCAAACGCATCTTCCCCCCTACCCCTCACTCCTTTCCTCTACCTCCTCCCTGTGAGCAGCAAAGGGAGATGGGGAGTAGAGGTTACAATCAGTTCATCATGCACTGTGCCTTCCACTGCTCAGAGAGAGTTGTTCCCCTGCTCCAGTGTGGGATCCTTCCCAGGGGAGACAGTTCTCCGTGAACTTCTCAACGTGAGTCCATCTCATGAGCTACAGCTCTTCATGAACTGCTGCAATGTGGGTCCCTTGCCACAGGGTGCAGTCTTTCAGGAACAGCTTGCTCCTGCTTTTATTTGAAATCAAGGTTATTCTTTATCATCACACTTCACATTATCACAGCAACAAAAACAGGAAATTGGCTGTACTGAGCATGTGTATTAGAATACTGAGTTATCTGCTCTGTTTCATGCAGCTCACATCTAGTGTTTAATCTCTCTAAAAAGGAAGCAACATGGGTATTTTGTGTCCGTCCTTCCTTCCTTCCTTCCTTCCTTCCTTCCTTCCTTCCTTCCTTCCTTCCTTCCTTCCTATG